>JAWNLJ010000443.1:4922500-5335000 GCA_035042365.1 Drosophila dives | reverse complement strand
GCTCCCTCAGAGGTTTGACATGGACTAGGCCAAAACCAAAACGAAAACCAAAGGCAGAGTCAGCCGCAAGGCATAGGCACAACTATTGAGATGTCATCGCGCTCCATGTGAGAGCCAGATCATCCGTTGATGAAAGCGGGCAGGGGAAAGGGAAGGTGCATCAAACATACCGGCCATGCTCGATGGCATTTTGGGGCCGGCTAACGAGCCGTTTTGGGTTTGAAATGGATTTGACCGAGAGGGCGCCTTTGAATATGCTGCTGGCATAATTAAAAGGCCAACATCCAACAAGTTGCGATTACACGCGTTGGCCATGTTATGGGCCATGTACTTAACTTGTTGCAGCCACTGCCACAGCCAGAGCCAAACTACAGCCTGATCTGATTGAAATGCCTTTGCAACTGGCGGCCATGTGACCGACCCCAAACGAGAGTCAGGTCTCTGCCACTGCCACTGCCACTGCCACTGCCACTAGTTGTATCCCAGTCCATGTCTTCTTGTCTAGACACAGCTCGGGCACTGTATGGGAAATCAGAGCAATGCTCACGACCAGCAGAACCTGTAGAAATTCGCTGGGAAATTCATTTAGATCAGCCCCAAGTCAAAGTAGTCAAAATAATGAGGAAGTATCCATCCACGAAACTCCCTTTTTTTTGTTTACCATCTGGATTCGAAAGTGTTCTTAACGAGCAATTAATGATATGTGTTCAAAATTCGAGAAAAATTCCCCCCAATAGAAATGCAATTGATAACTTTACCCCTTGTCTGTGGCAACTTCGATTTTGGTTTTGGGGCAACTCACCTGCAACGAGAAAAAAGTGAAATAAATTTTGTTAATTATTATTATTATTATCATTATTATTATTATTATTATTATTATTATTATTTTTATTATTATTATTAGTATAATTATAATTATTATTATTATTATTATTTTTATTATTATTATTATTATTATTATTTTTATTATTATTATTATTATTATTATTATTATTATTATTTTTATTATTATTATTAGTATAATTATAATTATTATTATTATTATTATTATTATTATTTTTATTATTTTTATTATTAATATTATTATTATTATTATTATTATTATTTTTATTATTATTATTAGTATAATTATAATTATTATTATTATTTTTATTATTATTATTATTATTATTATTATTATTATTATTATTATTATTATTTTTATTATTATTATTATTATTATTATTATTATTTTTATTATTATTATTATTATTATTTAAATGCGAATTTGTCGATTGCAAAAAATAAAATAATAAAAAATATGCGACAATTGAGACAATTTTAATGTTGTTTTTAGGGTTTGGTTCTTTAAGATTCTAGGTGTGTGTGTGTGTGTGTGCGTGTGTGTGTGGTGTGTGTTTTCTTGGTAGTTTCATTAAAATTCTCCCACGCATTGCCGCCTGGTCGCCACAGTCTGGGTGACCTAAGCCTGGCCAGAAAGCGAGCTTAGCCAAGACACACACACACACACACACACACACTGCACACACACACACACACACACACACAGATTTGTGGGAGACAAACAAACAAAGGCAATTGAACGATCTGTGACCGGTTTCTGTGATGCTTTTTTGTTGCTTTGCAGACTTTGTTTCTTCTGTTTGTTGTTGTTGTTGTTGTTGCAGTTGTTGTTGCAGTTGTTGTTGTAGTTGCTGCTGTTGTTGTTGCTGCTGTTCTTGTTGCAATAAAATGAAACGTAAATGAAATCTATTGTATTCTATATGAATAATGAGACAATCTCAATAATTTATAGACAGCTTTCGGTTAACCGCAATAAGCCAGAGCACACAGAGCAGACAATGCAACAACAACAACAACAGCAAAAACAACAACTGCAACAACAACAACAACAATAATTATAATAAAATAAACAGCAGCAAAGATCATCACCGCAAAAGTTCGATGATCCTATTGAGCTGAAAAGTCGGATATGGTTTCTCCAGTTTTGCAATCTTCAATCTGGCTCAAATGCAATTGGCAACTGGCAACTGGCAACTGGCAATTGGCAACTGGCAACTGGGCAACGCCATTGGCAACCTCAGCCTGATAACAAATCGAGAGATTGCCATCGCTTCCGATTCCCGACAAAGGTGAGAAAGCAGCTTGGTTTTGCTTGGGTTTTCTTTCGTTTTTTACAGCCTTTTCTTGGCTTTGAGTGTATTCATTGATTCATTCATTCATGCACTCATTTAGTCATTCATTTCGCTGACCGCAATCGTTTGTAATTGTATCTGTGCAATGGCAAAGCAATAAGCCAAAAGTTGTCGCATCGCCTGGCTTGGCCCGTGGCTGAGTCTCAGTTACACTTTGGGTTACATGATCCGATGATGCTCCTCCGTATTCCCGATTCCCTTATAGCTCCATCATTTGTTTATTATTGTTTTATGGCTTGGCTATTAGGCTGCAGGAATAACTAATCTTTGCTGCCAATAGGACACACAAACTGGCTAAGGGGCAACTGGCAAAGGTGCAACTGGCAAAGGGGCAAGCTGGCAAAGGGGCAACTGGCAAAGGGGCAACTGGCAAAGGGGCAAACTGGCAACTGGCAAATTGGCAGCAACTGGCAAACTGGCAACTGGCAATTAAATGGCTTCGCCACAGCACAGGTGTGGAGCTGTGGGGCAGCATCATAACTATTTATAGAGACAAATGTGGTTGCAAATGTTTTTTTTCTGTGTTGCAAGCGAAACCTTCGAATTCCCAACTTGCTTTTCATCATTTAAATACACTAAAAATAAATCATTTACAACTTTAAAAAACATTTCATTTAACAAATTAAATCTTAAATTTAATTTTGGCTATTTTTAGCCATCTATTTTGGACCTGGCTCAAACAATAATCGAATAATTTCACAAAACACTCAAATTTGCATTCGTTTTTGCATTCGCATTCGGATTCACATTCGGATGGGCGGAGTCTTGTGCCGGACAGACGAATAATGAAAACATATATGTATATATATATAGTACACATACGCACACACACACACATTCACACACACACACACACACACGCACACATACGCTGAGTGACCACAGAGCACACGCCCATTTGCCCAATGGTCCATGCAAGCATTCCAAATTCTTATACAGTCCAACCCCAAACATTATACACACACTTGCACACACACACACACACACTAGCACACACACACACACTAGCACACATGCTCATTCAGCGGCACTTTGCACCCAACTCAACATCGCAGCGCCGCCAAAATCAATAGTGCCCCAATGTCGACGCTCTGTGTGTGTGTGTGTGTGTGTGTTTTGGGGCAGAGTGGCAGCAGAGTCAGCTCTCATGTGGCATCTCGCTCTGGCCAGAGCTGGGCACGACCGGATGCGGCACTTAAATGCTGACGATGACGATGACGATGACGATGATGTTGCCGGCGCCGAGTCCAAGTCGAAGTCGAAGTCAAAGTCGAAGTTGGAGTTGCAATCAGAGTTTGGGGCACAGAGGCAGAGCCAAATGTGGCCGATGACGTTGATAGTACACGTACGAGACACACACACACACACACAAAGACGTAGACATGTGTGTACTTTTAGTGCTATTGCTGCATTTTTCGCCTCGGGTTCACAATAAAATTTTAAAGTCCTGTCGATTTTATTTCTGATATATGCAACTCCCTCTCTCCCTCTCTCTCACACACTCTCTCTCACACACTCTCCCTCTCTCGCTCTCTCTTTATGTGTGTCTGCCTTCTGTATCCTGCAACTGTTTCGTTGCAACATGAACTTTATGCTGCAAATGCGGCTGACTGATTCGTGCTGCTGCGGGCAATGCCTCAATGCTAACCAAACACCCTCCCCCCCCCCCCCTGCACAGCTTCAAAGTGGACCTTGGACCTTGGCTGCCGTTGCCAGCTCTGATAGTAGCTGTGCACGCGTCGTTTTTGCCACTTATTGGACAGTGTGTTGCAAGCATCGAAAGCAAAGACCCAACGAAAATGCGCCCAGACAACGCAGTTATGTGTTATATATATATATATATATATATATATGTATATGTATATAAATAAATGTACATGTGTATGTGTAGCTGACTGCAATTTCAGAGAACTTAACCACAGCAGGAGCAGCAGCAGGAGCAGCAGCAGGAGCAGCAGCAGGAGCAGCACAGCTTCCACCGCAGGGCAGGACACAAATTGTGAACAAATGAAAGTAGTAGCAAAATGCTCAAGTTGAAGCTGCCACCCTCCCCCCCCCCCCCCCACTCGCTGCTGGAGCTGCTGTGTCTGTCCCACACTGTCCCAGTGCGGTGCCTGTCCTTTCGTCGGTTTGTTCGCGTTTTTGTTTTGGCGTCTGCTCCTCTTTTTTGGCAGTTTAACTGGGGGTCAAGAGAATCGCAATGCATCTCTGGCTGGCTGGAAATGCTGACGCATCATCCACATCAGGACTGGATGGGGGATGGGAGTGTGTGTATGGTGTCTGTTGGTCACCATGTGCCCCATGTGTGGGTGGCAACCGCAAAGGGGGGGTGAGTGGGGCAGCTGCGACTGGCAAAAAGCAGCAGCAAATAAAATGCGCAAGTTGAAATAATTGAAAAGCGGACAAAGTTTATGGGTGCAAATAATTTTCGGGTTGGTTGGCTGGGCTTGGCCTGGCTAAGAGGAAAGGGGGCGGGGGAAGGGGAGGGGTAACCAAAGAGGGTTTGGATGGCTGTGGAGATATGTATGGAAAACGGTAATAAACTAGCTGTGTTGCCATAGCAATCAATGATGAGACACAACCATATGGCTGTGCCACTCGTGCAACGTACAACGTGCAACGTGCAACGTGCAACCAATTGAAATATTCAAAACTAATCACAATTTAAACTGAAATTATGCCACGGCAAATAAGTGGCAAAAATACTAATTAAAGTTGCCAGCTCCAACAATTTATTCAAACTTATTTCACATTGACAAAGGCGACAAAAGGGGCGTGGCAAATATATATAAACAAAATTGTTAAATATTAATTAAAATGCAATAATTAAAGCATATTTTGCATGGCTTAAATTTAGAGTAAAACTCTTTAAATGCTGAGCAAACTTTTATTTAATATTTTAAATCTACAATTTAAATTATTAATTTATTTAAACTGTTTTTCTTTAAGCCATAATTCCTGTTGAATTGGCCCAAAGTGGCATTATTCATTTTAGTTGTCCTGTTCAATTTGTAGTTGTTGTGGCTTATTAACAGTGACATAAACTAGACACACACGCACACACACACACACACACACACACACACACACACACACTCAGCTGGCATATTCAAATGTGCGGTTTGGCACTCTTCAATTTACAACAAATCGTTCAACAGCAACCCAAACATAGCGACATAAATCATACACACACACACACACACACACACACACACACATACAGACACATATAGTCGTAAACTTGGAAACACTCACACACACACACACACGCACGCACACACACACATCTTTCTTACACACAATTGTCTCTTTTCTTTTGGAATCGCACAATGCACAGCTCCCCAGTGCTGCCTGCTGCCTGCTGCTGCTCCTACCCTCCCTCCCCCCCTCCACACTACCATCATCTGTTTTGTTGCTATCCCCCCCCCCCCCTCCTTTACCGCACCGCACCGCAGCCCTTTGGCATTCAGCATTCAGCATGTTTTCTTGGCTGCCGCCGTGCTGCGTTTGGTCCTGCTTTGGCTGCCACTGCCACTGCCACTGCCACTGCCACAACAGCTGCCTGCCTGCCTGCCTCGTCGTCGGTTGGCTTTTGTGAATTGGTGTCCAAGCGTTTTATGTTTCAATTATGCGCAACTTGTGCCCAACAATGGCGACGCTTTAGCTGCTCGCTCGCCTGCGCTAAATGATGATGCAAACTGACTTGGCCCTGGCTCCAAAAAGGATTCAACACGCCCCCCCTCCCCTCCCCTACATATACCATACCCCATACCCCAGTCCCCCCATCTACCTTTTTGCTGCTGTGTGTGTCAGTCAGTCAGTGTCTGCGCCAGTTGATGCATGCCTTTTCCTTTTGCATATGCCACAACCACACACACACACACACGCACACACACGCACAACCACACACACACACACACGCACACACACGCACACACACACACACACACACACGCACACACATAGCACAGCTTAGATTGACACACGCACAAGGAGTCAAATAGAAGTAGCTGCCTGCCTCAGACTGCCACTTGCAACGGCGTTTATTTGCTTGTGCCACACGGCCCAAGGTGTGCTCAAGTAGCCAACGGTAATTTTCAACTGCTTCATTCTGAGGCCTTTGCACTCTCACCTTTAATTTCAAACACTTGCCAGGTGGCAAGCTCAAGCTTCAAAAGTGAATACACTGATTTGTGGCAAGCAAAAAAAATATATTCTTTTAATTAAAAAAAACTTGAAAATATGCGACAAATTTTGAGCTGATTGAAAAATATAAAACAAATGTGTCAAAAAAACATAAATAAAAGCAAAATGCTGGAAATAAATTTGTATAGTTTAAGTCCCTTTTTAAGAGTTGGTAGCCAATAAATGTGGCAGCTCAAGCTGTGCCACAGCGCACAGCGGCAAGCAGCAGACTTGCAACTGCAAATTTTACTCAACTCTTTCTCGCTCTGCCACAAAATGGCGAACAAGCTATGTGTGGCATATATATCGGACCAGCTATATATATATATATATATATATATATTTTTTTTTATATATATATAAATATGCAAATCTGTTTTGTTGTTGTTGTTGTGGGCATGCTGCGCAGGCGAAGACGAAGACGCAGACGCAGATGCCAGGCCCAGTTTTGAGTCGCACAATCAATGTGGACGATAATGATGATGATGATGATGGTGCCTTGGCCGAGCCCAGAGTCGTTGTCGACCAGCACACGCAGCGCCAGCAGTCGTTGGCTGATTGTTGCTGTTGTTGTTGGCTGTGTTGGACGCAGCTTTGGGCTTGGCCTGGCCCGGCCTCGGCCTATGTACAGGCGAGATATCAAGGTCTGGCCAATCAAAAAGCCAGCTAAGCACACGCACACGCACACACACACACAGAGAGAGCGAGAGCGAGCAAAGCACACGCTCTCAATTCGAAGCTGGGCAGATTGAAAGATCGCTGCTGCGATCGACAGGTGTGAAGAGCTCCCCATAATGATAATAAAAAAGAAATACAACAAATTAAAAACGAAAAAAAAAAAAAAACGTAACACGACTGCAGATAAGCAAACAGCACGCGCTCTCAATCACACACACACACATACACACATACGCTCTGTCTCTCTCTGTCGGTGGGCAGCTAAAAGAAACCTGCTCAGCTGCGCTGAGTTGAAGTATTTTGAGTGTTCGACTCGACTGCTGCTGATATTCATTCAATGCGCTTGGCCACAACTCGGCCTCTCTCTCTCTTTCTGTCCCTCTCTCTCGCTCGCTCTATCGTCGCTCGCTCGCTCACTCACTCACTCGCGCTCGCGCTCAAGCAGCCAACCAGACAGCCAACTGGGGCTGCGACTGGGGCTGGGCCAGGGCCAACTCGAGCTGAGAGGCAGAGCCAACGGCAAAAAAAAAAAAAACACATATAAAATGAAAAAAAAAAAAACGACTTTGAACGGACGGACGACCAAAGCCAAAGCAAAGCCCCAACCCAAAGTAAATAAGTTATCAGTTGAATTGTAACTAGAAACTCTCGAAACAAGAAACGCAAAAAGAAAAGGAAAAATGAATGAATATATAAAAGGGGAGGCGTCAACAACGACAACAGCAACGGCAACGGCAACGGTAACAACAACAGCAATGCGAATAACAATAGGAAGACGATGGCAATAACAACAACAACAACAATGACGCGTTGACAAAGATCAGAGCGCGTCTTGGAGACTGGGCATACACACACACACAGCAGCTCCACAGTATGCGTGTGTGTGTGGGACACATGTGAAACAAGCGCAACGAATGAGGAGCAAGCGATTTAAAAGTCGCGCGTGCCCATTGAAATCTGTTTTGCGTTTTTAAAAAGGGGACAGCAATCAAGCACAAGTTGCGGAGGGTGTAGAGGGGGTAGGGGTGTGTTAGGCGATTGTGCATATTTGTCTTTGCCTTTGTGGGGCGATGGCAGGGGAAACTTCAAGCAATTTAAAAGAGTTTTTTTTTTGCAAAGTTCACAAATAAACTGAGGGAAAGCGACAAACAAAATAAAGCTTAAAATTCAACTCATTTTTTTTTTACATATTTAAACAGTTTAAATTATTAAGCTAAAATTTAAATTTAGTTGATATATAAATATAATATATTATAATATTATTGCAATATTTATTCTGTGTGTATTTTGATTTAAATTGAGTGTTAAAAAAAGAAACAGAATTTGCCAACTCGTTGAATATTGCACTCACTTGAATACTGCACTCATTTATAGTCATATTCATAGTCATATTCATAGTCATATTCATAGTCATATTCATAGTCATATTCAGTCATAGTCAATTGACTAAAATGGATTCATTTTGCTGTTTATTCGTCTTATTCATGAGTAAGCCCAGTTTGAGTGATTGGCTTAAAGGTATTCATTTGGGTATTCACAATGTGAGTCTGAGTGTGAGTGTGTAAATGTGAGTTGCATTGCAGCAACAATCATTGGGGAATTTGTGTGTTGTGTGACGAAAGTGGTTACTTGCAACAGGCCAGTTGCAGCCTGCAGTTAAGGTGTGCAACGAGAATGGCATCTTTCTCCTAATGATAATCATTACAAGCACAAACTGATAATCATAATGAATATGGAGAGAAGGAGGTGCGTGGGGGGGGGGGGGTGTACTGAATTAGGGTACAAGGTATCCCCACACATTGTTGTTGGGGATTATTGTGGTGCCATCTCTTTGATATTAATCGCCAGGCAAACGGAAATGGGGAGTGCCCCCCACAAACACACACACACGTATTTCAAGGTGGGTCTGCTAGAAGGGGGTAGCTGGGGAGGTGCGGCTCCAACAATTGTGTGTGTGCCTTGTTGTTGTTGTTTTTCTTGTTCGCCTGCAGCACGAGAAGTGCCATGATTGATTTATTTATTTGAGCTGCGGACGCACGCGTCGCCCTCTTGTCAGTTGTTGTTGTTGTTGTTGTTGTTGTTGTTGGGGCATTGGCAACGTCATGCGACGTCTTCGTTTCATTTTAAATCAGTAATCATTGAATTAAATTATGCCAGCTAAGCAACCAACCCAAAAACCCAAGCCATCATCAGCATCATCATCATTAGCATCATCATCATCATCATGAACATCCAAAGCCGCTAAATAACCATCCATCTATCCATCCATCCATCCGGGGCTGGGCTGTAGCCGCACCCACACCTACCAGACGACCAAATCTCTCAGATTGCAGCACGCGTCGTCTTTTTCAGTTGGTCACATGCCAAAAAAGCAACAACAACAACAAAAAAAAAAAAAAAATAATAATAATAATAATAATAAGCCAATCATATGTTGGCGAAAACTTAATACTGTAACTAAATTTTTTGTGCAGCTTTTAATTAATTATTTGCATTTTTATGATTTTATCTTTGAAAGAAATTTTTGCAGTAAGAATTAATTTTTTTGAGCAACAATTTCTACCAATAAAATTAAGGTTTTTTTTTGACATATTTCACATTTTGTTAACGAAAAAATAGTCAAAGTTTAGTTAATAATAATAAGCCAAGTAAATATTGGCGAAAAGTTAATACTCTAACTAAATTTTTTGTGCAACTTTTATTTAATTATTTGCATTTTTATATTTTTTTCATTGAAAGAAATTTTTTTAGTTAAAACAAATTTTTTGGAGCTAAAATTTATACCAATAAAATTAGGTTTTTTTTTCCTTATTTCACATTTTGTTAACTGAAAAATAAGTCAAAATTTAGTTAATAATTTTTATACATTTGTTGCAACAAAATTGAAATACTTTGCGCAAGAGCAACATCGAAATGTGGCGCATTGGCTGTGAAGTTTTTATTGAATTCAGCTGTGGCAGCAACACCCACGCACAAAATAAGAGGAGACTACACAGCGCGACAGAGAAGGCAAGCGGGAGAAAGAGAGAGAGAGAGAGATGGCTGCTGCTCAATAGGGAATACCTCATTCAGGTTGACAGAAAAGGGAACCACACACACACACACACACACACACACCCTGAACTGCTGACCCCATGCGCCGTGTTGCAAGTTGCCCATGCGCCGTGTTTCCTGGTCGAAATCAAAGCTCTGCTTGGATCATTGCTCAGCTTTGGAGCTGGGAGCGGCGCTGCGCTGCGAGAGATTGTCTGCGTGGGCAGCGTTTTCAATTCTGCGCTTCGTGCGCTATTTATAAACAGACGGACTGACGGACGGACTGACGGACGGACTGACGGACTGACGGACGGACGGACGAACGGACTGACTGAGCGAGTAAATGAATGAATGAATGAGAGACCACGCAGACAGCCGGCCAGCCAGCAAATAATAATTGCGCTGCTCAATTAAAAAAAAATCCAGCCGAAGGTAGACACAAAACAGTCAAAACCAAACCCAAAAGACAGCAACAACAACAACAACAACAACAACAACAACAACAAGCGACCACTGGGTAGCATCTTCAGTTAAAAAAAAACAAAAAAAAAGGGCCTGGGCAATTGAAGGGCAGGTTGTGGTTCTTGCCACATTTTGACATTGCGTAGGCGCAGGCCAAGCCTTTTGGGGCACGTTTAATGAATGACTCTTGGCCCTGGTCCTGCAACTAATCAACTGGCAAACTGAAGGCTAAGCTAAGAGCAGCGCTGCAAAGAGTAGGCAACTGTGTGTGTGTTTGGGCAGGGCAGCATGCGGCATGCAGCATGTGGCAAGCTGTATAATTTATGCAAAAAAATAAAAATTACGCCGTTTTAGGCGCCGTTTTTCGGCACATCGTTTGCTATTGCTTGGCGCATTTCCTGGCCGGAAGCGGCAGCCGCTTTAGTCTCAAGTTGCAACTTGTGGCACGTGCGTTGAGAACGCCATGCCACAGGATGCGCGACGTAGGCAACACACATTTGGTGCCGCGAGGCGCGTGCGCCGACAAAAAAAAAAAATCCCCGAGCAGAGGACACACATTTTGAGAGGGGTGCGGAAGCGGCGCTTTTTCGGTCGCATTCCACGTTAAATCACTCAAATGCTTGCCACGCTGCGCCTCCTCTCGTCTCGTCCTGTCTCGTCCTGCCTTACATTTTGTGGTTTGTTTTGCTCGCTGGCTACGCAAATTTAACAGCTGCTCCTCTTTGGCAACTGTGTGGAGGCAACCACCCAACCACCCAACCAGCCACCCACCGCAGCACAAAGGTGCCAAGTTTCTTACGCTTTTGAATGCAGCAAATGGTTGGGTGGGTGGGGGGTTGGGGGAAGTGGGTTGCCTCTTAAATTGCGCTATCTGCGCTGCGGCCGCCATTGAAAGTGAAAAGTTTGCCAAAGTGCGACGGGCGACGGGCGACGGGGGGACGGGCGACGCCGACGTCATCAAAATATGCGCGTCAAAACAAACGCTGTAAAAGATTCATTAAGTTTGCCACTTTGCCTTCATTTTCCACTTCCACTTCCTTTTCCTCTTCCTTTTCGCTTTTTTGCCTCTTTTGTTTTACTCTCTGTTTTTTTTTTTAGCTATTTTTCGCCTGCTTTCGTCTGGCTAAATTTATATTTGTTATTTTGGTTTTCTTTCGCTTTGCTCATTTTCGCTTTCGTCGGGTATTCCCCAAAAGCAAACATTGCAGCAGCAGAGGAGGAAGAAGAAGAAGAAGCAGCAGCAGCAGCAGCTGGTCAGCTGGAAGCGGACAAATTGCGTATACGCCGTGTATGTCCCTTGCCAATTGCAGCTTAATTTAATAATGATGAAATTTAAACAGTTTTCAGGTATGCAAAAAACACTCAATTAATTTGATAAATATAAAAAATTAAATTATATATTTATTTAATACATTTATTTGTATAAAATACAACTTTTTATGTGACTAAATAATTATCAACTCTTCTGCAATTTAATTATTCATATGTCAAATTTAATTTAAAATTATTTATAAAATGAAAAATAAGCAATTTTTATGAGATTTATTAAAATGCAAAATGTTCCTTGAAAATAAGAAAATGCAATTCTTTTTATACGCATTTAAAAAATTTTAACTATTTAAATTAAAAACTATTAAATTATAAAATTTAATTTAAAATTATTTATAAAATGAAAAATAAGCAATTTTTATGAGATTTATTTAAATGCAAAATGTTCTTTATTTTTTTTATTTATTTATTTTTTTATTTATTTTTATACGTATTTAAAAACCGAAAAACTATCAAAATTTCACACAAATATTAAATATAAAATAAGCTTTAAATTTAATTTTCAATTTAGATAGTTTTTTCACATATTTAAATTTTTTTTTTCTATTAAAAAATGGTTAAAATTAAATTTAAACAAAAGGGACAAAATTTGTGCAGCTGTCCTGTTTAAGGACAAATGATTGCATTTGCATTTGCTGCAGCTTCTATTTTTATGTTGTTCTCTTCACACACACACACACACACACACACACACATGTATGCTGACTTTTATAGGGGTTTTTTTTTTTTTTTGTCATATTTTGAGTATTATTTTTTTTTTATCCAACTGCGCCACGCTTTGTTTGCCTCATTTCATGTTTGTTTTTTATTTTTTATGATTTTTGGACGAAAACTTAAAAAGTGAACTGAGAGAGAGAGAGAGAGAGACGTAGATGGGGATAGACGGGGGTCGGGTGTAGATGGGGTAAACAAAAGGCAAAAGCGTATTTAAAACAAAAGAAAGTGCAAAACAATTCATGCGCCTGGCCGGAATCTGTGAATGTGAATGTGAATGTGAATATGACTCGCTGTGAATGTGAATCCGAATCCGCATCCGAGTCGAGTCGAGTCGAGTTGAGTAGAGTCGAGTTGGGCTGGGTTGGGTTGGGCTGAGTCAAGTCAAGTTGGCAGTGCCCCGAGTGCCACAGTCTCAGCGTTTCTTGTTGTTCTCATTATTGTTGTTGTTGTTGTTGTTGTCTGGTCTTTTTTTTGGTTGGCCGGCCGACTGGCTCCGACCGCCCGCTGTCCTCCGTGTCGAATAAAAAACGGACACGGCTGCAACAGACGGACCCGGCTGCGGATGCACCTAGTGAGGAGCACCGCCTCACACAAATTGGAGAATGGGCGAAAATGGGGCATGGCGAGGAGCTCTGAAGTCGCCGCAGCGGAAACAACTTGCTGCGCGCTGTTTGTGGCTGATTATGCTGCCACTGGCAGCAGTCGGTGGCACAGACAGACCAGACAGACAACGGCTTTGACTCCAGCCGTGTGCCGCATCACGACTATATCAGTCAGCACAGTGTGACAGAGATAGCGAGAGAGAGAGAGAGAGAGAGAGAGAGAGAGAGAGAGAAAGGAGGACCCGCTTACCCGCAGCGAGATATTCGCTAGCCAAAGTTGGCATTTATTTGGTGGGATATTTTGTGGGGCTGGGTGCTGCCTTCAGAGATGTCCTGCAGGCTTCTGTCGCAATTGAAACACATCAGTTTCAGCAGCAGCAGCAGCAGCAGCATCACACTCCCAGCCCACACTCAGCCCGCCCTTTGGTGCCGTTTAAGCCGCAGCTGGACAAAAGTTTGACATCCATCCACATGACACGAATGGAATTGGGGATTGGAATGGGGGTTGCAATTGAGTTGTGTTCGTTGTGCTGCTGTTATTTCTTATAACAAATGGCAAGGCGTGTGTATGTGTGTGTGTGTGTGTGTGTGTGGGGGGGGGGGGGGGGGGGTATTCGACTCTGACAGAGACGTTGCCATGGCACGCTTTCGAACAGGAGCTGGATAACAATGGCAAACGGACGCGACCGCGGTCGGTCGCTCATTTAATGGACACTGTTTGGTCGATAATCAAATTAAAAGCGAAAAGAAAAAAATAAAACAGAAACCAACGAGCAAAAGGAGTAGGAGCAGGAGCAGGAGGAGGAGCAGGAGCAGGAGCAGCAGCAGCAGTTGCACTTGCAGTTGCCAGCGTCATGGGGCAGTGGCAGGGGCAGCGGCGCTGTCCGAGCCAAGTGAAAACTATCGATTCAACTGATTCGAGGCCAGCTGCACTTGCCGCTCGATTAACGTTTGACCGTTTGAGTGTTTTGTGAGTGTTTGTGAGTGCGACTCGAAGTCAAGCGGAACAACGGTCACGTGGACTCGCGGCTTGGGGGACAGGCAAAAGAAAACCAAAAAAAAAAAACGATAACAAATAAAAAAAAAATATGCTGCAGTTGCAATACGCTGCCACCAAAATTTAAAAAAAATAATTATAATAAAATAGCAAATATTTTCAATTTATTTTCAATTTAATTATATTTGACTAGAAATAACTAAAAATATATATAAAAACAATTGTTATAAATATTTAGAAAATGTGTTACAAACTTAATGATAAAATTATAATGCCCACTGTCGATTTGCATATGAGTTGGACTGAGCTGAGTAGGAGAAGGAGGAGTCAGAGGGGTGTGCTTAACGAGCAGGTGAATTGGGCACGCTTCAAGGCGAAAAAACACATGCAAAATAAACTAAGCTAAGTAAAAAAAAAAAAAATAGGTTTGTTTGTTTTTTCCAAAATAAATGTGTCTTCTTGATGAAGTCAAAAGTTGTTTAAATATTAAAAAAAAAAAAAAAAAAAAAACTTAAGTGTGTTAACACATTTTGTTTTTTAACTTAATTATTTGATTGATTTGAATGAAAACTATTTTGTTTTGGCATACTAACTATGATTTTTTATACAATATAATTTAATATATATATATAATATATATAAAATATATATGGAAATGAGTACTAATATAAAATGAAATTATTCAAAATTTAATTATATTTCCTATGTTTTTCCTCTTTTTATTAAACTCTTTCATTTTTTTGGGGCAATTACCCCCATCTCGTCATCTTCATATCATCCACTTGTACTCGAAAATTACTCATTAGCTGCGCTGCGGCATGCGGCATGTGCAGCATGACGAAATCTTGTAAATTCACAGATCACAAAAGAAAAAAATGATTCCAAAAAAAACAGTCAAAAAATGGTTGACAAAAATAATGAAATTGTAACAATTAATTATGATATGAAAGCACACCTGATGTTAAAAAGGTTCTTCAAAGGGGTGGGGGAAGGGGGGGAAACAGCAATTTTGGGCACAACAGCTATTGATAAACGAGGCGTATTTTTTTTTTCTTTTATAGAGTGAGGGAGTGGGGGGGGTGCCGGGTGCTTGTATCCAAAACTCGAAGCGGGTCCACAGCAATTAGTCGCCAGAGCTACATTTCCAGTTGTTATCAGTTGTACAGAGAATACTGCCCGATTTGCCACTAGCAATACTAGAAAACCACACCCCCCTCTGCACACCCTCTTCCCGAACATTCATCGAGCTGGTTTCTTTTGATTTGTAACACAAATAAACCGAAAAATATCGTAACAACAATAACAAGGCAAACAACTTTGCGAGCAATTAAAACTGTTTCGACGACATTGCACAGTAATATTTGAGGGGGGTGGGGCTGGAGGGGATGGTCGTATCTCAGGTGGAGATGGGTATGGGGCAGTTGTTGCAGCAGCAGCAGCAGCAGCTGAACATTGCTGATAAATGGCCAGCCAGAGGAGTGCGTCGTGGCAAGTGCGTCATTGGGCAGTTCAGTTCAGGGCTGGACGGGAACTGGCAATTGTTGTTAACTAGATAAGAGAGGAGATAACAATGCTTAAACAGGGTGCAGCAAGAGCGAGCGGGGGTAGCAACAAAACAAGACTGATTTAGACCAGAACGAGACTGAGATAAAGATCACGACTAAGAGATCTCCTATATATATATATATATATATAAACTGATTGTTGTAATAAATGTTGAGGAAACAAATTTGTCGATCTGCAGCGTTGCATAATGTCGATAATATATATATATTATATATAAATATATATTCCGTAGAAGTTGTCTTTTGCACGCTTCGATATATGCCCAGTTTTAGCCAAGTTGAATGGGTATCGGGCATAAAACGAATCTCTGCCCAAAACTAACAGCATTTTATTAGAGCTGATATGGAAATGGCCGATATATATATATATATATATATATATATATAATCATGTGCGTTTGTGCAAATCAGAGAGTGTGTATGAAGTTTATGGTTATACGGCTTTGATTTCGCTTTGATCTAGCCGTGATCAGGCGCAGGCAAAAAAACAGATACAGATACAGATACAGAAACAGATATAGCTATAGCTTAGCAAAAAAAAAAGTAAATTAATAAATAAATAAATAAATAAAAAGATACAAATACGTCTACACTCGCCAACACGTATTTGTCAAGTTCAGCCGGACTCAGCGCCCAAAAGCTACGTAGAATACAGTAATAATAATAATAATAATAATAATAATAGGCCATAAACCAACTAAACAATAAAGACTGACGTTAACTTTACAACCGCCAACAAAACAATACAAAAAAAAATAAAGGAAAAACAACAAAAAATCGGAGAAATCATGGCAAACACACCTAAAGGGGACTCTGATTTCCGGAGCATTGCGATATCGTCGCGATAACCGATACACAAAAAAAAAAAAAACAAGAACTGGCCATGATATATGACCTCAAATATATATATATATATATATATGTATGTCACATTTGGCTAATATGTTTATTAATATCGACACAAACAGTGAAAATAAATAAATTAATTAAAATATTTAGCAACAACTCAAAACTAAATTTTAGCTCACATTTAAACACCGAAAATTTACAATATCTTTAGTAGAATTCAAATAAAAAAAAACATATTCTATATATTAATATATATAGCTAAAATTGAATAAAAATTAAATGTCTCAATAATCACACACATATTAAATAATATTTTTATCATGTATTGAAAAATAAATGCTGAATTTTGCCTAAAGAACTAAATTGAATATGAAGAAAGAAATCACACATTATATACATAAATATAATAATAATATTTTGAGGAATTTTGTTGAAAATTATACCTTTTTAACATAAATATCTTTAGTTTAAAAATGGCTTTCAGCATTTGCTGGAGCTTAGTTTCAAAACTTTGCAGCCTTGCAAAAGGTTTTTGGTATTATTATGTAAAGTTTGTCTATCCAAAATTTCAACATTTCAACCATATCAAATTTAATTGTCAATATTGAGTAAGACGCAACAAACTAAAATATATAATTTGAACTTTATGCCACGCATTCAACTGAACTTTTCAGTTTAATATTAATAATTTATATTTATATTTATATATCTATTTTTATAATTTTGAAGTTTGACAAAGTGGCACAGAAACTGTTCGTTTACTTTGGAAACGATTGATGTGGCAAGTGGCATATTTTTTATCATTTCAATTCCAACCCACAGGTGGCACACACACACACACACAAGCTGCATCAATCTGTGTTTATTTGTACTTTTGCATTTTGATAAAATAAGCTTTTTGAATTTATATTTTTTTTGTGTTTTAATTTTAGTACTCACCTTGTGCAATTCGAACCGCGGGCATTTTAATTCTCATTTTTGTTACAATTTCCAAATGTGTTTCAAAACTTTTCGAGCGCTCGCCCACGCAACGGCAGCTGGGCGGGCAACTCCTCCAACTCCAGTTTACTCCTTCTCCTCCTCCTGCGCCTGCTTCGTCTTCGCCCACTTCTACTTCTGCTCCTTTTTCCGTTGAGCTGTTGGTCTTTGTTGTTGTTGTTGTTGTTGCACACTTTTCATAAATGTTTTGCTAATTTTCAATTTTCAATTTTATTATAATTTTTAATTGGTTTTTTTTTTTGTATTGCACTTTTTGTGGTGTTGTATTTTTTTTTTTTTTTTTGTATTTAATTCATTTTTGCAGTTAGTCGTGTTGTGAAAAAAATGCACTTTCCTCAGATCTTTGCTTTGCTTTCTTTCTTTCTTTCTTTCTTTCTTATTTGTTGTTGTGGCGTTTTTCACATGGGTCCCACACGGCGGCCATTGGCCAGTTTCAGTTTTATGTATTTTCTTGTCGTTTTCGTTGTTGTTGTCATTTTGCCCACCTTTTCAGATTGAAATGTCGAACATTATAATTGATTTTATATATTTGTGTGTTTCGATATATTATTTAAAACAAACTAACAAACAAACAAACAAACAAACAAAAAAAACAAACAAATTTCGCACTCGAAAAAACACTTTTGTTGCCTGCTGCTTATTCTTCCTCTTCTCTTCTTCTCTTCTTTTCTTCTTCATACGCCTGTGCTGTTTCTTCCTCTTGCGACTTCTTGAATTGATATCGTATAGGAACCGTTAGCACTGTAATTCTTATTTGCTTATTCTAAGTTTTTGTTGATGTTGTTGTTGTTGTTATTGGCAGTTTGGCAGCTGACAAAATTGTTTTTGCGCGTTCCTTTTTGGCCACATTATTTGTCGGTTTTTGTTTTTTGTTTTTCTTTTTCTTTTAATTTGGTGTTTTTTTTTTTGTTTTGCTAAACAACTTTATCAATGCCTTGCTGGTGTTTCTTGTCTCACGTTGCTCTTGTTGCTATTGTTGTTGTTTTTGATGTTGTTAGCGGCTTATTCCAATTGGCAACAAATTTGCCATCCAATTGGAAATGACTTCAACACAAGACACTTGAAAAAAATTGCACTTTCTGTGTATGTGTTTGTGTGTGTCGCGTGTGCGTGTATGTTTAGACCGGGTAATTTAGAAACGAGCGGATGAAGGAAGTATTTACTAGTAGAGGTCAAGAGATGTGCAACCAAATGAATTTAAAAAAAAATTGCAATTGTTTTTTTGATACGTTTATGAAGAACGCGTCATTATTTGTCGTTGTCCTCTGGCTAACTGTTATTGTTGCAGTTGAGTTTTGCGTTAACTGCTGCTGGCTGCTTGCTGATGGCTACTTGCTGCTGGCTGCGTGCACCGCGACGGCGATGGCAGCCTCGTCAGAGAAATGTATGGTGCTAACGGTAACGGCGGAAGTACGCGACTACTGCGAAGCGTCGAGCGGCGAGCGCGTCTTCGCTGGCTCTGCTGTGGCTGCGACTGCGGCTGCGACTGTCGCTCTGTTGTCGTCGCCGTCGTCGTTGTCGTCGTTGTCCAACAAAGCACAAAGCGCCGTGACGAGACCAACACACACTCCAACACCAACACCAACACAACACCACTAGCAGAGCAGCAGTGCACGAGAGGCCAGTGAGTGGTGAATGGGCAAGAGAACTTCTTCTTCGTCGTTGTCGTTGTCGTCGTCGGCGTCGTCGGCAAAACGAAACGAACGAAAGCTTGACGAGTGGACGAACACAGTGCGTGAGAGAGCAAACGTGTGCTTGTGTGTGTGTGTGTGTGAGTTAGCGAACGAACGTTTGTATGAGAGACAGGCAGTGGTGACTGTGACTGCGACTGAGGCAGTGGCAGTGGCAGTGGCGAAGCTTATGCGAGCCAAAGCCTGTGACTGAGGCAGAGACTGAGACTGAGACAGAGACAGAGCAGCGGCGAGAGCATGTCCGAACGCGACGATGTCCTGCGAGCGACTGTGGACGCACACGTTCAGATAATTCAATTTTATTTTAGGGTTTTGCACTTTAATGCCAATCTGAAAATTTGATTTTGGCTAAGCGACGCCAACGCTAACGTCGACGTCGCCGTCAACGCTAACGCCAACGCCAAAGCTACAGCCCTTTAGCACTGGTTGGTGGTGGTGGGTTGTTGTTATTGTTATTATGCTTGCTGTTGTTGTTGGTGGTGGTGGTGGGTTGGTGGGTTGGTGGTCTGCTACTGCTGACTGCTGACTGCGCTGCTACTGCGTTTGTTTATTTGGTTTGCTGGCACTCGTTGGTCCGTTGGCCGCCACATGTGTGTGAGTGTGTGTGAGTGTGTATGTGTGCGTATGTGGGGGTGGACACACACACACTCACACGACTGCGAGAGCGATTTATATACATATGTGTAACTGGTGTAAGCGAGCGCGCAACACAGCAAGCGCAAGCCGCAGCGTGACAGAAAGTGATAGGTAGAGAGAGGGAGGGAGAGGGAGTGCGCCCCAAAGCTCAAATGAAAATAGCCAAGTTCGATGTGGCGACTGTTTCATGCAAGACTGCACACGTCGCGACGTCGACGCTGGCAGCGACGCGAAGCGCAGCTGATAACGGCACTTCACACATGTGTGAAGCGTGCGAGATGCAAAGAAGTATGAGAAGTAGAAGTAGTAGAAAAAGAAGAAGAATAAGAAGCAGCTTTTGCTCAGCTGCTGCTATCGCTGTCCATTGCCCATTGTCCGTTATTCGCCCAACCCTCGCGTAACCGGCGTTTGCCTTCTGAATGAAGCAACAACAACAACAACAACAACAACATCAACAACGAGCACAATGTGCGCGCAACTTAAGACGGCATTTGCCGCGCAAATCAAGGCGACAACGAAAAAGCAAACGGCAACAAAAACAACATTAAATCGTTTGCAAAAATTACCCAATATTTTGCCAAATGCTGCGAGGGAGAGACACTAAAAACACATGTTGTCCAGTTACGTTTATTTGTGTTATTTTTTTTTATTATTTTTGTTTTTGTTTTTGTTTTAGGCGCGCGCGAACCGGCAGAACTTAATCAGGAACTTGTGTGGCACGTCCTCACAACGCGACTGCTCGTGTGCATCTAATAAACTAAACTTAGTTTATGCCCATCTTCCTCCATTCAACAAGAAGTGCTGCTGCTGCTGCTGCTGCTACCAACGAACCAAACCACTCGCAACGCTGACGTCGCTGCCAGCGCCAAAGCTAACGGCCGGCAGTTGTCGCCTGTCTGGTCGCGAGCCCCAACGCCAGTCAAAGCCAGTCAGTCGGCGTTCGAGCAGCAGCCGGCGCTGAGGCTGCAGCTGAAGCCGAATCTGTAGCTGAGGCTGAACTTTGCTTGTTTGCCTGGCATTTATTCGTTGGTCGGAGTCAATGAGTGAATGGGTTGAAGTTCAGGTGCCTCTTGCGGCTGTTATTGAGTGCCAAACGGCTACGAATGTATCGAGTGGCACTCATTCACTCACACATTCACACACTCACACACACACACATACAACAAAAATTAATTTTTAATGTATATTATTAAATATTTAACTCTTTAGCTTTATTACCCCAAATCGATACAGAATCGATAATTACCAATCGAACTGACATCTGTATTTATGTATACATTTACGAATGTTATGTTTATTTTGACATGAGAAAATATATTTACACACACACACACACACACTCAAAATGAGTATATTGTTAGAAATTTAACACTTTAGCTTAATTATCATTAATCGATATAGAAACGATATACAATAATTATTAATCGAACTGAGATTCGTGTTGATGAATATATTTTCAAATGATTCACTGATTAATTTGTTGTGTTCATTTTGGCATTAGCAAATTAATATACGTGAATCAACTTTTATTCAGTCTATTTATGAGTGTATTCGTGAGTGTATCCATGAGAATACACTTAAAGAATAAGATATACATATGAAATAGATACAAACACATCGATAAGTTTGCAATATTCAGAGTATTCACACATTCATAATTATAAATAAATGATTATAAGTGCCATTCACGAGTGTATTCACGAATATATTGAGTGTAATCAAAAATACATTAATAAGAAATGATTTTACAGCTTGTATTCGCATTCATAAATAAGTGAATGAGTGTATGAGTGTATTCACGAACACACTGTGAGTATTCATAAGTATAATAAATGATTTAACAGCTTTTATAACCGAGCAAATATACATATATGTGTAAATATAAGTGAGTATATTCGTAAGTATATTCATGAGTGTACTCACGGGTTTTGGCATTTCTCTAACTCTATTTAAGTGAAGTTACACACACACAAGTGTGTGAGTGTAAATGAGTACACTCATTTCTGTAATTGCAATTGGAGGAAGGAGTCGCTGCTGCTGCTGCTGCTGCTGCTGCCACTGCCACTGCCACTGCTGCTGTTGCACTTGAGAAGGCTCGTTCATAGTTAGGCTTAATGCTCACCCAGCGCGGTCAACACCGGCTAATGCACATTAATCTTTGCAACATCGTTGTTGCAACGTCGTCGGCATTTGCTTTGGTGGGTGGGCGGTTGTTCGGCTTGTTCGGTTGCATGCAGCATGTTGCAAGCCGCTGCCAGCTGCTCGTAACAAGTCACAAGTTGCGAGGCAGACCACGAGTGGACGCGACCTGTTCAAACCACCCAACTAACACAGAAAGCTGCTGTCAACGCTGGCGTCGCTGCCAACTGCGCTGCTTTGGCATTGCATCCATTAATGTCAGCGCACATACTCAAACATGTGTGAACTTGCGTGTGTGTGTGTGTGCGATGCTGGCCCAAAAGTGAATGCGAATTGTTTTTATTGCAAAGGTTTGCGTTATTGTTAATTGTGCTCTGTACGCTGTGCATGTGTGTGTGCGAAAGAGAGAGAGACAGAGTGAGAAAGAGAGAGCGTGAGAGATATATGGTTAGATGTCAAAGTGAGCGAGATAGCTAGAGATCATTAGCGCCACACATGTGCGAGTAACTGTGAGTCTCCCATTGTGTTGTGGTGAGTGTCCACTGAGGCCACACTACTCCCACCCACAGCAAACGAGTGTGCGAGTGTGTGTGTGTGTGTGTGTGTGCGGTTGAATCATATGTGATAGATGCATGCTTGCTGCACATGCAGCGCTGATAAACTGAAGCTTAACCCATTGTTGAACTCACCCCATCAAAAATAAAGGACACGCATAGAAATGGCCCCATGGCTATAGCATATGTATTAGCGCCACACACACGCAACACACACACACACACACGCACACACACACACACACACACACACTGGCATACTCACACTCAAGTCGCACACGCGCTTTCGCCCCATCGATTGGCCATCGTTGCTCTCACCATTTTCGCATATTTCGTGTAACTCCCCACGCCAATGCCCCCACCACCCCCCCACCCTAAGCTCAACCCCTTGTTCAACACAGCTACCTGTGCGCTGCGAGAGAGCGCGTACGCGAAAGAGAGCAACACACAGAGAGAGTGAGAGCGAGAGAGTGAAAGAGAGTGGGGCAAAGGCTGATGCTGTGGCGACTGCAAAAGTTACCCTTTGCCCTAAGCAGCGTGAGAGAGGCGCGCAGTTGACTGAGAGAGCGACAGAGCGCGTCAAAGAGAGGGACAGACAGAGAGAGAGAGATGGATGAGATGGGGTTATCAATGCGAATTTGTGTGGCAGAGCTTTGACAACAGCGTTGCGCTTATCAGTAGCCGCGCCAGCGTTGACAACGCCGGCACACGCAAAACGCTTGCCGCATGCCGCATGCTGCATGCCGCGCTTAAAACAAACAGTTTTTATTTAATTATGATCACAATGCCCAAAAAAATATTTATGCACTTTTAAATATGAATAATTTCATTTCCATTTTTTTGTCAATTTTTTTATTTTTTTTAAAATTTTTATTATTCTTTAAATTATATTATAAATTAAAAATTTACTGCAAGTTTCCAGAAATACTTGCAGTAAATTTTTAAAGTAATATTTTCAGATTTTATAAGTAATCGAATCGAATTCAAATTTAAGCCAAATGTCAAAGAATTAATCAAAATATTTGTTAGTCATTTAAATAAAATTATGCTAAAAATATAAAAATAAAAATGAGCAATTCAACGAATTCCACATGTTTAATTAATAATTAATTGACAGCTTTGAATTAAGTTTTTAATCAACTTTTAAATCTGATTTTATTCCATTAATACCGAAACTTTTAACTGCTGTTTCGATAAGTTTTACTAATATTTTGCTTAAATTTTTCCAAAAATTGACAAAAAAAAAATGGACAAAGTCAAATCAAAGATTTAAATTTCAAAGCAATTCAAATAAGACTCGCAAATAGGAAAGAATAACAATTTATTGTTTTTATTGGAGAACTGCTGTTTCAGTTGGCCTAATACAATATTTAATTTAAACTTTAGAAAATACTCCATTCCTCATTTTCTAAAGAATTTTCTTTCCAATTGATTTTAGCTAAAACAAAATTCAACTAAGCTCATTTTGAAAACTGGCCTAATTCAAAGTTCTTTAAACCTTTGTCACAATTTGAAAACCATTAAATAACTTCTTTTTTTTTTTGAATAATTTGTTATTTTTTTTGTATTGTTTTGCAAAATTGATTATATAAATGGCATGTTTTTTTTCAGTTACTGTTTATGAATTTTAAGGTTTGTCCAAAAAGGTTGCGCTAGTTGACAATTGTGGGTGTGTGCAACTGTGTGTGTGCGAGTGTGTGTGTGCGAGTGTGATTGCAAATGCAGCAACAGTTGCCAGATTTTGTTTCGGATTTTCTGTATTTTGTTTTTATTATTTTTTTATTTTTTTGTCGCTGATTAAGATTCGGAATGCGGCAACATCAAAAGCCGCGAAAAAGGAGCACTCGTAATTACCCTTCGAAGCGGCATTTCAATAAGTAAATAATAAGCGAGGCTAAGGTACGCACACTATATATATATATATACACTATATATATATATATACTATATACATATATATATATATACATATACTATATATATATACAAATATATCGCATAATATATGCACAGACTCCGCGTCGGCGAGATGTGAGAATTTTGAAAACAACAACAACTGCAACAACAACTGCAACAACAACAACAACTGCAACAGCAACAACAACAGCAACAACAACTGCAACAACAACAACAACAACAACTGCAACAAAGCCTTTAACGAAAATTACAGAATTGCCGACAATTACCACAGCCAAGAGGAGTAGTTTGTGGCTGCTGGTTGCAAGGAGGGGGGGAGGTGGTGTTGGTGGTGGGTTGCACTGTGTGACATATGCGGCAGAGATGCTTGAGTTTTGAGTGTGCACTCCTTGCAACTGCAACTGCAACTGCAACGTCGTCATTATATAATCCTGCGGCGCATGTCCAGCATTAGAAGTGTCGACAAATTGGCCAAAATTCGCCTGGGCTTTGGCTTTGGCTTAAATGGCCATCGTGGCTAGCGTGGCTAGCTTGGCCAGCGAAACAAACTTGGCCAACGGGCAGCTGCTGCATTAGCATTAGGCCTGCCTGCCTGCCTGCCAGCGTGCCACAGACGGGTCATGATTGCTATTTAAGTGGCAGCAGCTCAATCGCTGCCAATTTGCAATTGGCCAAAGGGGGCATGCAAAAGTTGCCCCATTATCACAGCTACCGTTGTGGCAGCAACAGCATCTAAAAATTGTTGTTGTTGCAGCTGCTCTTGTTATTGTTGTTGTTGTTGCTGCTACTGTTGTTGTGGCAAGTTCGGTGCCAGGCGTTGCCCAGCTATTAATTGTCGCGTGAATCGCGCTTTTGTTGGATCGATTGCGGGTCACAGTTTCGATAGCACCAAATAGTCAAATAGCTATGTCAATCCCAGCCAGGCCAAATCCAGCCAAGTTGGTCGAAATGACAAAAAAAAAAAACGGACCAATTCAACTTTCGGCTCAATGCCAACCGCTGGCCGTTGATCGATTTAACGAGTAGCAAGCGGCAAGTGGCAAGTGGCAAGTGGCAAGCATGTGTAATAGAGACAGTCCACCCTGCTCCTTGCCGCACACCGCGCACCCCCGCAACGCAGTCACATTCCACAGGATGTAAATAAATATTAAATACAGTAAACACTCGCAAAATGAGCTTAAAATTAAATATTATAATACATTTGAAATAATTTGCCTTAATTTGTATTTTTTTTTTTGCACATATTTGTATTTAAAAAAAAAATATTTAAGATTGCACTCACAAAATTGGCTTAAAATTTAATTTAATGTATTTAACAACAATTCAAAATAATTTGTCGTAATTTGAATTTTTTTTTTTTAACAGATTTGTATTTTTGTATTTCAAAAAAAAAAAATAATTAAGATTGTACTCGCAAAATCAGCTTAAAACTAAATTTTTTATATTTAGCAACAATTCGAAATAATTTGCCTTAATTTGTATTTTTTTTTTTCACATATTAATATTAAAAAAATATATATATATTTAAGATTATACTTGCGAAATCAGCTTAAAATTTAATTTATTATATTTAACAACAATTTGAAATAATTTTGCCTTATTTTTTTTTCAAATATTTGTAAATTTTTCAAAGAAAAATTTAAGATTGATTTTAATTTGCGATTTGCTAAATTATTGTTTAAATAGCGAGTTTTTAATATATTTCTGGATTCGGATGCTATGCAAGATTTATTTATTTAATGAACAAGAATTAAAACTAAGAAAGTTCCGCTCTAATAAGAAAGAAGACTTTATCGATTCGCTTTGGGATGTAGATCAAGAATATATATTCTTCGCTCAAATTGTTACACTTTCAACAAGGAGATAAAAATTTTAATGAGAAACCCAAATTTAAAATTATAAGTATGAATGAGAAACTTAACTTTAAAAATTTATTATTAATGCAGCTCATATATATATATATATATTTATTATTTTCGTAATATCTAAAATAACTTTTTAAGTTAAGATTCTAAAAATAAATTATTTTATTTGAAACATTTATTATTTTATTTATTTAACATTTTAAGTTGTCCCACTTTTCGAGTGTCTACTGTATCTATTAGTAGAGCAATGTGTGCTAACAAATATATTTCTTTCCATTCCGTTCCATTCCGTTTCGTTTCGTTCCATTCCAATTCGTTTCGCATTCGTTGACAAATTGTTGATTGACGCAATCCGTTGGCCAGGGCCGCGTATCCATGGAATCTGAACCTGCCTCGCTTGTGGTTAGGTCATTGGTGGTGTTGCTGCTGCTGCTGCTGCTGATGGTGCTGGTGCTGGTGCTGGTGCTGGTGCTCTTAGGGGCCGGCTGCTTCTTGTTGTTTCCGCGGGCTAAACAAAGTTTATCGATTTAACAAAATTCATTGAGCCAAAGCGCTCAAAGTGCCACATTTGGCTCCTGGGACGGCCTGTGCCTGCGACCGGGTCTCGCTTTCGCTTTGGGTCGGGGTTTGGGCTTTGGGCTTTGGGCTTTGGGTATTGGGTTTTGGGTTTGGGTCCCGCGCGGTTTTCGCTTTGTTTAGATGACCCAACAAACTCGACGCTCGGCCCGTTGGCCGGGCACTGCCAAAGGGGGGGGTGGGGGGAAACCCACCCAAGTGATCGATTATACATTCGATGGCCATGAAGGCTAACAACTACTATAAACAGCTTTGTCCTCAATGCCCTTTCAGCCCAAAGCGGCGCACAATCCTTAGCCATAGATACCATAAACCATAGATACAAAAACGGCAAGCGGCAAACTAGCAATGATTGATCCTTAAGGCTAAAAAAAAAATACCTTTTTTGATTTCGATTATTAGTTCAACTTCTCATCAAAAACTTCTTCAATCTGAATGGGAAATGTATCCACTTGACCCGCTTTAAAACACGTCTCTCCTCCTCCTTTGCCGGAATAATGGTTTTCAAGGGTATTTTTTTTTTATATATTATTAGAGATGGTTTTCCCATTTTAACACAGCGTTTGTCTCCACTTCGTAGCTAATCAATTCGAGACCAAGTCTATTGCCAAGGACACCCGGTTGCTGCCACCAAGGTCCTTACCCCGTTGAGCCGGCACATCTGTGCAGGCACTTCATTATTTAGTTTTCAAATGTTGCACCGCAAATGCTTAATTGATTTTTCATATATTCTACAAGTGGCAACACTTGACATATTCAAGTGGCCCTTCGATTGCATACCAAAGAGTGTCCTGTTCGCATCCTAGAAGCATCCTCTCTCCGCCCCGAGTCCTTCACAATAGGCGCCTCGGCGAAGGGTTTTGTTTTTACATTTGTGGTTGAACTGCTCCGAAAATGCGGCAAATGATTGATTATTCACTTGGAAATCATCAGAACTGTAACAATTAATTTAATGCAATTTTATGGAAACTGAGAATTTAAATTTTTAGAACCAAATCTCATAATTTAATCAATACTTAGAAATGGCATTAAATTCGTAAATTTCATCTAATTGCCACAAATATTAAATATAGAATAAAAATTAAAAATTGTCTATTCATCTAACAGCTGATTTGACTTGGAGCTGCTTTTACTGTTTATAGAGTCAATAATAATAATTAATAATAATTATTAAAACAGCTATTTTATTATTATTTTTCTTTTTATCAAATCTTTTACCAACTTTTTAGATAATTATATAAAACGGAGAACCGCCAAAGATCAATCCAATTTCTTAGTTGTAAATAAATATTTTATCTTTTTTTTTTTTTTCAGTTTTTGTGACTTTTTAATTATTTTATTCGAATACTTAGAAATGGCATTAAATTCGTATTATTAATAAAACAAATTCTGAAGGACTTATTTATTTTATAAGCCTCAACTTTAACTTTTTAAATTGCAATTTTAATCGATTTTGAGTATTAAATAAAATGCATTTAAGAAATTGTAAACATTATGTTTATCGATTGCTTTTATCAACTGCTGAGTTCTCAACATAAATTTGATTAAATCATTTAAATTTCAGAATTATCAAGTAAAAAAAAAAAAAATAAAAAAAATATGAATTCGATTTGGTTACTCAAGTGCACAGTGAGCAGTGTGTGTGCGAGTGTGTGTGTGTGTGTGTGTATATCTCTTGCTGTGAAGATGTCTTTCTTTTTTCATTTACAAGATGTCCAAGTGACAATATTGAGAACCAAGAACAAAGAGCGAGCGATGCCAATGGGAAACAGTAGCATTTGCCATTAAATAAAAACCAGTGACAACAACAACAACAACAACAACAACAACAACAGCTACTACAAAAAAACAAACGACAATTTTGGGAAAATAAAATAAATATTTTTGAATTAATGGAATCTCAAGTGTGTCCACAAATGGAACACATCGAGTGAGAGTGAGAGAGAGAGAAAGAGAGAGACCGAATGGGGTCGACTGATCGATGGCAAGCAGCGACCAACTCGAAAGGGAGAATTTCGCGGCGACAATGTCAAAGTCGCCAGCAGCAGCAACTACAACAACAACAACAAAAGCAGCAGCAGCAGCAGCAACATCATCCGGCAGCAGCCCCACGGCCAGCAGTGCCACTGCCACTGCCAGTGTCAGTCGTCCGTTCCGCTGGCTGGCGTCGCCTCATGGACAAACATATGGCAGACACATGTGCGCCCGCCCAGCACTCCGGACAGTGCAGTCTCCGGGACGCGGGTGACTGTGTTTTTTTTTTTGTTATTTTTAAGCATCGATGGGGATGCGACACTAGAGTCGCTAGAGGCCAGCAAGGCGAGCAAGTTGGGCACTGTCAGTATCCCAGATCACAGA
The DNA here is from genome assembly GCA_035042365.1 of Drosophila dives. Lineage (NCBI taxonomy): Eukaryota > Metazoa > Arthropoda > Insecta > Diptera > Drosophilidae > Drosophila > Drosophila dives. The sequence goes on along the minus strand of JAWNLJ010000443.1, from coordinate 5,305,653 downwards.
TCGCTTGACAGTGACAACGGATTCACATTCGGATGCGGTTTTTCGTTGCACACACACACACACACACACAGCCGTCCCTCGCATGCCGCAATAACATTTGACCAGGCAACCACGACGACGACGACGACGACGACACCAACAAATTGCTTGGGAGCAGCAGCAGCCCCTTTTGAGGAGAACCAGAGCAGAGAGCAGCCCCAAGAGTACAGCTCCGTAGCGGGGGGTGAACTTGAAAATGTTAAACATTAAGTGTGAGATATTTATATATTTTCCACTATTTATCCCATCTCCATCTCCATATGCATCTGCATCAGCAACAGCATCTTCTACTTCAGTTTCAGTTTCAGTTTCATCCTCAACTTCATCTTCAATTTTTATGGTCGCCACAGGAATTCAGCAGAATTCACCATGAGGTACAGTTGAGATGTGTTAAGTTGAGAAAAATATAGAGAAAAAGAGAATGTTTGAAATGGTCCCATATTCCCCAAATTAAACATAGATTTTTAATTAATTAATTATCGCTAGCTAAAAATGATTAAAAAACATTTTCTGCTTTCATTTCAAATATATCTCTGGCAATATTTATATTTTTTAAAATTTGAACATTTTACTTTAGTTAACAAATCTTCATAACTTTATTTGAAATTTTCGCTAAGTTCTTATTTTTTAAATAAAAAGTATCTACTTAATATCTCACAATTCTCACTATTCTTAAATGAAAAACAATTTTAATTTCTCATAATTCGTAAATTTCATCAAATTGCCACAAATATTAAATATAGAATAATAATAAAAAAAAATGTTCTATTCATCTAACAGCTGACTTGACTTGAAACTGTTTTTACTGTTTATAGAGTTAATAATAATAATTAAAAATAATTATTAAAACAGCTATTTTGTTATTATTTTTTTTTATCAAATTTTTTACCAACTCTTCAGATAATTATATAAAACGGAGAACTGCCGAAAATCAATCAAATTTCTTAGCTGTAAATGAATATTTATATATTATTTTATTTTTTTTCAGTTCTTGTGACTTTTTAATTATTTTATTCGAATTTGCAAATTAAAAAATGAATCGCTGCTTGTTTGTTTTTTTTTTTTTGCTGCTTTTCTGCTGCTTCAATTGGTATTTAGAAACTTTCTTTGCATGTGAAGATGAGGAGAGGAGAGGTGACTGGAGAGGGTGTGTGTGAGGGGAGAGTGAAACTGAGAACTGGTGTGCGCCTAGCTGTATATAAATATATATATATATATATATATATATATATTGGGGAGTCACGATGGCAACCGGCAACGGTTGACAGTCACAAAACCAACAACAACAACAACAATAATAATAATAATAGAACGTTAAGGGGTTAACAGGGAGACAAAAAAAAAAATAAAATAAGTAGTGGGGGGAGGGGAGGGGAGAGGAAGAGCTGTGCTCTTGCTAAATACTTGGTATATACGGCATTTGTGGGTTTATCTTAATTGCAATATCTCTGGATATCTGTTGATTGCGATCTGAGGTGCATCATAGTGCACAAACTGAACTTATCTGGCCAGGCATGCGATTTACGACTACTCGCATGCTCTCTATACATAAACGTATGTGCATTTGTGTGTGTGTGTGTGTGTACGAGTGTGTGCCAGTGTGGCTCTCCCAGGCACATTGCGATCGAAACACAATCGAGGCGGAGTCGCAGTCGGAGACGTTGAGACAATTCGAGCATTGTCATGTGTCTCCTCTATTTGGCCAGCGGGCATTACGAATTTCCTATGAATTATAATAATAAAATAATAATAATAAAAATATATATATATATATATATATATCTATATTATATATATTTAATACTCAAGCTGAAAACTACTCAGTTTCAAATTTTATTCAGTTATCCCAATTATTTAGAATAAATTTTATTTATTTTAGTTTCCAAATTCATTTTTTTTACTTATTCGCCTTCATTTTAGTAAAATATTAATCTAATTACATAATTTATTTATATATTACATAAATATATATATATATATATAATATACGATTTAGGTTTAGACTTATTTGCAGTTAATATTAAAATTTTAAATAAATTTTAATCGGTTATTCCATTATGATTTTTTGGAGTTAATTTTAAAGTTAGAAATAAATTTTATTTATTTCATTTTCCAAATTCATTTATTTTTACTTATTCGCATTCATCTTAGTAAAATATTAATTTAATTACATAATTTATTTATATATTTATTAATTCTTTTAGGTGTAGACTTATTTGCAGTTAATACTCAGGTTTCTAATTAATTTTAATCAGTTATCCCAATTGATTTTTTGGGCTTATTTGCATTCTGCTTAGTAAAATATTGATCTAATTACATAAAATTAATATATATATATAATATTTATTTTAAGAGTAGACTGACTTGCAGCTAATTCAAAAATGTCAAATAAATTTTAATCAGTTATCCGACTTGATTTTTATTAAAAAACTGATTTATTCACATGCATAATTTATATTACTATCATAAATATGCGCCAATTATTGCTGTAACTCTATTAAATTATAGAGTATACAATATTCGAGGTGGGCTACTAACATTTTTTAGCTCATATTGTTAATAACTTGGGAATCTGACGCTTTTGTGTTGTTTGCTCTTTTGGTTAAGCGGCGACAACCCACGCAGTCTGCCTATGAATCGAATGAGTCGACTGGCTCAGACTGAGCATAATGAATGAATTGCTGGCTAACTGACTGACTGACTGACTGATTGACTGACTGACTGACTGATGGACTGACTAACTGACAGACTAACTGACTGGCTGACTGAATGTTTGCCTTGCTAAATGACAAATGGGACTGGCAAAAATGTTGTTAAGGTGGCTCATGACACCAAAAACAAAAGCAACAGAGTCACAACAACAACAACAACAACAACAACGGCAACAACATTGTTGAAGACAAACAACAATTACTACTGCAGGCCAGCATTTAGTCAAGCCCAGGCTGCTGTTGGCCAGGCCCACAAAGAGGGCTGGCAAAATCTTCGAGCATCGCTAAACGGTGCTCAGCTCAAATCAACTGAACTTAACTCAATTCAATTCAATTGAAAGCCAACTCAGCTTAGCCCAGCTCAGCTCAGCTCAGCTAAAATCTTTGGCTAGCTGCGATCGAGCAACCATGCCCCAATCTGTCTCCAATGTGCCACAAATCTGATAAGTTGATGGAATTCTCAGATTGAATTTGTGCTTTATTAAATATTTATAGCAACGAGCCGAATAATTGTGTGTTTTTTTTTCTTCCATTATTTAGGCATTACTAATCTGATATACACTAATTAGATTTATATTTATGGAATGTTTTTTTTTTTTTTTTTTGGGTGTGAAATGCGACAACTAAAATAAATAACTGACATTTCAATAAAATCTGATTTTATTTCGCAATCAAATTGTATCAATTAATTTTGTCTAGTTTTTAGAACAATTTTCAGCAGCTCTTTTTTTATGCGAATTAAATATATTTTTTTTTTATTTGATTATTATTATTATGAATTATAATTAATTTAAACAATACTTTTTTATGCGAATTAAATAAATTATTATTTTTTTACTTGATTATAATTAATTTTAAGCAGTGCTTTTTTTATGCGAATTAAATATATTATTATTTTTATTTTTTATTATTATTATGAATTGTAATTAATTTTAAGCAACACTTTTTTATGCAAATTAAATATATTATTAATTTTTTGAAATATTTTTTTTTTTAATTATTTGATTATTATTATAATTTATAATTAATTTTAAGTAACGATTTTTTTATGCGAATTTATTTATTAAGAACTATAAATAATTTAATTTAATTTATTTTAATAATAAGAGCACTTTTTTATGCGATTTAAATTTATTATTTTCTTATTATTATGAATTATAATTAATTTCAAGCAGCAATTTTTTTATGCGAATTAAATATATTATTATTTTTTTACTTGATTATAATTCATTTTAAGCAACGCCTTTTTTATGCGAATTAAATATATTATTTTTATTATTTGATTATTATTATTATGAATTATAATTCATTTTAAGCAGCTTTTTTTTATTCGAATTAAATATATTTATTTTTTTTATTTTATTTGATTATTATAGTATGAGGTAATTTGAAGAATTGGACAGCTGCCCAGAGAATATAATCAGTCGGCCAGTTCAGATGACTCAATGTATGACGTAATCGCACATATGATTGTTAATATTACAGATTTTTAGCTGCAAATTTCAAATATTTGACTTTAAAATAATGAAAATCAATCTCTTTCAAGGAAATTCGCCTTTTGCCATTTCCTGTGTGGTGCGTTAGGTGGGCATTTAGTGGGTGAGGTAATTGTAATTGCAGTGGAGCAGTTTTGCGAGCCGAGCTGAGTCCTCAGCGGATCGCACTTGCACACACGCACACACACACACACACGCACACACACACACGCACACGCAATGAGACTGGCAACAGAGAACGTGGCCGTGCCCCTGGCCGGCGCTGTGTTTGTTTGTTTGTTTGTTTGGTGGTTTGGTGGAACTGGCTGGGACAGATCGGACTGCTTGCGCTGCTCCACATCAATGAATATGAAATGAGCTAAGGCGTACCTGCGATATGTCTTGCTCCCATTCGCAGCGATATCTCAGCATCTGTGGCCCAAACGCTGGCTCCAACTCTATGGCTCACGCACACGCGAGCGGATGAGAAATCAGAAATCAGCGCCCAGAAATCATTTTGGGGCACCAGCAAAATAACAAAAAAAAAAAAAATAAAAACAAAAAGAGAATAAAAAAAGCATAAAAAAAAGAATCGAGTGCAGCTGAGCGTAGGTTGGGACAATTTTGTACTTTGTAAGTGATCGCACTTCGAGGAGGCGACACAGCCAGTGAGAGAGGGGAGTGTGGGGAGAGGGGAGCGGGGAGTGCTAAGAGAGGAGAGCAGAGTAAAAACGGTATCAGCTTGGCTTTGATTTTGATTTTTATATATATATATATATCTTCTTTTTTTTTTGCTTTTTCTGTTGTATTTTTCATATTTCTTCGTTTTTTTTTTTTTTTGTATATTTTTTTTTTGGGTGTGCGCGCGCCTATGCCCAAGTTGGGTGAATTGAGGGGCATGCCAGCCACGCCCAGTTTTTGTGGTCATCAATGGCACCACACTGGCACTGGCACAGACACTGGCACCGAGCCGAGCAGATGATGATGATCAAATTGTTGTTATTGCCGGCAAACCCAAGACACAAGACAAGAGACAAGCGACAAGAGACAAGATTTAGTTGGAATGGAATTGGAATTGGCGCTGTACTATTTTCAGTTGGGTTGTCATGCATCGACGACGTCGAACAAATCATATGGCACCAATATGCGTGAGCCACGGAATGGTCTTCATATGACCAAACCCCAAACCAAAATCGGCTCAAAAAAAGATCTTTGCTCAAAGCGCAACTCATGGACAGCTCATATATATATATATGATATATATATATATCATATATATATATATGAACTGGTCATACATTTATATATATATATATATATTTATATATATATATATATGTCTCGCTCATTTGTAAGCATTTCTTTTAATTTTGTGCAACGCCTAAATTATATTTTGTTGCATGTGCCGCAAACACAACTTGCTTTAAGTTAAGAAAGAAAGACGTTAGCACAAAGTGGCTTATACAAATATAGATAAATCGTATAAGATCATTTCATATAACATAACAATAAGATAACTTTCTTATATAAAATGTTATATAACAAAATATTTCCCATTTAAAACGCTTAAAATTTGTTTAAGGATTAAAATAATTTATGTATCATTCAAAAAAAAGTCTCAGATAGAATAACTGTAAAATCTATATTAGTATTAAGTATTTCCTTAAAATAATAGATTAAAGACTGAGCTTAACTAATCTGAAGTGCCCATTCAGATATACATATATATATATATATATATATATAATTATATTAAAGCAAAATTGTTCAGTTTTTAATCGATTAATTTTTGAGCAAATTAGTCTGGGTTAAGTTCAATAAGAGTCTAACAAACTCTCTAAATAAATAAAGAGCAGAGGTATAGCAATAATTCTTAGTAGTAAAAATAGATAGTATCTGCTAGTCGATCATTTTATTTTATTCTAGTTACATTAGACTATTAACAACTTGGGAAAAAAAACAAAAAAAATGTCAGACTTGAGTTGGCATTTGACGATCGCCGTCGACGCAGCTTTTGGCCGGTCAATTTTCAAGTGCACACCGTACCAATGTGTGTGTGTGTGTGTGTGTGTGTGTTAGCAGCTGCCTTTTGCAATTTCTCGGTTGAGCAGCGATGACAACGACGACGTCTGGCGAGGTCAAAGTGCGCAAAATCGGTCAGAAATTGAAAGTGACTAAGAGAAAAAGAGAGAGAGAGAGAGAGGGAGAGAGAGAGAAAGAGATAGAGAGAATAGCTAGCGGGTGTTGAGTCAATGGAGAGTTGCACACTGAGTGACTTGGCACTATGTGCCACATTGTGGCAGGCAACACTGATTTCTAATTAGTCATGCCGCTGGCAGTGCCACATCATTAGGTAATCAATGAATGCCCAAATGTGAATTGTCCAATATTGGAATATGCCATATGCCATATGCAATATTAGGTGTCCAATGTCCAATGTCCAATGTCCAATGTCAAATGTCCCAACTGAATTGAGTTTTGAGCGAGCAGCTGGCAGAGATCAGAGAGCGAATTCGACTTGAACTGGGTCGTTGGCTGCATCCATCCATCGATGGATGACTTGCTCTGACAGCAGGCGCAACCACTGCGGAGGTGTGTGTGCGAGTGTGTGTTTGTGTGTGTGTTTGTGTGTGTGTTTGTGTGTGTGTGTGTGTGCGACTTACAACCTCGACTCCATGGCTCATTATTTAAACGACGCTGGCTTGGCTGTTAAAAGCCATCAATAAAAAAATGAAACGTATGGGCTAGCCACAGTCGCAGTTGGAGCTACAGACACAGCTCCAGCTCCAACTACAGCTACAGATTCACTGAGAGACCCACACCTGCACACCAGCCATACGGCACAGACTCAAAAGATCCGCTGACCATCGTGGAGGGCTTGGCAATTGCAACATGCAAATGTGAGTGGGTGGGCAGCTGTTGCATCTGTTTGTTGTTGTTGCTGTTGTTGCTGTTGTTGTTTGGACGCTCCTAAAACGCTTGTCAACTGGGAGCAGCACACTTGGTTACAGATTGACGCTAAGATTTCTGGGTATATATGATGTGATGCTGATGTGAATCTCTGACAGAGGCTACTTTACTTTACTACACAATAAAAAAAAATAAAAATAAAAAAAAAAAACATATGAATGAGATAACTGGCATCTCTCTTACTCTTACACACTCCTTCTCTCTATCTCTCTCTCTATGTAAATAAATATTATATATTATTTAATAAAAAGTATAAACTTAATATAAAACATGTTATTCTAATAAAAATTAAATTTAAAAATCTAACTCTACAAATTGACAAATATTTCATGATCTAAAATGAAACCTTCATATCTCTATTAAAATATAATCATAATAAACATATATCACTTTTTATAATTAATATATATATATATTTAAATATAATATTAAAGTGAGTAATATAATAAAATATACACAAAAAATATTTTTGTTGTCTTTTTAATATCGTATTAATTCTTATCGAAGTAAAATATAATTAATCTGTATACTAGATATATATATATATATCGTATATATCCAAAAGTCAGAAATATTATTATCTGCTGCGATTAAAAAAATTTATTTTTTCTAAAAGATATATAGATCTGATCCAACTGCAGCATATTTAATGACTGCCAGCCGAATATCTCTCAATTTGTGGCAAGTTGGCTGCAAGACTGAAAAAAGAATAAAAATATATATATAGAAAAATCGGCCCATAAACCTAATGCCATCAGATACTTATTTGCCGCAACACACACAACAAAATTTGAGTTCTTTCTGAAAATTTCTTATGTATAAATTTGATCTGCAAAATGTTAAAAATCCTTTTAAGATAATCCAAATAACAAACTAGAAAAGGCCTGAAGATAGATGGATAACTGGAGGGATGGATGGATAGATGGCTGGTTGGATGCATTGAAATTCTGTTTGCTTTCAAATGATAACTTAATAATTTTGGTTGAATTGAGGCGACTCCATTAGAGGTAATGGCAGCCAATCATTCAGCCAATTTGGAGCAGCTCACGTGCCTCCCAATTAAACTTTGCAGTAAATTTAAAAAGTGTGTGTGGGGGGTGTGTGTGTGTGTGGGGGTGTGTGTGGTGTGTGGGTGTTTGTGCTTAAAAGCCAATTTGTGGCCTAATGTTGGCCGGCACAGGACACAGCATAACGGAGATAACAGGACTTTATTATTGCGGGTCGAACAAAGGGAAAAATTTCTTCCTTTTTATTGTTGGATTGTTGGAAAAATGCGTGCGGCTTCTGTGTGCCGGCCGGCTGTGATCCTTATCAGTGGCAACAACTACACACGTTGGCGATAACCAAAAAATTGGGCACACAAAACTTTCGCCGCATGTGGAGGAAGGAATGAGGCGGGTGGAGGGTGGAGGTTGGAGTTGGGCGGCCTGTGGCTGGCCATTTGTGCGGGTCCGTGCACCTGACGGCGATACCAAAGGCCTTGGCCCCATCTTTAGCAACTTTTCTTTTTCTTCTGCTGCTTTTTTTTATTTATTCCAGGCCAGCACAACGAATGCGACAACTTTTCTTGTTGTTGTTGTTGTTGTTGTTGTTTGTTGTTGTTGTTGTTGTTGTTTTTTGTTGGTTGTTGTCTTTTGAGCTGGGCCTGGTTCACACTCGAGTGCCCGCAATTAAAATACAGCTTGTCCAACTGATAAGCCTTCATGCATTCTTTTCACTCGTCGACCACAAGAAGCCGCCCCCCTGCTGCCACTTCCACTTCCTCCACCCGCCCCCCCGGCAACGACTTTTGTCAAAACAAAAAATTGAAAAGTTTTTGCTAAAACGCAAGCAAATTGAAAAGCCATGGGTTGCGGCTGCTGGTTGGGGGTGGTGGGGTGGGGTTAGCCAGCAGACACAACTTAAAAAAGGACACACACACACACACACACACACACACACATACACACATAAGACACACACTTGACTAGGCCACGTTGCGTTTCCTATTTTTATTTTTTTATTTTTTTGTATTTTTTCTTTGCCCGCAAAATGAGTGAATTCTGGACGCACGCCTGCCTGGAGTCCTGGTGTCCACAGAATTGGCTCCTTTGGTTGGCCAAACAACTTATTCAAAGACTTAACCAACACACGCATTACAACTTGTAATTTGGCCAGTTTGAAAGGTGAATAGGACATTTTTTTTTTGCGAGTCCTGCGACCAAATGAAATATTTATGCCGGACAATTGTCCTCAGCTGAAGTGGGGATTCGGGCAAAGTGCCTGGACAGTGCCCGCACAAAAGGGACACTTGCTCTGAATATGGCCAAGTAGTTGCCAATTCTTAACACAGAAATTGATTTAAGTGTGAAATTTTTACATATTTTAAACTAGAGAAAAACCTGAGTTAAATAGTTAAATTAATTGCAAGAAAAATTATTTAAAAGTTACAAAATCCAGCAATCAATCAATCAATCATAATCAATCAATATTAAATTGACAAAAATTTAATAGAAGAAAAGTTAATTTTTAATAATATAATAAATTAATATATCTTAAATATATATATAGAGATATATATATAGTAAACTGAGCTCCGATTGAAGATGAGTGTCGAAAATCGATGGATTAACGTGTTGCAGATCAATCGATGATGCTGGTGGCACCACACAGTTGAGTGGGGTTGGCTCAGATTGCTGCACATTTGGCGGTGCTTGGCGGCTTGTGTGGGCAGCAGAACATTGCAGCCAAATGTAAGCCACACATGCCACATAATGGGCAAACATTGAAACGTTGCAACTGGATTTGTGCCAAAGTGGCAAGCAGCCGTGTCGCCTTCACTGTTCCACCATCTACTGCATTGTTGCACTAATAAAAAAAATCACCTCCATTTTCTATAAATTATATCTAAAATTTAAGTATTTTTAGAATTTTTTAGAATTATTTTTTGTATTTTTAATAATTTTTTAAAATTATTTTTTGTATTTTTATTAAATATATTGAAAAAAAGTTTTTAATAATTTTTTAGAATTATTTTTTGTATTCTTAATAAATATATAGAAAAAAAATTGCTGCAATTTTAAAATAGATTTTTGAAGCCACAAATTTTAGTTTTAGAAATGCACTTTTTGAAAAAAAAAATGTATGGCAAAAAAGTATGATAATTTTTTGTTAATTTATGGTCGTTTGCATTTTGCTGAGTGTAGGGCGATGGACATATATAGACAAGAGAGAGACGTTGAGCTGCAGTTGGAGCTGGAGCTGGAGTTGGAGCTGGAGCTGCAGCTAGGCGACAGAGCGGAAGTCATGACTAGCCAAACACGAAGCGATGAGATGAGCTGCCGTGTCACAGCCACAGCAAAGCAATCACAGCAAACCCAGCAGCAACAACAACAACAACAACAAAAAGGAAAAAAAAATGTAAAACAGCAAAAAACTGAAAATAAGAAAGTTCGTAGATTATTTCGGGCAGCAAAGACAATCGCATAATTTGTGCGCGTGAAAGTGAGAAAAGTTCCAATTACTTTGATGGCAGAGGCATTTAGGGGATCTCAACCAAACCCTCACCCTCTCCCCCTCCCCTCCAACTCTCTAGCTGTCTTTGATTGCGCACACTTACAGCAGAGTAACCCCCCCTGAAAACCCTTTATGGCCATGTGGTGCATCCAAATTTGTCATAACCACGATTACGATTAACCCGTTGAATGAATGCATCAGACGACGAATGTGAATACATGTGAGTGCATGTGAGTGCATGTGAGTGTTTGTGAGTGCTTGTGAGCCAAAACACGAGCATGTTTTTTATTTTTTGGGAGAGAGAACACCGCGTGGCGAATTTCGCGCTTGTGTCCTAATCGTGCCTGCGATGGATTCGTGAGTTTTGCATATGTATGTCGGATGTAAATCATTTGACAATTTCGAAAGAACGCTAGCATCGCCCCCCACTGCCCCCACCCCCTGCGGCGCCACAGCTACTCTTTTTCACTCATCTTTTTTTTTTTGAGTGGGTGGATGCCACTTTTGCGAAAACATTGCGAGTTATCGATAACAGAGAAGCGATAAGCATTGCAATTGCTTATCGATAAATTTGAATTTAATTGCATTTCAGTTATTTTGAAATTGAATCTGAATTTATGTGCTTAACTAGTAAACTGGACAAACTAATTTAATATATTTATTGCTAGCTTAAAATTTTAATAATTTTGTACAACAACTGAAAAAATATAAATTTACAATAAGAAAAATTTAAATAATTATAAATACTAGCACAAATTGATTTAAATTTAATTTTAAAAAATTCAAATAATTATAAATATAAGCACAAATTTATTTAAATTTAATTTAATATTAGAGCAACGATTTCTTCAATGTTTTGATAGAATTTTTTTTTGGAATGGGGACCACTGTGCGTGCTGCTGGCCAGGCCAACAACAGAGCCCCATCAAAAGTGCCAGAAAACTGCCAATGGGCTGCAATGGTTTGCCATTCCATTGATTAGCCGACGAGGACAAAGATGAACAAACGCTACCGTTTCCCGCTGTCTGAAACAAATGGCTTTCCGTTTGGGTTTGGGTTTGGGTTGTGGGTTGTGGGTTTGGGTTGTGGGTCTGGGTCTGAGGTTGGGGTATTATTAATATTGCTGGGCATTTTATTGTGGCGCGACTTGGTCGTTGGCTGATTTCGTGATTTATTTTTTAAGCAAATTGTCGCCAGTGGAGCGCAAGCCGCCAGCCGCCAGCGTTGGCAAAAACTGTCGCCAAATGGCTGCCATGTAACGGGGCCAATGAATAAACGACCGTGGGAGTGATGGACAGAAGAGTGGTGGGTGGGTGGTGAAGGGGGGCTGCTGGTGCAACCCAACAAGAGAGAGAGGGGGGAGAGTGAGCTTAGCTGAGCTGTAAAGGGAGAGGTTGACTTTAAAGCCTGGGTGCTGGAATCGTGCATTGCGCTATGGCAAATGTGTAGTAGTAGCTGCATCTGCTGAAGATTACCACCTCCCTGGACGGTCTGCTGTTGCTGCTTCATCTTCTTCTTCCTCTACTGCAACTAGTGCTGAGCAAATGTCGCATGTGATTTTCCAAACTGTTTCCACGCTCGCTGCCCACAAAGCCAACAACAACAACAACAACAACAACAACAACAACAGCAACAAACGGCGGGACAGCAGCTTCTGCTGCTTCTGCTGCTGCTGCTGATTATCATCAAAAGATCGGAACTTGCACAGAGACAAAACGAAGAAGCTCTCATGTGGCTCCATGGAGTGCTCCAACTTGGAGCTGCCATCCAATGCCTACGAGCAATTGTTGCTGCTGCTGCTGCTGCTGCTACATTTGCTGTTGCTGTTGCACCCTATAGAAATTTATTAGCTACAGTTGGGCTTGCTAAAATGAAAACTTATATATATATATATATATACATATATATATATATATATAATATATATATATATATATACATATACATATATATAAACAAATTAAGACAATGAAGTTGCTCTTCGACCAGCTCCAACTTAATAAATAAATATTTTGATCAAAATCTACAATAAATTTCAACTACAGAAACTCCAAAATATATTAAAAAAAAATATTAACAATATTAAAAATATCTGCAATAAGTTGGGCCAACAGAAAACTCAAAGTATTAACAATAATTTTTATTATTATTATTTATTTAATATTTATTTAATATAATTTTTATTATTATTATTTATTTAATATATAACAAATTTTTGTATAAATAAAAGATATTGCTACAATTAAATATTGCCTGCAAAAATCTCAAAATGTTAACAATAATTGTTATTTTTATTATTTATTTAATATATAACAAATTTTTGTATAAAAATTAAGTATTTCTACAATTAAATTAGGCCAACAGAAATCTCAAAATATTAACAATAATTTTTATTATTATTATTTATTTAATATATAACAAGTTTTTGTATAAAAAATAAAATTAAATTTTGCCAACAGAAAATTCAAAATATTAACAATAATTTTTATTATTATTATTTATTTAATATAAAACAAGTTTGTGTATAAAAATTAAGTATTACTACAATTAAATTGGGCCAACAGAAATTTAAATATAATAACAATAATTTTGATGCTTGCCAAAATTTATATTTTTTATTATTTTGAACTCATTTAAAAATTCCACAAATTTCAGAATGTTTGTAAAAATAAAAAATAAAAAAGCAGCTAAAAAGCAAAAACAGGGTAACATTTATTTGGTCACTTTTGGCTGTTGTTGGTTTATTTGTTTGTTTGTTTGTTTGTTGTTGTTGTGGCAGTGAAAAGCGTCGCGTTATGCCCTATAGTCACAGCTCCATGTGGCACAAACGAGTGCAGCAACAGGCACCAAGCAAGCAGCATGAAACGGGGCAGCCAGCAGCAGCAGCAGCATTTTCGTGGCAAATTAAAGTCCAAGTGCGAGTTGCGAGTTGCGAGTTGCGAGTCAAATTATTTCTTTACAAGTGAGTTACTGTTTTCATTGCGGCTCTTAATGTAACTAACTGTTTAGAAATATTTATTATTATTATTATTGTAGGTGACGGTTGCCGCTAGTTTCTACTTCCATTGTTATTATTCATTGTTGTTGTTGTTGCTGCCTCGTTTAATCGCCTGATGATGATGATGACAACAGCAACAACGGAGACAACGACGACAACAACAACAGCAACAACAGCAACAACAACAACAACAACAACAACTGCGATTATTAAAAACCACTCGAAATCTTGAAGACGACGCAGGCAGGCGAATGAATTTAAACGGCGACCAGGCGCATCTAACCGCCACAGACCGCAACAACAAAAACCATCCAAACCATCCAAACCACCAAACTGGCAACCACTGTCCGCTCAGATGCCCACAGCCCGATAAGCCACCAAAGCACAACCAAACCAAGTCAAAACTAGCATCAGGATTATGTGTTTTGGCTGAAGTCCGTTAAGGAAAACTTGAAGATCACTTCAAAAATCAACAATCAACAATCAAGAATCAACAATCAAGAATCAAATATTCAAATATTCAATAAATCTATTAAATTTCAAATATTTGCATTTGCATAATTTAATCTTTAAAAAATACTTTTAATTGCGCTCATTTAAAGTTGTTATATTTTTTTCAAAATATTGAGAAATTTTTTGCTTTTAAGTTTAGTCGTAAAAAGTAATTCTTTGCTCTTATGCCAAAACTCTTTTAAAAATCTTTTTAAAATTTTTTAATTTCCTCATTGGAATTTATATTTATTTATTTTTATATATTTATATTTATATTCATTTTTAATTTATATTTTATTTGCTAGCAACTTGTGCTAAATTTAAATTAACTTAAAGCCACTCAAACACAAAAAAAAAATTTGGAATATATATTTAAACGATTTTGGCTCAAATTTATATATATATATATAAATCTTCGATTTAGTTCATATTGCCACAAATGATGGCAGCTAAAACTGCTGCCAGTTTTCAACAATTAAATATACCAAAAAGAAAAAAGAAAACAAAATAATTGAGTTTAGTTAATGTGCTTAGAAGTAGCACAATTAACTGATAATCAGCAGAGAACTATACTTTCAAGTGAACCACAACAACAACAACAAGCTGCAACAACAACAACAAGCTGCAACTAGTTATGAGTGTGGCAACTAAAAGTGCAACGACTTTTCGACTTGGCTTAAATTAACTTGTATGTCATACGTTGAGCTTGGACACTGCCTACACACACGCACACACACACACACACACACACACACACACACACACAGAGTAAACATATGTATAGATATGGAGACAGAGATAACAGCCAGAGGAGCACTTGGAGTAGTCTCTACTTGGGGCCATTGGGTTCTCTGGGTTGCTCTTTGGGCGCTGGTCGGTTGCCCTTGTCGCTTTTGCGGCTCAGTTAATGTTAATGTTAATGCGCTTCAAACTATTTGTATGCCTTACCCCCCCCCCCCCCCACCCCTCCATCTTACTATCTGTGTGTGCGTGTGTGTGTGTGTGTGCGTGCAATTGTGACCAGTGGGTTAAACCAATTTCACGCCGGTAAAGCGCCACAAACGTTGCAAAGGCAACCAGGCAACAGCATTGAGAAGGTTCTCGTGTCATCTACCTTCTCTCTGTGTGTGTGTGTGTGTGTGTGTGTGTGTGCATGTGTGTGGTGCGGGCGGGTGGTGCAGTGTGCTGTTTAGTCTACTCTACTAGAGCTAAATGTGCATGACGTACACTTTTTGGACACACACACACATGCTTAAATACGCATAGGTAAGTGTGTATGCATGTGTGTGTGTATGCGTGTGTGTGTGTGTGTCGCGCTGTGATCTTTGGGCGTCTGAAACCACTGGAACCACCGAAACAGCACAAGTCGCGCCACTTTCATTCAGTCAGTGGAGCGCGAAAAAAACGAAGACAACTGAGGCAAATGGACAAGTTAGTCGACTTGGTCGACATTATCAAAAGCGTCGACTGGTCGCAGCTATTGTCAATGTTTTAACGACACACACACACGCACACACACACAGAAACGAGCACTCATATTAGGCCATTAAAAGAGCGATAAGAAAGTTCAGCGGAACTGAAGCGCGCAATTTCAGGCTTAGTTTAGTTTTAGTTGTTTCGAGCTGTTAGAATTGCCTGAGGGGTGGGGGTGGGGGTGGAGGGGTGAAGTTGGTGAAGTTGAAGTTGTCAGACAAACGTGTGTCCACTACAAATATCACGATCTGGCAATACATGCCACACAACACATGTCGATAGATCGCGCGGCGTGCACAAAAAAAAAACATAATTTTCACAACAATCTCAGCTTAGTTTTTGTGTGTGTGTGTGTGTGTGTGTGTGGGAGAGTAAGAGGCGGCCTAAACAATTTTATTGATTAATGAACCATAATTAGAGACATTTACAATGAGCAACAATAATTCTTCATTATCCGCAAAAAGCAGAGCAGGCATTTCAGTTTTGCAAGTGCGCCACACGCTCGTTGTTGCCACAGCATGCAGCATGCAGCATGCAGCATGCAGCAGCAGCAGCACCTACAACACTGGCTGGCCCCCGAGGCGACCGTTGGCCGTGCCCCACATCTACTCCACAACTTGCAACCGGCAACCCGCTGCCCATCTCCACCTGCTACAAACTTGCGACCTGTACGCAGTCTCGTTGATCGTGGCTCACGCGCACAACTCATTCAATTTCCATGGCAGACACGATTCGCGGCCAAAACCACAAAAACAAAAAACAACAACAACAACGACCAGGCCAGCCAGGCCAGGCCAGGCAACCAACCAGGCAGTCAGTCAGTCAGTCAGTCCAAGGCATTTCGGCTTTTCCACGAGTGCTCGATGAATGAATGAATTTCGCGTCTGTGCATTGCCGGAATTCGCAATTCGCAGACGTCGCAAGTTGCAAGTTGCAATCATTTGAACTTTCAGTCGGAGCGTGTCAATGGTACACACAAATACACAACAAATACACAACAAACACACACACACCCAGAGAGACAGACAAGCAAGAGCTATGTGTTTTGGCAGTAGACGGTAGATTAAGCAGACTTGGAGGTGGACGCACACGGACTCTAATCACTTCCGACTACAAGTTCATAAATCGATCTATTCCAGCTCTTTCCACTTCCCCCCCCCCCACTCTATCTCTCTCTCTCTCTCTTTCTTCAATGTCCATGGAAATTGTATTTTCCCAGCACTTCTCAACTGGGCACAACAAATTTCAAGCGCGTGTAGAGACATTTAAAGCTGTATATAATATATATATATATATCGGAAAGCCTGTGTTATCGATAACACAATCGATTGCATAGAACTGATCTAAATTAATCGTTACTATATATACATATATTATATATATTCATATATTTATTAATAACGATTAATTTAGATCAGTTCTATGCTATCGATTGTGCTATCGATAACACAGGCTTCCCGATTCGTATCATATCATTAAGCATTTTAGCCTTAGCTTATTCGTAGAACAGGTGTCGAATTGAGCAGCGAAATTGAATATGTAGTCGATAAGATTGTATCGAATGTTATCGATAAATCGTTAATCATATGCTATGAATTTCGTAATATTAAATAATGCAAATTACGAATTTTCCAGAAAGTTATCATCTAAGCTTGCGGTAATTTGCACATTCGCTGCCAATGTGTGTGTGCACGGTGTGTGTGTGTGCGTGCGTGGTGTGTGTGTGTGCGTGCGTGATGTGTGTGTATGTGTGTGCGTGTTTTAGCTTGTGTGTGCGTGTGTGTGGTTTGGTGTTGGCGTTGTAAAAGCAACCTCAATTCAATTACGTGCATTTCTATCAGTCCCTCTTCTTTTTTTTTTTTTTTTGTGTAGGTCGTTCGATCGATTAACGATAACACAGCGTTTGCCTCGTTCGCTGTTTGGTTGCCTCCGCGATGATCGTTCGATAACCGCAAGCAAAGAGCAATAGCAAATGCAACTCTCAAATGAGTTTTACAGCGCAATTTACAATGCATATTTATTTTGGGAAAATAAGTAATCAATGAACAAGTGGCAATAGGCAATTGGCAATAGGCAATTGGCAAGAGCGCAATTGGCAAGAGCGCAATGAGTTTAAGGTATGGGAAAGAGCAACAGAATTGGCACAGGAAGCTGGCCAACGCCAAAGACGACACGACAACAGCACAAAGCAACTGCTGCTGGCCAGGCAAACTCCCAGGCAACATCAGCAAGCCAAGCCAGGCCAGTTCAGGCCAGGCTAGTCCAGGCCAGGCCAACTCAAGCAGCTACCAAGTTCTTTAAGTTCCCGCTCGCAACTCAACAAATGTATAAATAAATAAAAGCTGATTTATGTAATTTCACAAATTGCGAGCACTTTTTGCCAAGAGTCTTCTTGTTTTTTTTTTTTTAGTTTTTGTTTTTTTTTTTTATTTTTTTTTTTGTGGAGCCGCCTCATGATCCAAATCAATGGCAATTATTAGCGGCCAGTAATCGTGTCGGGCTGACCAAGCAGCAGCCACAGTCAAAGCGAACCTGACCTGGCTCAAAGATAGAGAGAGAGCGAGAGAGAGCGAGAGAGAGAGAGAGAGAGTATCAGCAGCAGCGGCGGCAACAGTTGCCGGCAGCAACAGCAGCAAGCCACAAAACAAAGAAACGACGTTGCTGAACCCGCAGCACGACGATCTTCATCATGATGATAATGATGATGTTGATGATGCTGATGATGAGCATAATGATGCTGCTGCTTCTGCTCCTGCTGCTGCTGCTGCTGCGGTGCGAAATTTAAATTTTCGCTCGAAACGCTTCTGGGGACACTGCTTGTCGCTGCTTCTGCTGCGGCTTTTACACCGTCAACAATTTTTTATTTGTTTTATTTTTTATTTAAAACTTGCTTTAAAAAAATAAAACAATTTTTATGCTTTCGAACAATATAAAATAATTGAATTGTAGTAATTTAATTATTTATTATATTATATTATATATTATATTGTAGTAATTTTATATTATATTATATATTATCATGTTTGATCGCTTTTGCTTATTTCTTTTACAAATTAAATTCATTAATCAATGTATTAAATAAGCTAAAAATCTGCCACAAATCTGTTAAAATCTTTGCTTGTTTAAATTCAAAAACATTTTAAGCTCAATTTAAAATTAAGAATTTAAATTCTGTTAATACTTTAAATGATTCTTAATGCTTTTCTTTTTTTAATGCTTTTCGAACAACATAAAATAATTTAATTTGAATATTAATTTTATTTCGTTTAATTATATAGTCTTTTAATATTAATTCTGCATCATGTTTGATCGCTTTCTTTAATTTATTTTACATATTAAAATAATTAATCAATGTATTAAATAAGTTAAAATTAGAATTACATGCCAAAAATCTATTAAAATCTCGGCTCAGCTCAAATTATTATATAGAATTAAATTTCTGTTAATGCTTTGAATAATTCTTAATGCTATTTTCTTTTTTAATGCTTTTCGAACAATATCAAAAAATGTAATTTAAATATAAATTTCCAGTCTTTAATAGTCTTTTAATATTAATTCTGCATCATGTTTGATCGCTTTCTTTCATTTAATTCACAAATTAAATTTTTTAATCAATATATTAAATAAGTTAAAATTAGAAAAATCTATTAAAATCTTTGCTCAGCTCAGTTTATTATTTAGAATTAAATTTCAGTTAATACTTTAAATATTTCTTAACAGATTTTTTTTAATTTAAGTGCTATCAAAAATTGTTTACTGTGTACTGTTGCTGCAACAATTGTAGCGCAACTTTGGACTTGCCCGGCACTTGCCCGGCGACGACGTCGGCGGACATGGACGTGGACGTGGGAACTTTGTGTCTAGGCAGCTGCCCCTTGGCAAACGCTGGGCAATCGCTGACTGCTGACTGCTGCCTGCTTGGATGCTGTCTGCCACTGCCACAACTACTACTGGCTGCCTGGCTGCCTGGCTGGCTGCTGTGTGCCTTGGGGCTGTAGGCTTGGCGGAATATCGCGCACGATTGAGGAGCCACTGGCAGCCCAAAACAATGCAGCGAATAGTCGGCCAAAAACGCTGCACACAAATCCAAAGCACCCCCGAGCACCCCTCCCTCGCCCGTCCTTGCCAACCCTGGAAAATGTACAGTTTTAGCTGGCTGGCTGGCTGGCTGGCTGACTGGCTGCCCACTCCCAGAGCTGAGCAGCTTGGCCTGCTGTCCAAGGCAAAAGCAACAATGGAGCTGTGTGGATCGATTAAATTGGTCGCTAAAGGTCGAAATTAAATCACGAAATAATTGTTACACCAAATATGTTCTTCTTCTTCTTCTGCTGTTGCTGCTGCTGTTGCTGCTGCTGTTGCATCTTCTTCAGCTGCTTTGGGCTAGTTGGCATCATCGTGCCACTGGCTGATCGATCTGTGAACCAAGTCGAAGTCGAAGTTTTAGCCTTTGACTGACCGTCACTTCTTATGTGCCTCTCTCTCTCTCTCACTCTCTCTGTCTCTCTCTCGTTGCCTTAAAAGAAAATCCTGTGTTGACCAAGCCATTGACTCTCAGCTGTCTGTTGGCCTTAACGTGTCCGTTCTGGCCAAAGTAGACGCAATGCAACCCAAGGCAATTACCTCGTGTCACAATAAATTGTTTTTCTCTCTAAGCAGGAGGCCAGAAGGAGGCCAGGAGGAGGACAGGAGGAGCCAGGAGAAGCCATAGAGGCCAGTGGCTACAAATCTTGTTTCGACTGCCCGTGTAATATGTAAATTGAAAATGCTAAACACCAGACATAAAACGATACAGATACAGATACAGATACAGATACAGATACACCAATAGATACAGATACAGATACAAATACAGATACAAATACAGATATAGATACAGATGCAGAATGCAGATACATTTACAAAAAAAACAATAACAGATACAGATACAGCAAGAGAAATAGTTACAATTTAAGTTAGCAAAAAATGAACATGGACATGCATCTTAGAGCCGCTTTCATCTTGGCCCACTGATTTGCTGTAAATGGTTGCTTCAGTTTTACCAAAATCACCGATTTCTCAAGCATTTTCAGCTTCAGTGTTAAGCAATGCAAACCAGAATTAGTTCAATTATAAAATTAAAGTTATTTATTGCATAACCAAATATAGACAACAAATTTATCACTAAAATAATAATAACATTAACAATGAGGTAAAAGAAGTTAAGATCACAATTAAGCCAACTCTGAGTAAATTTGTTCAATTGCAACGACTTTAAATTAAAAAAAAACAAGTACTAAAATAATGAATAAATTAAAGCGACTTAAATGAAAAATGAATGAAAACAACTTAAATAAAAAGATAAATTAAAACAACTTAAATAAAGAATAAATTAAAACAACTTAAATAAAAAGATAAACTAAAACAACTTAAATAAAAACTAAATTAAAACAACTTAAATAAAAAAAATATATGAAAACAACATAAATAAAAAGATAAATTAAAACAACCTTAATAAAGAATAAATTAAAACACTAGCAAAATGCAAAATGAGATAAAAAAATATTCTGATAATTGTTTAAAAATGTGTAAAAGTTTATTTGAAAGTTGAATTTATGAAAAAATTTATGTCTGAATTAATTGATTTAAAATATTAAAATGATTATTTAGTTGCCTCAACTCGATGATAAAATATTTAAACGCACTTTGCATAATTTTAAAAATTATTTATATAGATTTTAATTGACATATTTACAACATATACAAATAAATAGAGATAGTTGTTAATATTATTATTTTATTATTGTTATTATTTTTAATATTAACATTGTTAATTTATTATTAGTATTATTATTTATTTTATTAATTTTTATAATTTTTTGTATATAGATTTTAATTGACATATTCACAACATATACAAATAAAGAAAGAAAGTTGTTAACTATTATTATTTTATTATTATTTTTATTTTTAGTATTAATATTATTAATTTTTTTTGTATATAGATTGATAGATTAATTGATATATTCACAACATATACAAACAAAGAGAGAGAGTTGTTAATATTATTATTCATTTATTTTTATTATTATTTTTATCATTAATTATGTTAATTTATTATTATACTTACTATTTATTTTAATAATTTTTTTTGTATATAAAAAAAAAGAGAGAGAGTTGCAAATATTATTATTTTATTATTATTATTATTTTTAATATCAATATTGTTAATTTATTCTTATTATTATATTTCTTATTAACTGATTACTCAACATTTTGTGGCCGATTTACCATTCTCTTTGCCTTTCGCTTGATGCCTGATGCATGATGCGGCAGCTAATTGAAAACTAAAAGTAGAATATTTGAACATAAATATGTAACTGCAAATTGCGGTGCAGTGTTGTCTCAGTTGCAACAACTATACACACACACACACACACACACACACACACACAGTAGAATTGACAAAACGATTGCCAGTGCCAAACAAATTGAGCTATTGTAATTGCCCAAAACGTTCAAATCCATCTTAACTTCTCCACTGTAAGCCCTCTGCCACCACCTCCCCCCCGTTCCACCATTCCTCGTTGTGTTTGCAAATGCAAAAGTACGTGGGGCATGCGAGTTACTACTGGGGAATTCAGTGCCACGACTTCTTGAGTGGCATGTGAACGAGCTGATTGTTGTTCTTATTGTTGTTGTTTGTATTGTTGTTGTTGTTGTTGTTGTTCGAGTTGTTGTTGTTGTTGTTGGTTGCGAAATGCGACCAGGCCACACGATGCATTGGTCCTCAGTTTAGTGGGTGAGTGATGCGATGGCACTGCTCCAAGATTCAAGGTGCAATGCAACCGAAAGTCGAAGCCAGCTACGCCTCTGTCTCCGTCTCTGTCTCTGTCTCTGTCTCCCTTCCCCCTCCCCCCACACCAAACCGTCTCCTTTTCTCTATTTCTATTTGCTATGTTTCTCTCTTGAGTGATTGCCAGCAAAGTCGAGCTGGGGTCAGGTGACGGACGACTCTGGCGACTGCAACTGCAACTGCAACCGCGACAGCGTCTCCGACTGTGGCATGCCATGACTTCGCCAGCCCCACATGTTTGAAAATTACACACGATCATTAAAAGATTGTCTTCATGCTGAGATATATTTTGTGCACTACAGTTACCGTTCCTATATATATATATATATACAGTTATATATATATATATATTTACCCTATGCCGCAGCACGCTTTGTCGTTTGTTAAAGTTCATTTTTCATATATAGAAATTATTTAATAATCTTCATATTTGATATTCACATAAAAATCAATAGTTTTACAAGAAAAAAAAACCACTTTGATTATGGCCAACTTTGAATCGCTCTTTTGCATTAGCTTTATCAAAAAAAAAATAATATAAAAAATTAATAATAATAAATAATAAAATTAATTCAATTGATTTAATTGTATTTTATTTATTAAAAAAAAAATTCGCTTAATATTAGACAAAAATTCATGGCAACAACTGTCTAAATATTAAAAGCAATTTATTATTAGCATTTTATTTAAAATATTAACAAAATTTGTTGTTGTTTAAATTGTGGCAGAACGGTTTTTGGCAATAAGATTTGACGTTTATTTGGCAACAAGATTGTTAAGCCAAGTTAGGGTATATGGAACGGCGGCATGCTGTCGATAGTTGCACATTGTTGTTGTTGTTGTTGTTGCTGCTGTTGTTGTTGTTGTTGTTGTTGTTGTTGCTGTTGCTGGTTGCATGTCGGGCAAGCGTGCATCTGCTGTCATAAGCGGCAGCCGCGCCAGGCTTTAATGGAACAGCAGTCGAAGCAGCAGCAGCAGCAGCAGCAGCAGCCGTGGCGGCCACATTAGCGCCACAAGGAAGCAATGACAGCCTCGGGTTGCGGGCAGATCAACCAACCAACAAACGAACGAACCAACAACAACAGCAACAACAACAACAACAACAAACACGAACAACCAGGCAACCAGGCACCGGCCACGGCGAATGGCAAAACGGCAACAAGGTTGTTTGTCCGACATGATGATGAGTGTTTTAGGCGGCTGTGGCAACAACAACAGCAACAACAACAACAACAACAACTACGATATAATCATGACTGCCCAAGTTGTTGCCAAAGTCTTTTAGGCTGCAAGTGATCTGCGTCTTGAGACGCCGCAGTTTCAAGAGCGCGCCACATGTAAATGTGGCAACAAGCCACCAAAAAAAAAAATCAAAAAAATCAAAATAATGCAAAATATTAGAAAGAAAACACTTATCGATATGTTGTCGAAGATTATATACTCTTACGGGCGTATTATAGACATCTCTTACCAAGGACGTATATATATATATATATATATATATATATATAAACTTGATGGGGTCAGAGGTAACTGGCGATGCGAGTAGACGTTGCAGCTATCGAATGTTGCCTGCCACTGGCAAAATATCATAATGATGATGACAACCTGATGATCATTGATGAGAATGCTGCCACTGCCACTGCTGCTGCCACTGCCACTGCTGCTGCGATGATATTGTGCCAAGGTAAGAGACGGTTCCGTTGCCAAATAGTTGATTTTTTTTTCGGTTCCAAAAATGTTTCAAATAGAAAAGAAGGCAAAATGCGGCGCGAAGGATTTTGTGTGTGTTGTTGTTGTTGTTGTTGTTGTGTTTTTTGCCAGTCACTGCGCGCGACGAGTGCGCAAATCTGTGCAACAAATCGACAACCTCTCGCCAAAGCTGGAGCTGGAGCTGGAGCTGGAGCTGAAGCTGGAGACCAGACCAGACCAGACCAGTGCCAGACCAAGCTGAATGTTGCCGCTACAAATCCGTTGCACAACTCATAGCGCACGAAGAGAATGGTGGGGAAACGTGAAGGTACAGGGGGGTGGTTGCGAGGGGGGCGGCATGTCAGTGGAGTGGCTGGGGGGGGCTGCATGCCAAAAAGGTGAGCGCTGCTGAAGAATCCTTTTGAATTGTCAAAATATTGTATGCCAGATTCACTCACGAGTTGCCAACGTTAGCACCGTTTGGCCCCCCGCTTGCCCCCTGCTTGCCAAGTTTTTTCCCAGCCGGTCATGGGGCATGCTACAACAAAACAAAGCAACAACAACAACAACAACAAAAACTAGGAGTGAACGGCCCAAAGTCAAAACATGAATAAGCCGATGCTCAAATACATCGATACTTGTGCCTCGATACTCGATACTTGAGTAGCAACAACAACAACAACAACAACAACAACAATCAAATGGCAAATGCAATAAATGTCCAGTTTGAAGCTATTGACACATTTGCATGCCGCTTGTGGCATATGGCATGTGGCATGCGGCACTCAATGGGTTCGGCATTGAACCCAAGCATAAAGCTTCAGCGTTGATCGTTGAGGAGCCACCAAATGTGGCACACAATTTGCAAGCCGCAGGTGTGTGAGTGTCTGTGTGTGAGTGTGAGTGTGTGTGTGTTTTAGTAAACGTGTTGACAAATTTAGCCTGAAACAACTTTTGTGGCAACTCATCATGTTTTGAGCATAAATTGCCATTTAACGTGATTTGACCTACTTTAAAGAGAGAGAGAGAGAGAAAGAGATAGTTAGTCTTTCTCTCTCTCTCTCTCTCTCTCTCTCTCTCTCTCTCTCTCCCTCTCTCTCTCATAGTGTGTGTCTCTGTTTTCTCACTCTCAAAAATTTGTACAAATGTATTTCAATTCATTTAATTAATAATAAAATCAGCCAGGAAAATTTCTTAAAAATATATTTAAAAAAATTCAAAAATTTCATTTTAATAATTTATATAACAGCTGAAAATCAATTTTCACATATTGCAAAATGCATTTAAAATCTGAGAATTTGTGATTTCAAATTTGTTTTGCTGAGTCATGATTTTCTCAAAAAATTTACATGTTTTCATAAATTTATAAAAATATATTAAAAAATTCACTAATTAAATTCTAATAATTTATATAACAGCTGAAAAACAATTCTCACATATTGCAAAATGCATATAAAATTGCAGAATTTGAGAATTTGCTGAGTCATGATTTTTTCAAAAATTTACATATTTTTTTGGCGCTGTTTTCAAAATAAGAAATTTGCAGATATGCAAATTGTGCAAAGTTCGCGCAAAGTTCGAGAGAGAAATGAAGAGAGAAATCAAGAGAGAAATGGAGAGAGAATAAATGCCAATTATTGATCATGAGAATGATTTGTGTAGAGCGAAATTAGAATTAACATTTGAGCAACACTTTGTGGCCAACTTGTCTCCAACTGCAGCAACAGTTGCAGTTGCAGTTGCAGTTGCAGTTGCATATAATGTGACTGCTGTGAAATTCACGATTCAGTTGCAGCATAGGCTCTTCCTGGGCAACCTGCCTACCTCCACGCCCTCCACCTAACCAGTTGCAGCCGTGAGCAATGAGAACTTCATGGTTTTTTGGCCAAGTTAAGTTCAAATTGTTTGAACTTTCTGGTGTTCCAAATAGACCAGACGACTTGTGAGCCAACTGGCCGGCAGGTTGTCCCTTTTTTGGCCACTATGACCAAGTGGGCTCCGACTGTGTCTGTCTGCCCATAAGGTGACCAAGGGCCAGACGCTGATGTTGTTTTTTTTTTTTTCATTTCTAGCTGCTTTTTTTCTATTTTTTTTTTTTGGGTTTTGAGCTGCTTTTGGCGCTGCTCTTTGGGTTTGGAGTTTTGGGTTTGGATTCGGGTTTGGGTTTGGGTTCTTCGCTGTCCTAATCAAAAGTCAAAATCTTTGCTTGCTGCCCACAAAACGTGATGCAGTACAAAAATGCTGACGATGACTTGTTGTTGTTGTTGTTGTTGTTGTTGTGTGCTGCCGCCTGCTGCCTGCTGCCACATGATGGCATTTTGGTGAATGCATAAACTTGGACAATCAGCCAAGTGACTAACTGACTGACTAACTGACTGACTGACTGACTGGCTGACTGGCTGACTGGAGGAGCGTCTAGTCTAACATGGACCTTAACCATTAGCCAAATGGCGCAATTGCTTTTATTGGCGCTGCAGAAGCCTCGATGCTCCGATGCTCGATGGCGGCCGCTCCCGTTGACAACTTGGAAAATTATGAACATTTATTTGGGCTTGCCTGCCTTGCTTGCCGCACCTCCCGCAGCAGTTTGCCTTCACCCCCCCCCCCCCTCCCCTTGCCAACAAATACAAATAACAACCAGTTGGCAATTGCCGCCTTTGGCCAGATGAATCGTCGTCGTCATCTTTGTCGTCGGGTGCGAGATCTCGCACAGTGTACAGTGGCAACCAAGTGATTGGCCCAGCCCAGTAGCCCAGTTTAGTTTGGTGGCCAGCTAGATTCCAGCATCGAAAGTATTGAAATACCATTTTCACACATTTCACACAATAATAGATTCGCAAAGTCGAGTATAAAACACATTTGAAAAACCTTTCGCGATTTTTTTTAAATAATGTTGCAAACTTTCGACTTAAATTGTGCAAAGTTTAAAGTTTTTAATTACTGTTTTTTGTAATTAAGGCAATATTTATTAGTTAAGACAAGCTCAACTTATTTATGGCTGTCAAATCACTAAATGAATCAACAGTTTTCAAAATAAAAAAATTACAAAAACGTTTTTTTTTTAGTGTTAAGAAAACAAAATTTAAAAGTTTATATTTTGAGCGACGGCTTTTAACAATTAATTTAGTCAAAACTTAAATTTTTATTCAAAGTTTCTTGATATGTTTTTTACTTAACAAATTGTTTTAAACCTTTCTCGAATGACAAAATTTAATCCTAATTTAATTAAAAATCACCAATGCTTATCCATAAAAAATTAACTATTTATTTAAAAAACAATCTTTGCCATTTCAGCTGCTTGCAAATTGTATCTGCAAAGAAAACAAAAATGCATCCAGCGATTTTTTTGAGATACAAAATGCAATATGCGAAATGAGAAATGAGAGATGCGAAATGAGAGATTTGAGATTTGAGATGCGATTGCATTTTTTGTTGTTGCCAAAAATTGATGACACAACTGCCTGCACATGCTGCACAGAGTTAAGCATGTGTGTGCGTGTGTGTGTGCGTGCGTGTGTGTGTGTGTGCGTGTGTGTGTGTGTGTGTGTGAAGACGGCAGTCTTTCAATATTTTCGGGGCGTCTATTTGTCTGGGTGCATAATCCCATCGAGTAGATCTCACATATCTAATGGATTTTGCACACATTACGACAACAGTTTAGTGCAATTTTACAGGACAACGGCAGAACAGATGTCCTGCGAGCGGCACAGAGAAAAGGAGAGAGAGAGAGACTTAACTGAAAGAATGTCCCCTGATGTTATCGAAAAGAAAATGTTTGAAGTGCTCAGCTCTTGGCAAATAACAACGGCATAGCTGGGCACTCGTCCTGCGGCTCCTGCGACTCCTGCTCATCCTGCTGCTGCCGCTGCTTTGGGTCCCCAATTAAAATCAATCACATTTTGAATGCGCAACGAAGCAAACCGACACCGCTAAGCAGATAAGCAATTATCATCATCCTCATCATCATCATCATCATCGTTGATCAGCTCTCTCTTTCCCTCCAACTCTGCGCAGCTTCTTTCTCATGTGGCTCGTTTTTTTTTTGTTGTTCTTGTTCCTTTCTTTTTTCTTTTTTACGCATAGCGGATGGCGTGCGAAAATGAAAAGAGATCTAAAGAAAAAAAAAAAATAACAAAAAACCCTGATAATAGAAGAAAGAGCAGAAATGAGAAAGGGCGATTGTGCGGGGAGAGATCGGAGAGTGGAAAGAGAGTAAAACCGCTAGGTATTTGTTCTTGAAGTATGTGTTCATCCCACGTCCAACGTCCCCCGTCCCCCCCGTTCGCCGTTCGCCCCTGTTCCCTTGTCCGTTATGCGTCGTCCGGCGCGGGTCCATTTTGCTATTTTTGTGGTTCAATTTAGTTTAGCAGGATGGGGCAGGATGTTGGTACCGCTATAAAAAACGGTCGATGCGTCTTAAGTTTCCTTTTCTTTTCATTTCTTTTCATTTCTTTTCTTTGCAGCGCTTCTCATTCGGCTTTTGTCCACGCTCAAAATGGGAACAATATTAGAAAGCAGATACCGTAGAAGGTTGCCGTCCACACACACACACACACAAAAAACTACAAATATGTTCAAGTAGTTGTAGTTGTAGGTGGTTAACAACCCCACTATAAAAAAAGAAGAAGAAAAAAGAATTATCTACTTTTTCGCAGGGGTGAGGTGAGGTCAATGCCTCTGTTGAGTCCCTCCCAACTTGTAGATTAGTTGAGTTTTCTCAGACTCGATTTTAGTTTCCTAAACAACTTAAAAAATAATTTTAGCTATATCAAAATTAAATCATTATTTTTATTTATTTGGGGTTTTATGCACTGCGACCTAATTGGTCTATTGTGCCCCCTTCCGAGCTTATAGCTCCTCCATCAACCCCAGTTCCTGAACGAATGTCAGTATCTTCGATGGGTCGAGGGCTGCTATGTCTTTGACATTCACAGCATGCATCCCTAGGATGCCGCATCTTCTCCTGGCAAGGGCGATACATCCCGTTAGGATGTGAGTTGAAGATTCCTCCTCGATCTCACAAAACCTGCATTAACTGCTGTTACAGATACCCATTTTGGACAGGTGGCCTTTTAGTCTACAAATTAAATCATTACTTTTGAGTTATGTTTTCAAACATAATTCCATCTGGGAATTTTTATGTCTGCACTATTATTTCAAATAATATATCATATTATACCTCTAAGTTAATTTCTTTACTTTATTAATATTTTCATTTTCATCTGAGAGTAATCAAAATTTCGCTAAAATGCGATTTTTCAAACAAAAAAAAAATATTTTGAATGTCAACTCGATTTGACATTTTGAGGCATTCAAATTCCATTATGAAGTGCGTGGGATAATTTTTGTTGTAACTTAACTATCGGAATATATTCACACTCCAGGGACCTTGTCGAACTGCCCCTGATGGTATCTAGGTAGGTGTGGGTGCACTGCACCTTGTGCACCTTGTGCACTGTGATTGAAAGGAAACGCCATGTGTGTTACAAATTCTCAAATGCCATGGAAATTATTAAAATGGTCAGGAGCCAGGGAGAGGGGCAGCCATATACAGCAGCAGCACAACGATTTCCGGTAATTCTCACAGTCCATCCAATATCAGAGACTCATAGTTAATTATCATCTCTCTCACTCCCACACACACACACACACACATAAGCACACCCGCTTCAGCAGCAAGTGCAGAGAGCGAAGCAATCACATCGCACAACTGTGAATACTTTGCGAGTGTGTTGTGTGTGTGTGTGTGTGTGTGTGTGTGTGTGTGAAATCCTTGTGTATGCTGATCACGTTCGTATCTGGCTTTGATCTATTATTCTATTTTCAACGTGTTTACAAACACATCACAGCGCCAGGATAAAGGTCAGCGCCTGGCCAGCTACTACCTGGCTAGGACACATCGCTGGCTACCACTGACTACCTGCCCCTCGCATCTGGTACCGTTAAGTTGCAGCTCTTGTCTCACACAGCGGGGGAGCCGTGGACCGTGAACAGGACCTGGCTGCACTTGGCAGTCGATTCATTTCCGTGTCGACTGCGGTCAGTGGATATATCCTGATCCTGTTGCTGCTTTCGGCTCTTGTATATTGCCCGGCACTAATCCAGCTTGTGTTTTCATTGGATTTGGAATGAAGAGCGTTGATGAGCCAAATTGCTTATACAGGTAAATACTATACATATCTATATGTATGTGTGTGTGTGTGTATATACATTGTCCATTATGCTTTGTCGGTGTGCGCTTCTAATTATTGCCGGCAAAATCAAAAACCCGACAGCAAATGATCCTTTTGCGGATCTACACCTTAATTGCGCTTAACGGAAACACTAAAAAAAATAATAATAATTGTTAGCCCAACTGGACAACAATCAATACAAATCGCCGTAGCTGCAGTTAATGAAATCCTTCGAGTCAATCGATTTTGTGCATTGCAAACCAATTGCCAGAAGCAAAAACCAAAACAATACAAAAAAAAGAAAACGGAAAGGCGGAAACTTGTGGTGCGGAAGAAGCTACATGGATTAAGCCGGAGATGACCAGATCGCGTGAGTTTGCAATAAAATAAAAAAATGAAAAATGCGAGTTAAATTTGAGTTGGAATACAAACTGCATCGAATTAGCCGGTTAGATATAGAACCCAAACTGATCTGATGCAGTTCTCAAAAATACATCCTTTAAAGATCTACCAATTAACGGATCTACGAATTATATGACATATATAATTCGAGGCAATCAATTAGATTGACCATATAATTGAGACTATTTTGACAAAAAAGAGCTAAAAGTTATTTATTTTTGTAAATATAAAATCAATTAATAAGCAGTATCAATTATTATATATTTTATATATTTTAAATATATGTTTATAAATAGAAATTTATTTGATAAGCAAATTCAATTCGTTCATTTTGTGTAAATATTTTTATATATATAAATTCATTTATTATGCTACATCAATATAGTAGTATATATTTTGAATATATTTTTTTAAATTGTAAATTCATTACAACATCAATATCAATTAGTATATATTTGGTATATTTTTTTGTTTATATTTCTATTCATATATATATATTTTGTATATATTTGTATACATTTAAATTCATTTAGTAAGAAGTATCAATTATTGCACATATTTTTATAAATATAAATTCATTTAATAAGCAGTATCAGTTACTATATACATTTTTATAAATATAAACAAAAATAAATTTTTATAAACATAAAATTATTTAGTAAACACCAGCAATTAGTACATAATGTGTAAATATTTTTTTTATAAATATTAATTCATTTAATAAGCTGCATCAATATACTAGTATATATTTTGAATATATTTTTTTTAATATTAATTCATTACATAAGCAATATCAATTAGTAAATATTTGGTATATTTTTTGTTAATATTTTTATAAATATAAAATCATTAAATAAGCAGTATGAATTATTATATATTTTGTATATATTTGTATACATATAAATTCATTTAAAAAGAATTATCAATTATTGTACATATTTTATATGTAGAAATTAGTATAAATTTGTATATATTTTTTTATATATTTGTATAAATTCATATAAATTAATTTATACATTTCTTTAATAGGCAGTATCGATTATTATATATTTTGAATATATTTTTATAAACATTAATAACAATTTTATTTAGTAAACAACATTAACTACTATTTATTTTATATATATTTGTATACATTTAATAAGAATTATCAATTATTGTACATATTTTTATAAATATAAATTAGTTAAATAAGCAGTATAAATAAGTATATATTTTTTATATATTTATATAAATTTATTTATTAGGCAGTATCAATTATTATATATTTTGAATATATTTTTATAGCAGCATCAACTATTATTTATTTTATATATATTTGTATAAAAATATATATACATTTAATAAGCAGTATCAATTAGTATCTGCTTCTAATCCCAATCGAATATCAGAGGAAGTGAAGAGTTTTTTTCAGCAGTTTCCCAAGGTTTTTATGAGTGTGGCTTTCTTTAAATTGGCCACAGGCCAAACCCGCATGGAAGGATGAAAAGCTAACCCGAAAGAGATACTGATTACTGAATTTGAATAGTGCGTGCATAGATAAGTATAGAAATCAGTGTGGAACCACCCCTCGAGTTGTGTGTGTTTTTTTTTTTAATGGCCTTTTTTTATTTTTACCTACAAACATGACCTGCCCGTTGAGGCCGGTACGAAAAGGCGAGCGCGGCGTGGCGAGGCGAGGAGGGGTGCGAAATTGGTTGACAATGTCCTGGTATTTGGTGTACGGCGGGTCGCGGGTCATCGAGGTCTGCCAATGAAGTTACCCTGAAGATGCGACCGCTGACAACGAGCCGGCGACCCGCGACCCGCTGCCCCGTTGCCCCGCTAACCCTTGTGGCATTCGCATATGCAAAGGACGCATGTAAATTAATAAATTATAGTCAACTAATGAAAAGAGAAAACGAGACAGAAGCGAAACGGAAAAATGGGAAATGCATATTGAAATAAAAAATGAATAAAAAAAAAACTGCCCGTGTGATCCATGTCAAATGCTTATAAAAAATTGTCTACGACCTTTTATGTGTCTGTGTGTGTGTGTGTGTGTATCTATGTGTGATGCATAGTTTTTTCTTTTAGTTCCGGTTTATTAGGGGTAAATGTTTTTTGCGCAGCCCTTTGACTGCACCACTTTGGACGAGTTGACGCTTCTGCATATTTAAGAATTCCAAAAAATATATATTTAAAAAAAAAACAAAAAAACAATTCCGGTCTTCTGGTTATTCAATATTCGCGGGTATCGCCCCGCAGGATCCGCACATACATGGCACAGGAAATACAAAAATGCATATGTATGTATGTATGTATGTGTAAGCATAAAGATGTATGCACATATTGCATGCGCTTATAATTACATATGGAATATATATGGAATTGTGCATCTGCATTGCCCGGTTTCGATGTCTTCGGCTCTGTCGTGGGAATTGAAAAGCGCCCAAATAAATCAAAGTGCAACAGCAACAACAGCAGCGACACCACTCAAAGATGCAGAACACACATATATATACAGATACATATACATATATATATAGATATAGATACAATTTACGAAATGCATTTCGCTGGCGTTGTTGTCATCATTATTGAGCGGATGCAAGCCTCAGTGCTCCACTCGAGAATTAAATCCCGAGCCAAAACGAGCTGCCAACCCAAGCCCAAAGCAGCAAACATCGCGCGGTGTTGCGTGGGGGGATTAAAAGAGACAACAACAACAACAATAACAACAACAACAGGAACAATAAGAAGAAGAACGCATCCAAAATGGACACACATGTGTCACATGACCAGAATATCAGCCAAGTACTCCCCTCTCTCTATGCTCTTTCTCTCTTTTTTACTCTCGCCCCCGCTCTCTATCTCTCTCTCCCTCTCTCTCTCCCTCTCTCTCTCTCTCTCTCTGTTGTAGGTGCGTTTTTTAGATTGTATACTGTACAGGCAGCTCTCAGGCGAACTGCTCGCCTGGCGCATCCTGTGTGCATCCAGCGCACTCAGCTGCCGTGTGAAAATTTCTTTTGGGGAAACTGTGCTTGAGAACTGAGCTCTCTTTTGCCCTCTGCAACTAATCGATAGATATATATATATATATATATATATATATATATATATATATTGAGAATATTATAGATGTGGATAATTAAGAACATATTAAAAAACTAATAATATAAATTATGTTTTCTTATCTGTATCTGTATCTGTATCTGTTGGCTATTTTTAGTGTCCGTTTCACATTTGTATTACTGTACTTTGTGTCCGCTTCGCTCGCCGGCTCCCATTTACCACCTCTCTGATCTTGCCGGGGCAAAGCAGATACACATTGCAGATACAGATACAGATACAGATACAGATACAGATACAGATACAGATACAGATACAGATACAGATACAGATACAGATACAGATACAGATACAGATACAGATACAGATACAGATACAGATACAGATACAGATACAGATACAGATACAGATACAGATACAGATACAGATACAGATACAGATACAGATACAGATACAGATACAGATACAGATACAGATACAGATACAGATACAGATACAGATACAGATACAGATACAGATACAGATACAGATACAGATACAGATACAGATACAGATACAGATACAGATACAGATACAGATACAGATACAGATACAGATACAGATACAGATACAGATACAGATACAGATACAGATACAGATACAGATACAGATACAGATACAGATACAGATACAGATACAGATACAGATACAGATACAGATACAGATACAGATACAGATACAGATACAGATACAGATACAGATACAGATACAGATACAGATACAGATACAGATACAGATACAGATACAGATACAGATACAGATACAGATACAGATACAGATACAGATACAGATACAGATACAGATACAGATACAGATACAGATACAGATACAGATACAGATACAGATACAGATACAGATACAGATACAGATACAGATACAGATACAGATACAGATACAGATACAGATACAGATACAGATACAGATACAGATACAGATACAGATACAGATACAGATACAGATACAGATACAGATACAGATACAGATACAGATACAGATACAGATACAGATACAGATACAGATACAGATACAGATACAGATACAGATACAGATACAGATACAGATACAGATACAGATACAGATACAGATACAGATACAGATACAGATACAGATACAGATACAGATACAGATACAGATACAGATACAGATACAGATACAGATACAGATACAGATACAGATACAGATACAGATACAGATACAGATACAGATACAGATACAGATACAGATACAGATACAGATACAGATACAGATACAGATACAGATACAGATACAGATACAGATACAGATACAGATACAGATACAGATACAGATACAGATACAGATACAGATACAGATACAGATACAGATACAGATACAGATACAGATACAGATACAGATACAGATACAGATACAGATACAGATACAGATACAGATACAGATACAGATACAGATACAGATACAGATACAGATACAGATACAGATACAGATACAGATACAGATACAGATACAGATACAGATACAGATACAGATACAGATACAGATACAGATACAGTTTATCATTATTATCATTATTATCATTATTATCATTATTATCATTATTATCATTATTATCATTATTATCATTATTATCATTATTATCATTATTATCATTATTATTATTATCATTATCATTATTTTCATTATTTTCATTATTATCATTATTATCAATATTATCATTATTATCATTATTATCATTATTATCATTATTATCATTATTATCATTATTATCATTATTATCATTATTATCATTATTATCATTATTATCATTATTATCATTATTATCATTATTATCATTATTATCATTATTTTCATTATTTTCATTATTATCATTATTATCAATATTATCATTATTATCATTATTATCATTATTATCATTATTATCATTATTATCATTATTATCATTATTATCATTATTATCATTATTATCATTATTATCATTATTATTATTATCATTATCATTATTTTCATTATTTTCATTATTATCATTATTATCAATATTATCATTATTATCATTATTATCATTATTATCATTATTATCATTATTATCATTATTATCATTATTATCATTATTATCATTATTATCATTATTATCATTATTATTATTATCATTATCATTATTTTCATTATTTTCATTATTATCATTATTATCAATATTATCATTATTATCATTATTATCATTATTATCATTATTATCATTATTATCATTATTATCATTATTATCATTATTATCATTATTATCATTATTATCATTATTATTATTATCATTATCATTATTTTCATTATTTTCATTATTATCATTATTATCAATATTATCATTATTATCATTATTATCATTATTATCATTATTATCATTATTATCATTATTATCATTATTATCATTATTATCATTATTATCATTATTATCATTATTATCATTATTATCATTATTATCATTATTATCATTATTATCATTATTATCATTATTATCATTATTATTATTATCATTATCATTATTTTCATTATTTTCATTATTATCATTATTATCAATATTATCATTATTATCATTATTATCATTATTATCATTATTATCATTATTATCATTATTATCATTATTATCATTATTATCATTATTATCATTATTATCATTATTATCATTATTTTCATTATTATCAATATTATCATTATTATCATTATTATCATTATTATCATTATTATCATTATTATCATTATTATCATTATTATCATTATTATCATTATTATCATTATTATCATTATTATCATTATTATCATTATTATCATTATTATCATTATTATCATTATTTTCATTATTTTCATTATTATCATTATTATCAATATTATCATTATTATCATTATTATCATTATTATCATTATTATCATTATTATCATTATTTTCATTATTATCATTATTATCATTATTTTCATTATTTTCATTATTATCATTATTTTCATTATTTTCATTATTATCATTATTATCAATATTATCATTATTATCCTTATTATCATTATTATCATTATTTTCATTATTTTCATTATTATCATTATTATCAATATTATCATTATTATCATTATTATCATTATTATCATTATTTTCATTATTTTCATTATTATCATTATTTTCATTATTTTCATTATTATCATTATTATCATTATTATCATTATTTTCATTATTTTCATTATAATCATTATTATCAATATTATCATTATTATCATTATTATCATTATTATCATTATTTTCATTATTTTCATTATTATCATTATTTTCATTATTTTCATTATTATCAATATTATCATTATTATCATTATTATCATTATTATCATTATTATCATTATTATCATTATTATCATTATTATCATTATTATCATTATTATCATTATTATCATTATTATCATTATTTTCATTATTTTCATTATTATCATTATTATCAATATTATCATTATTATCATTATTATCATTATTATCATTATTTTCATTATTTTCATTATTATCATTATTATCAATATTATCATTATTATCATTATTATCATTATTATCATTATTTTCATTATTTTCATTATTATCATTATTATCAATATTATCATTATTATCATTATTATCATTATTATCATTATTATCATTATTATCATTATTATCATTATTATCATTATTATCATTATTATCATTATTATCATTATTATCATTATTATCATTATTATCATTATTTTCATTATTTTCATTATTATCATTATTATCAATATTATCATTATTATCATTATTATCATTATTATCATTATTTTCATTATTTTCATTATTATCATTATTATCAATATTATCATTATTATCATTATTATCATTATTATCATTATTTTCATTATTTTCATTATTATCATTATTTTCATTATTTTCATTATTATCAATATTATCATTATTATCATTATTATCATTATTATCATTATTATCATTATTATAATTATTTTCATTATTATCATTATTATCAATATTATCATTATTATCCTTATTATCATTATTATCATTATTATCATTATTATCAATATTATCATTATTATCATTATTATCATTATTATCATTATTATCATTATTATCATTATTATCATTATTTTCATTATTTTCATTATTTTCATTATTATCATTATTATCAATATTATCATTATTATCAATATTATCATTATTATCATTATTATCATTATTATCATTATTATCATTATTATCATTATTATCATTATTATCATTATTATCATTATTATCGTTATTATAATTATTATCATTATTATTATTATTATCAATATTATCATTATTATCACTCTTATCACTCTTATCACTGTTATCACTCTTATCACTCTTATCACTGTTATCACTCTTATCACTCTTATCATTGTTATCACTCTTATCACTGCTATCACTGTTATCACTCTTATCACTGTTATCACTCTTATCATTCTTATCACTGTTATCACTCTTATCACTGTTATCACTCTTATCATTCTTGTCACTGTTATCACTCTTTTCACTGTTATCACTCTTATCACTCTTATCACTGTTATCACTCTTATCACTGTTATCACTCTTATCACTGATATCACTGTTATCACTCTTTTCACTGTTATCACTCTTATCATTCTTATCACTGTTATCACTCTTATCACTGTTATCACTCTTATCACTGTTATCACTCTTATCACTTTTATCACTGTTATCACTTTTATCTCTGTTATCTCTCTTATCACTGTTATCACTTATAACAGTGATAAGAGTGATAACAGTGATAAGAGTGATAAGAGTGATAACAGTGATAAGAGTGATAACAGTGATAAGAGTGATAAGAGTGATAACAGTGAAAAGAGTGATAAGAGTGATAACAGTGATAAGAGTGATAACAGTGATAAGAGTGATAAGAGTGATAACAGTGAAAAGAGTGATAACAGTGATAAGAGTGATAACAGTGATAAGAGTGATAAGAGTGATAACAGTGATAAGAGTGATAACAGTGATAAGAGTGATAAGAGTGATAACAGTGATAAGAGTGATAAGAGTGATAAGAGTGATAACAGTGATAACAGTGATAAGAGTGATAACAGTGAAAAGAGTGATAACAGTGATAAGAGTGATAAGAGTGATAACAGTGAAAAGAGTGATAACAGTGACAAGAATGATAAGAGTGATAACAGTGATAAGAGTGATAAGAGTGATAGCAGTGATAAGAGTGATAAGAGTGATAAGAGTGATAACAGTGATAACAGTGATAAGAGTGATAACAGTGAAAAGAGTGATAACAGTGACAAGAATGATAAGAGTGATAGCAGTGATAAGAGTGATAACAGTGATAAGAATGATAAGAGTGATAAGAGTGATAACAGTGATAACAGTGATAAGAGTGATAACAGTGAAAAGAGTGATAACAGTGACAAGAATGATAAGAGTGATAGCAGTGATAAGAGTGATAACAATGATAAGAGTGATAAGAGTGATAACAGTGATAAGAGTGATAAGAGTGATAACAGTGATAAGAGTGATAAGAGTGATAATAATGATAATAATGATAATAATGATAATAATGATAATAATGATAATAATGATAATAATGATAATATTGATAATAATGATAATATTGATAATAATGATAATAATGAAAATAATGAAAATAATGATAATAATGATAATAATGATAATATTGATAATAATGATAATAATGAAAATAATGAAAATAATGATAATTATGATAATAATGATAATAATGATAATAATGATAATAATGATAATATTGATAATAATGATAATAATGATAATAATGATAATAATGATAATAATAATAATAATGATAATAATGATAATAATGATAATAATGATAATAATGATAATAATGATAATAATGATAATAATGATAATAATGATAATAATGATAATAATGATAATAATGATAATAATGATAATAATGATAATAATGATAATAATGATAATAATGAAAATAATGAAAATAATGATAATAATGAAAATAATGAAAATAATGATAATAATGATAATAATGATAATAATGATAATATTGATAATAATGATAATAATGAAAATAATGAAAATAATGATAATAATGATAATAATGATAATAATGATAATAATGATAATAATGATAATAATGAAAATAATGAAAATAATGATAATAATGATAATAATGATAATAATGATAATAATGATAATAATGATAATAATGATAATAATGTTAATAATGATAATAATGATAATAATGATAATAATGATAATAATGATAATAATGATAAACTGTATCTGTATCTGTATCTGTATCTGTATCTGTATCTGTATCTGTATCTGTATCTGTATCTGTATCTGTATCTGTATCTGTATCTGTATCTGTATCTGTATCTGTATCTGTATCTGTATCTGTATCTGTATCTGTATCTGTATCTGTATCTGTATCTGTATCTGTATCTGTATCTGTATCTGTATCTGTATCTGTATCTGTATCTGTATCTGTATCTGTATCTGTATCTGTATCTGTATCTGTATCTGTATCTGTATCTGTATCTGTATCTGTATCTGTATCTGTATCTGTATCTGTATCTGTATCTGTATCTGTATCTGTATCTGTATCTGTATCTGTATCTGTATCTGTATCTGTATCTGTATCTGTATCTGTATCTGTATCTGTATCTGTATCTGTATCTGTATCTGTATCTGTATCTGTATCTGTATCTGTATCTGTATCTGTATCTGTATCTGTATCTGTATCTGTATCTGTATCTGTATCTGTATCTGTATCTGTATCTGTATCTGTATCTGTATCCGTATCTCCAATGTGTATCTGCTTTGCCCCGGCGAGATCAGAGAGATGGTAAATGGGAGCCGGCGAGCGAAGCGGACACAAAGTACAGTAATACAAATGTGAAACGGACACTAAAAATAGCCACCCCTCCGCCAGGGGCATCTAAGGGCAACGGCTGGGGCGCATCAATACCAAATGACTGACTGCATTTGGGCCCATGCCCAGAGTCAGCTCAGCTGCCGCATTGCCCCCGTTGGCAGTGGCACTGTCATAGACATTGTCAGTCCGGGGTGGGGGTGGAACTGTAGCTGAAGGCGAAGGCGAAGGCGAACGCCTTGAGGCCAGACTTGGACGCACCGATTCAATGATACAATGGAATGACATTAAGTAAACAGAGTGGCAACCATGTCAATGTCAAGAGCACTCGCCACATGCGTTGCAGCCAGCAACATTGTGCAACATCTCAATGCGTGTACATGTGAGCCGAAACGATACAATTTTGGACACCAAAAGCAGGACGCGTAACGCACGATGCCCGCCCCCCACCCCCCTGTCGTTTAACATTGTATAAGTGCCACACACTCACGCACAATCACGTGTACGCAACGCACGCACAACGGCCACAAATAGTGGCAGCTTCACGGTCACCGTGCATCACATCTGCAGCCAAGCCAAGCCGAAGATTTCCACATCCAACGGATGCGTCTGTTTATTTTAGTCCCACTCGCAACTGTATGCGTGTGTGTGTGTGCTGTACTGAAACGGTTATGCAGCCACTGTCATATTCATTTGCTGCAGCAACATTAGCATCACTGCCCCATCCCCCCCTCCACCACACACCCCTTGTTAGTCCTAGTCGCAGAGATATTTTTTGGTCTATTTTGGTCGCCTCCCGTTGCCAAACTCAAAGTCAAAGTCAAGTTCAACGGCGATCGGTAATATATATATACAAATTCTAGTGCTGTTCTCTCTCTCTCTCTCTCTCTCTCTCTCTGTCTGTCTGTCTCTTTCTGTCACTCTTTGCTGCTTCTTTGGCGTAATTAGTGCGTTTCTTTTCTGCTTTTATGCAGAAGGAAATGAAAACATTTCCGCCGCAGGCATTTCTTTGATTTCTTTGACTCAAAAGTATTATAATAAATTATGACTATGTGCAACATATGTTGTTGCACATCCATCGATTACTTAAAGCTGAAACTATATTTTTATATTTATTATTATTATATAAAGCATTGCTCAACTCAATTCAAACTTTTTAATCTAAAGAATAAAGAATAAATATTTTTTAAGAGTTTTCATTTGCCCCAAAAATTTTAATAAATTTATGACATGAATTTTATTTCAATAACAATTTTGTTAACTTATTTCAATTATTAAAACTTATAAATTATTGGAGATAATGTAAAATGAAAATGTGTTCCAAATGACGGGGAAAATGTATTCATTTTCAGACTCAGCCTTTAACCCCAAGTTGCAGTGTTTGAGGGATAGAAAGGGGGGCGAGCTGGGTAGATGATTAAAATACAACTGAGATATATATATAAATACCGTAATTGACCAGCTGGATGAGCTGGCAGCACGGCGGTCATTGCCCAATGCATCTGTGCCCCTTGAAGGGGCAACAAATTTGACTTTGAGCTCTTGCGACGGATTTGCCATTTTGCGGCAAAATACTCGTAAAATCAAAAGGACACACGAACAGTATGGGTGTGTTAGTGTGTGTGTGTGCGAGAGAGAGGGAGACAGAAGAGTTTTGTAGTTGTTATTGTGTGTTTGCCGAACAAAGGCGGACAACAGGCCAGCAAATTGTTTTATTGGCAGCCGCCGCATTTGGTTCGGCGATAAAATCAATTTACTGTCCGTTCCAAAAAAAAAATAAAATAAAAATAAACATAAATAAATAAATAATACGGGGAAAAAAAACCCTCGTTTTTGGCGTGAGTTTTGTTGCGTATGCAAAATTGTTGCCTTGTGCCCGTCGCACGCACAATTTATCTAATCCATATTCAAATTTTGGGCTCGGACAAACCCTCGAACATAATGCGACTGGTCCTGCTCCTGCCTCTGCTCCTGCCCCTGCCCCTGCTCCTTGTTCTGGTTCTGGTTTGAACCCTCAACTCGAGTTTTCGGCCGCTGTCCGAATGCCGTATGCCAGCCACAATTTGTGTTTGCGGTTAAGATTTATTTTTATTGAATTGCAAAAAATTAGCAGACCAAGTCCAGAAATCCCCCGCACCCCGACTCAGACACAAATCGCCAATTGTGCAAACAGTCGAAATTTTGTGCAAATTTTTCGAATTGTTTTTGCCCTCTTTTTTTCTCTTTTTTTTGTTCTATTTGGCAAACGTTTGGCTCATTTGTGTGCTGTAGAGGGGGGAGGTAGGTTTGGGTGTGCGAGGTGTTATTTGAAATATACTCGATTAGATAATGGCCCGGGACAAGATGTCATGCTTCAAATTTGTCATTTATTTTTAGATTTTAACTAAAGCTTGTTTTTTTTTCTGTCTACTTTTTTTATCACTTTTTTTGTTTGACTTTCTCGTCGTTTTTTATGAATTGATATCATTTTTGTTTTGTGTTGCAATAAATGCGTAATTTTTTTTTGTTTCTGCATTTAGTTTGCTTAAGTATAAATACATAAAAATAAATAAATTTCTAAAATATTCTAT
Organism: Drosophila dives; assembly: GCA_035042365.1. NCBI lineage: Eukaryota > Metazoa > Arthropoda > Insecta > Diptera > Drosophilidae > Drosophila > Drosophila dives. Next base: position 5,262,360 of record JAWNLJ010000443.1, on the reverse strand, counting down.
CTATATTTTTTCATGTAGTTTGCCTAAGATGAATCTAAAAATAAAATTAAAAAAATTTCTACTAATTTTGCGCACTTAAAGAAATGTGTTGAAATAATTTAGAATATTACAATACCATTAATAAAAAATATTTTACATATTATAGTAAAGATACCAGAGAAAAAAAAGTTTATTTATTTAAGTAAAACTTGGACAATTAATTATTGTCTTTTTTGTTTAATTAAATTTTGACAGAGATTGAAATTTTTCCAATAAAAGATATTCCCGATCTGTGATCTCTGCTCCAGCTGCCTTCAATCAGATCAAATATTGTTGCTAACCCATTGAATTGGCCATGGCCATTGTTGTTGGGTGGCCAGCAGTGGTGGAGAGGAGGGGAGGGGAAGGCGATGCATGATGCATTTCTCTCTCCATTTCAGTTTTGTCTTTGTTTTTTTGTCCAGTTTTGCAATAACAATCGATGATTTGCTGTTGCGTACGTGCGTTGAGCCGAATGCTGGCAATATATATATATATATCCATATATCCTTAATATCCTTATAAGGATGTTTGCATGCTGCATGTTGCATGCTGCATGCTGCATGCCGGCTTGCCTCTGTCTGCTCATGTTTTTTACGAGTCTTTGCGCCAGGACAATGCCCAAGTCCAAAGGTCAGCCATGATCAAATGTGTATGTGTGTGTAAGTGTGTGTGTGTGTGAGTGTGTGTGTGCTTGTTTGTGTTTTGCTTGTTATTATTTCAATGTTGTTGTTGTTGCCCTTTGTTTCGCATATTTTGCGGTTTTTTATGTAATCTCACGTTTGACGTATTGGTTTCAATATGCCCCGCCTGCGTCTCAGGACTCGAGCAGCGCTGAGCTGTCAGATTTTGCCAGCATTTTGGGTGGTCCAGCCTTGGCCCCGCACAGCAGCGGCAACACGTACCATGCACCACTGCTTCCTCTAGCCTCTAGCCATGCAACTGCCCCTGCCACTGCCACTGCCACTGCCACTGCCACTGCCCCTGCTCGTGGCCCTTATGACAGCAAGAGTCCATCACAAATGCTGCGCGGTTGCATCATCAAAATCAATCAGTCTAAATCTGAATCTGAATCTGAGCCTTTTGTTATCTGCATTCGACACGGCTGCAGCGCTGCTAATTGGCAGCAGCAAAGTCAACCCACAATCGCCAAAAATCTCACAATTCGACAGTCGCACAATCAAATCTGTCTATTGTTTTTTCCCAGCTTGTATGCAAATTGTGGCAACATTTGGCTGGCTGTGTGGCAGCATTGGACTAATCAGGAAGAGCAGAAAAATACAGCACTTGTCATTCAATTCGATTTGCTTTCATCCATTTGACATAGTGGTTTATCAGAGCAATCTACAAAATGTTCTCAATCCACAAATGGATACTACTAAATTCATCTGCTGGCCATAAATGTCACTGGCTAATGAAGAGACCCTTATAACGGTACATTTTATGTTTTTATTCACTTTTCCAGAGAACTTTCCAAATTTCCAAACTCAACATATAATTATCAAAAGAATCTTTCAGCTCTTTGGGAATGCTTGAAGTTTTAAATATGTCTTTCAAATCTACCAATAAAAATGTTTTTGCTTTTTTCGAATTTTTTCAAAGCAACAAATTGAATAAAAAAAAGAAAAATTATAAATCGTATCGTAAGAAAGTTTGATATGCTAAAAACTGAAACTAATAATAATAAAAAAAACGATTTTAAAATAAAAAATCTTTAAATAAATAATCTTTCAAGATTATCTAAGGAAAACTCATGTTTTTATTTTGTTTGTTAAATAATCAAAATTTATATTTCAAATATCAAATTCCAAACTCAACTCAATTCGAGATTTTTGATATTGTTGACAAACCGTTTTGGCAGAATAACTGTAACAATTTTCCTGCTCATGTTTATATTACAAAAATCTGCTGAAAGATATTTAAAAATGTGGCTCTGTGTGTGTGTGTGTGTGTTTTTTTTGTTATGTTCCTGATCTGGTCGGTGTGGAATTGTTTGGTTCGGTGTTTTGAAGCGCCAGCGTTGTTGATGGAGGAGACCAACTGCAGGATGTTTATCATTGTCACTTGAATCTCAAGTTGTCTAATTCCCGGCCACTGTTCGCGGGGGTGTGTAACACACACACACACACACTCAGTTGTGCATGTGCCCTGATTCTGTCTTCATTGTCAAGCGACATTCTTTCCCTTTCTCTCCCTTTCTCTCCCCTCAAAATAAAACCAACAAAATGTTGCCTAGCTCAAGCGTTGTTTTATTTATGGCATCTTCATCTTGAGCCAGAAACAGGCGCACATTTTGGATCTCTGGCACCGTTATGTTTAGCGGCATCCACAGAAGAAAAAAAAAAACAACAAAAACAAAATACAAAAAAGAAAACAACAACAAAAGAGAATTGGGAATTGAAGAGCGCGACTTGTTCGTTTCTTTCCCTTTCCCTTTGTCCGCCTGCTGTCCGCCTCAAGGACCCTGCAAAATGTACAGTTATGCAAGCGAAGGCATCTTAAATTTCATCTCAAGCGATCCAAAGGTCAATCAGCATTTGTTCAACTAATTCAGAATATATATGTAATATTTCGTCTTATTTTTAGCTATTCAAATTTCACTCTTTTCTTGGATATAAAAAATATATATAAATAAATAAAACAATAATTTAAATAATTTCTATAAAAAATATAATTTTGATCAATATGAGTCTTGATATTTCTGGCGCAAAAATATGAAACTATTATTTGATATGGAAATTTATGTCTATATAAAAAAAAATCAAGTTATAAAACTTTTGGTTTTTTTTTTATATAGCCTGCATTGATTAATATTTTTATTTTTGATTCTTGATTTTAGCAGAGAACGGAAATAATTGAAATGAATTTTGAAATAATATTTTTTCAAACGAAACTCACTCTTAACTTGGCTTAGACTTTAATTGAGCTGATTTTTGGACTTGCATATGATTTTGATATTTATTAAACAACAGTTTTCTTGACCAGAGGCCACATTCAAGGCACATACATACTGCACACATGTGTATATATTCAGCTAAACGTATGCACACACACACACACACACGCATACACACATATATGACACATGTGCTTGTGGGAAAACCACCCCAGAGGCGACCAATTCTAGTCTTCTGATTGGCATTTACGTGTGCGCGTGTCCAATCAGTTTTAGTGGCGCCATCTGTGCGCCAAGCGGCGAAACAGTGGCTGCCAACAGGTGGCGTCTAGGTGCTAAGACCCGCAAACATGTTCGCCAAACTGGACAATCAGCACAAAATCAATAAAAACGATTACAAAAAAAAACTTAAATCACTCATTGAAAATTAAAATTGAATTTTTGACAGATTTTCGTAGAAAATTCAAGTGCAAATTAGGCGCTGCGCTGAAAAGTATGCAATTTGCTGATCGGTGCCATAAAAATAGGTGCCATAAATCATAGCAGAGACACAAACCAACAGGCGAGATCAATTCGTGTGTGTGTGTGTGTGTAGGTTCTTATCGATTCGCTTGCTCTTTTGGAGCAGCATTAAGGATTCCACAGTGGCCAACAGTCCATCCCCCCTCATCACCCCTCCCTCTCACATGTACATAAGCTATTAAATATGTATGTGCATATGCATGCCACATACATAGCTATGAATATTTATGTATACAGCAAACACACACACACACGCGCACACACAAACATATTTGGCAAGTTATTTGGACACACATACACATGTGGAGAGCCACCCTCGCCTTTACATATACATATGGCCAAAAGTTGACGGCCGCGATAAAGCGCAAGACGTGGCCCGGGTGGGTTTTATTCGCCCATGGGCTAAAGGGCTGTAAAAGGGGGAGGGGGGGGGGGGAAGGGGGAAGCAAACTTGGGACACATGGCGTCCTCTCCTATATATGCTGAATGTACACACACATACATATACACACATATATATATTTTGCAAGTGTGTCGCCCTCGCTCTGTGTGCCTGAGTGTGTGTATGTGTGTGTGTGTGTGTGTTTGGGTGTATGCTGTGTGGGTTGGTGCTGGTGGTGGTTCGCACTGGTCACACGGCCCAGTGGTGGGTTTGTATACATTTCGCGAATGTTTGCGGACCAGACACACAGCACCAAGCGAAGCCAAGCCAGACAATATCTAAGCACTCAATCCATTCCATAAACCCACCCGCCTGCCCGCCCGCCCGCCTGCCCGCCAGGCAGCCAGCTAGCCACTCACTCCGCCGTCTGGCACCACCTTAACCCAACCCACCCACCTAGTCAACTTGTCGCTTGTTCGCCTCGGCGTTTGTTGTTGTATGTTATGGCCATATAATGGCAGCCAACACAAACACACACACACACACACACACATATAGAGACAAACCACCCTCTTGATAGCTCCACACACACACACACACACACAGCTCCCTTTCTTTTACTTCGTCTAGCTGCTGGCCGGGGCTACCTTTTTGCTTCCATTCGTTCTCCTCCTCCTCCACCTCCGCACAGCCCGCACCGCATCCGGCTGCATCATCATCATCGCAACAATGTTCGCAAAAAAAAGGACATTTTATATGTGCGCCATAAAGGCATTAGCATTATCGCTCGTTATGTCCTCGCGCGCTTACCAATCCCCTCCCCCACCCCTCTACTCACCCTGTGTGTGTGTTTGTCCACCCTCAAAGCTCAAAGCGCGACAACGGCATATGCAAATGAGGCAAATTCGCAGAAGCCATCAATACACATAGTTGGGCAATTTCAAATTCAAATCCAATAAAGTCCTTGCTGAGGATATTGAACTACAGCAACTGCCCAGCAAAACAGGGTTGAGGGTTGCCACTCTTTGCGTTTATATCCAGCTACTATTTGAGCATAATAATTTTCCTAGACTCAATCTAGTATTTTGTTCAGATGGATTTCCAAGAACCATTTCTAATTCAAAATATCGATATTTATTTATTTATTTAATACACAAGATTTTATAGATTAAAGTTTAAAAATTAAATTAAGAAAAAAAAATTCACTTAAGATTTACTATTGAATTATAATATAATATAATAAAATATTAGCCAAATTTTATATTTATTATTTTATTAATTTATTTTAAGGATTGGAACAACCCAGAAAAAAAACTCAATCAGATAAAAAATATGTGAGTGTTTAGACAAAAAAAAACCTTAAAGGAAAGTAGAATATTTAGATTAGGTAGAAAGGGGGAAGAAAAAAGACAAAGAGAAGGAAAGACAAAGAGAAGGAAAGAAAAAGATAGCAAAATATTTAAACATTTGCACTGAAATGCGGCTTATAAATAATAAATAATTACATTAAAATGATTAACAAAACGTTTAAATATTTTTAGTGTGGTAAAACTAGCTCATTAATTTATATGTAAATTGCCATTTTGAATATTTATTGTGGAAAATTGAAAATATTAAAATTACTTAAGTTTAAAAGTATTAAAAATGTATTTTTAGAAGTTTATTTTTACACTTGACATATGCAAAAAACATAAGTAGTTTTGGTAACAAATTTTGCTTAATTTAAAAGTATTATTAAAAATTCAAATGTTGCACAACATTAATTTTTTTATAATGTATAATATAATTTTTATATATGTTTCAATTAGAAACAATATTTAAACAAATGAGAAAATGAAACAAATTTTTAACTATTAAATTCAACTAATTTAGTAAAAATTGTTGCAAATTTATTTTATATAATGAAAGTATTATAGTTTTTATTGCTGCAATGTTTACAGTTATGCACAACATTTTTTACCAACAAGAAGAGAGAGAGAGAGGGAGAGAGAGAGAGAGAGAGAGAGGGAATCAGAAAGTCAACTGCAGGCTTCATCATTCATTGGCCTTGATATACTGAATCTGAAACGCTGGCCAAGCTAACTTACACACACACACACACACATACACACACACACACACACACACACACAGACACACACACACACACACCAAAAAAAACATTGCTGCTAGCCGCAGGTTGAGCTTCTAAAAGGGGCTTGCTAAGTGCCAAGAGCAATAGGAGACACACACATACACATAAAGCATATGGATGTATGTATGTACAGATATGTATGTATGTTTGTATGTATGTATATGCTAGCTGGATCGTTCATACATAGATTTTATGTACTGGCAAGCTTCCAAAGCGCATTAATCTAACGACCACATCCGGCACACAAAAGCTCCAACCGCGCCTCGGCCCAGAGACGACTCTGTGTGTGTGTGTGTGTGTGTCTGTGTGTGTGTGTGTGTGTGGTTGTCCTTATACATTGCTTATGCTTATGTCCCTTGCATATTTGTCATTTGGATGGCGCTGGCGATGTTCGCAACGTTTGCAAATTCCCGATTTTGCACAAATCCAGGAAAACTGTCGTGTTTATGTGTATGTGTGTGTACGTGTGTACGTGTGTGTGTGTGTATGCTCAAAACCCTCCACCTCTCTCTTGTTCACTCTTGCTGTCTCTCTTTTATTGCGCTCCATGCAAATGCGACGGTCTTGTCCACGCCCCTGAGACGATATGTACGAGATGTTTTGCATATCAAAAATATAAATCACTTGGCGTAAGACCAGCATCCAAGCACCAACCCCCTCCCCCTCTCCACACACACACACACCATCTTTTGCACTCCCTTTTAGTCAGAAAATCCCGTTTTGCTAACGGACCTGGGCTCCATGAATGGATGGATGGATGGCCTCTGCTCTGCTCTGCTCTGCTTTGGCTTTTATTTTTGCACATTTCTTTTTTGTTGTTGTTCAGCCTGCAAAACACTCTTTCCCCCCTTCTTCATTTTCGACTTCTTTTTGCACTATGTGTGTGTATGTGTGTGTGTGTGAGTGTTTGTGTTTTATTTTGGATTCGACAGCTCGTTCCAAATGATTTGAGAACCACGAACAACGAACCACATTCATGCCAAGCATTTCAGCCACTTGGTTGGTCTGCAGTCCGTCGCTGGAAACATTCCGCAATCGACTAACTTTTTTGTGCTACACCACCCCCACACACCCTGTCCACCATCGTAGCTTGCTCACTTTTTTGTATTGCGTACACCACCCCCACTCCATCCCCCCCCAATCTCCCACACGGGACACAGTTAGCGTCAGTTTGAACACTTTTTGCACAAATGTTTTCGGTTTATCGTTCGAATTCCGAAACAGTACAGTTGCGTATGCTATGCCATGGCATTTTTGTAGTATACACACACACACACATACACACACACACACAGGCACACACACACACACACACACACATACACATGTGCATATATGTATATAGAACAGCTATTGTGTATGGTACATGCGCACACCCGCACACACACCCGCATACACACACACACACACACACACGCACACATATAATAATGGCAGATATAAAGAGAGAAACATGTCAATGAAAACAGCGAGTTAGCTAAATAAATGTTTTTGTCAAGTGGTCAAAAAACATACATCAAATCATTCAAATCAACTAAAGCAAAATATCGGTAAAATTGCAAATCAACAGTTTTCTTATTGCATAAAAGCGAAGCCTGCAAAAAACAGTTGTCGCTGGCCAATTGCATTACTTTCAATTCGGAAATAATTTGTATTTTGAATTTGTCAGCTTAGACAACTACACTCAAAAAAAAAAAAAAATAAATAATCTCAGAAAGTATTTTTATAAATGGGTTTCTTTTTTTTTTAATTCCAGCGTACATTTTTCTAAACTGTTGAAAAATATATCTCATTTCCAAGGTTATTTTTATGTAATATTAATAATAAACATTTTAGTTTATAAATTATACAAAAAAAAACTACATTAAAAAAAATAAAAACCAGAAAGTATTTTTTATAATGGGTTTCTTTCCTTTATTTCAAAGTACTATTTTCTAAACTGCTGAAAAAATATATCGCATTTCTAAGGTTTTTTTTATGTAATATTAATAATAAACAGGAGTGTTTTAAAAGTTTACATTTTAGAAAGCTTATAAATTATACAAAAAAAACTACATTAACAAAAAAATTAAATAATCTCAGAAAGTATTTTTATAAATGAGTTTCTTTTCTTAATTCCAAAGTACATTTTTCTAAACTGTTGACAAACATATCTCATTTCTAATTTTTTTGTTATCATTTCTAATATTTATTATAAGCATTAGAGTTTTAAATGTTTACATTTTAGAAAGCTTATAAAGTCTTATAATTTAATTAGAAGAAAATTGCAATTTTATGGCAATTCCATAAGTTTTTCACCATATTTTACATAGTTTCTTACTAAACATTTTTGATTTTATATTTATCAAATATTTGAAATTTTATTACTTCTCAGGGCAAACTGCTTTCTTTAGAAAACCGTTTCTCATTGAATATGACGATTTGAATATGGGCAAGTTTTCATTTTCGAGCAACTACTGTGCCATGGTATTACTGTACTTTATATAACTGGCAAATTCCAACAACTTCGAAATCAATTATTTGTTAACCCTTTTCATATTTTGGCCAAATGTACAGTTATTCATATTTGAAGCAGAATTTTTTTTAGTTATTTCCCATTTATGAACCCTCCACGCATCGTAAATGGTTTAAAAGGGTATATTGGTTTTCATACAAAATTTAAATTTAAATTTAAGTAAAACTTGCGGAATTATAAATAAATTTATGCAGAGCAGAAATAAATATTAAATTATGTTTTAATCATAATTGGGCCAGCAAAAAAAGGCAGAATAGGTACAGGGTATATGCTAGTCCAGCTCACTCAATGGGCAGCATTTTAAGTTGTTTGCTTTTCCTCTTTTCCCACACCCCCCCCCCCCACAGTTTTGTGTTTGCTGCTGTTTGATGGCTGCCATTTTGCAATTGACATTTCTGGCAATTTGCTGAAATTCGTTACGAATTTCGTAGAATTCAACCCCGAAAGCAGGAGACGCACTTTTCACATTCACAAAATGCAATTGCCGCTTTGACCACACCCTTACCATTTGTACAGCACGCCCTCCCCTCCCCTTGCCTGCCCGCATGCACAGAGCCCGCATGTCCTGGACACGAGCCTCTATCCCTATGCCATGTGGGTTGTTTCTAACTGATGTGTGTTTGCGTGAGTGTGCGTGTGTGTGTGAGTGTGTGTGATTGAATTGACCAATGCAGGCAGGCTGCTGCTTGTAGGCGATGGCGTCGCATCCACATCCCAGAGACGCATGGGAAATTGTGCAAATGCTGCTATAGCAACGGGTTTATGGGAATTACTTGCAATTTATTAAAGAAATAAATATATAAATAATATGCAGACGGCGTAATTGAACTTCTGATTGACTATTGAGCAGATAATAGGATTGTCTGCATCTTCAACTTAACAGCAAATAGTATTAAAAAAAAAAAAACTCGAAGAAAATGCAATTTATAATGATGCGAATTGTAAAAAAAAATATTGTGTTAAATCTTAGCAAAGAAAGAGTTCAGGTAAAGGTTTAAGGAGAAGGAAAATTTAATGATTTCAATAAAAAAAAAACTGTTTTCGTTGCAAAGTAAATTAAAAATAAGGCGACTATTTAATCTATAATTTATTTTTAATTTTAATTTAATTTCAATCTATGATTTGCATACCACATTCTTAATCCTAACTAAATCCACAACAATTGTAGTCTTCATATTAAATTTTGATTTTATTATTTTAAAAAAAAGTCTACTTTTAAATACCTAATAATCATTTAAATTTAGCTAACTAATATTCCATAAACTATCTTTTAAAACTGCTAAAATACTTGCTACAATATAAACGAGATTTAACATCCTATTTCTCTCCTAGTTTAATTTGCATATCATTAAAATATGAATTAAACACAAAAATAAATTTAACTTTATTTAAAACTGTTTGTCATTTCCAGTAAATTCTTCGAATTAAGCCAAAGTAATAATAAATATTTAGAGCAAGAAGCAATTTGGCCACTTAAAAACCAAGAAACAATTTGTTCAAACGGATAATCGGTTTCAATAGAGAAAACTGTTTTAAAATTATATTTTTACAGTTTTCCTATTCGGACGATAAATCATTTAAATCTTTCAGTCTCTCTCTCTCTCTCTCCCTCTCTCTCTCTCTCTCTCTCTCTCTCTCTTGAACAGGGTTAATTGCAGCAATTAGACGCATTTAAAACAGCTTATTTGGAACTTTTGTATCTGGGCAAAAGCAAAAGCGGCTATTGTGCAAGTGCCATAATGCCACTTAAAGCTTGCCACTTGCCAGTTGCCAGTTGCCAGTTGGAGGTTGCCCCCCTTTTCACTGGCTGATAGACAGTGGCAATCATAGACCAAAGAGATACAGAGAGAAAGGAGGAGAGGCGAAAAGAATTTGCACAGAGTCAAGAGTGAAAAAGCTAATAAATTATGCAGCAGCAGTCGGGAAACTGTGCAATTTCATGAGTTCATTTTACAAGCCAAAAGCCCAACTAACAGGCCCCATACCCTGTGCCCCCTGCCTCCGCCGCCGCCACCACCATCCAGCTGGCGTTGTTCCCAAGTGGCGCCACTTTCACTCTGCCTTGGCAGCAAACTTGCCAACTTGTTGCACATTCATTTCATTTTTTTTCACTGTTTTCCATGCTTTCTTATCTCATTTGAAATTATTTGCTTTAATGGGAGAGAAAAATAAAAAAAATAGAGACAGAGCAGAGACAGAGACAGAGGCGGAGACGTAGACGGAGGGCGCACGTGAAAAGTGTGTGAGGCATGGCAAACAAAGCGGGCCAAAACAAAACGACGCAAATAAATGGCGTCTAGCGTCTTCAACAGTGCCTGCCCCTGCCCCCGCACCGCAACCGCCTTGCGACAAGCGAATATAAAAAAGTTTTTCATTACAATTTCCATTTCCGCATTAAAGAACTGGCGGCGCGACGACCTTGAAAAGGAGCGGCACGAAGAACCAAAAAAAAAAATAATAATAATAATAAAAATGGCAGAAAGAGCCTTCAAATAAATCAGTCTACAAAGTCACAAGCGCACACCACCCCTCACATTCAAACACTTCCCCCCCCCCGTCTCCTTGCCCATAAAGGTCACAGCATTCAGTTGTGGTTGTGGGCAGAGAGGGTTGGGGGAGACCTCTTACATTATCCATAGCGTAATTTCTAACAACAAAAATCCAGAAGTAAACGAAGCAAAAAAACTGCGCCGTTATTTGCCGGGGTGCTGCTGCTGCTGCTACTGTGACTGAGGGGGGGGGTGCGGTGGCGGGAATGTTGCGCCGGCTCAATGTCGTCAATTAGAGACTCATTACGCTCGCATTGCAGACTTAATATATTCTTACATATATATATATATATATAGATATATATTTATGTTTATATTTCTGGTTTCTGTTTTCATTTTATTATTTCTTTTTTTGTTTTTGTTTTGCGTTCCTTTTCGCCTTTGCTTTTCGCTCGCCGTTCGTCCTTGCTGCTGGTCCTGCGTTCTGCATTCTTTTATTGTGCCGCTGCTGCTGCCGCTGCGTCGCGTCGCGTCGCGTATCGTTGTTGTTTTTTTTTTTTGTATTCTTTTCCGTTTTTTTTTTTTTTTTAGAAAAATTCATTCATGAAAAGAAAAGCGTTAAGTGTGAGGTACTTGGACAACTTTTGGTGTTTCACCAGTGCTTGCATGCCATGCCCCCCGCACCTCGCGCCTCCTCTTCACCATTCCTGGCATCCTAAGCTACCTTCGAGCAGCACAAGTGCTTGTAGTTAAGACTAATACACAGCCACAGTGTGTCTCCATTTCATAAACTAAATAACTATAAAAAAAATATTCAATTTAATATCTTCCAAAATTTGTATTCTAATTTTTACCATATATCAATAAATATATCATCAATTCAAATAATATCTGTCATTCTGCTAGATTTCCACATAATTTTTGAATCGATTTAATCTTAAATCTTGCAACTTTCGGGAAAACAATTCAGAATAATTATCAATTGAGAAGTTTAACCATGTTTGGCACGTCGCTTATAATGTTTATAAATTAAATTTTATTAATTAATTAAATTTCAAAGATTTTCACAAAATTTTAAATTTTTAAGATTTTTTTAAGAATTTTTAATTGAAAGCGAATCTCTTTTAGGAACGCATCCAAATTGAAGGTCAATTAGGATTATGTTCAGTTTGTGTTGCGCAGGCTTTTAACCACTGTGCCAATTGGCAGGGGTACGCGTCGCGTTGCGTCGCCTCACTCTGGCTGTAAATAGATGGAAAATTGTGGCATTTAAAATTAAAATTCAAATTGAGACTTGACTGGCAAGGACGTGCCAGCCATCAGCCACCAGCCACCAAGCAGCAGTGGCAGTGGCAGTGGCAGCAACAGCAGCCACCATTAGAGGAGGCCAGACGAGAGGCGGAAAACACTGCGAGTTAGTGGGCGGAGAAGGAGTGGTGGGGTTGGTGCGACGCCAGCAGTTTTCTATTTGCATTTCGCTTTTCTTTATACACATTTTTTATGGTGCCGTATTTTCAGGTCGCATTTTTTAAATACTTGCTGGCAGACAGCAACAGTTGCAGGCGGGCCCAAAAGCAACACTTGTTGCTGTGCTGCAAGTTCAGCGAGCTTTAAGTGACCTTCAAATTTATTGCCAGTAGAGGCTGGCCACGCCTACCTTCCCCCTGCACCCCCTGCCAGGCCAAACGTCAGTTGCATTCAATAATTTCGCCTTTAATTTATGCCAAGTGTTTTTTTTTCTTCTTATTTTTTATTCAATAATTTTTTTTTTTTTTTTTGGCGAGCCCAAAGCACACTTGAGACGCAACGGGTAAATCAGCATTTTATTTTAGGGTTAAAAAAAAAGAAGTATTTTTAAATAGTTTTATATATATATATATATATATATATATTCATTTATAGATTTTTATGCATTTCAACTGGTTGCTGACGAAATGGCGTGAAAACCACTTGAATAATTTACATTTAACGAAAGCATTCATTGAGATGATGTTTCCTGCCCGATAGCTGATGGCTGTTGGCTGTTGGTGGTGACTGTCAAAAAAACGGTATCTGCAGCCCAGCGGGCGGCTCAACGCCATCCTACCATCCAGCTGGTGCTGCTGCTCGCTATCGATCCTGGCAGGCGACAGTGTGTGAAGAAGTCCTCGAATGATGCTCTTCACTTTTGGCCACGCTGTGAAGAAGCTGATTACGATCAGCTTCATCATCTTCAACGATCCCTCAGCTAAATCAATGGGTTTCTCTACTTATTAGAGGAATTGGTGTGTTTTTTCCCCTCTATATTTAAAATAGAGATAATAATAGACTTTTGAGTATTATTCTAAACTGTAAAGGTTTGGTTAATGTCATTCACTATCAAAGGAAAGGGAATAAAATTTTTTGGACTTTTGAAATCAATTGAAAAACTGAGCATAATATTTAAAATTCCTTTATTTGCCTTATATGGTTTTTCAAATATTCCTAAAGATAGATTAATTGGGAAATATGACATGAAAATGATGTGTTTAAGGAATAATTAGAAACTCACATTCGCTGAGCATCAATTATGATATAGTATGAAATTGACTCGATTTTGTTTGAAAATGTTTTGGAATTGGTATGTTATTCTTAGCCAACTGAGCCGTTAAAACTTATTTGTAGGAAAGAAATATTAAAATTCATTTCAGCAAAATAAGTCTTTACAAAACGAAGTCTTCTTGTGTGCAATGCAAAAGGAGCTGGCAAATGGAAAAGATTAGATGAGACGTGAGGGTGGTTCAGGATACTGGATTCATGATTCCGGATATGAGATATGATGCAGAGAGTATATGGTATATGGACTACTTTATACGGGCTATGCGATACGCAATAAATGTAATAATTTTCACGGTGTTTACGATGCGTGTGTCATGTTACACAACTCTAATCAACTACTCACTCACACACACACACACAGTTAGAGACACATATGGCATGGGCAGACACCCTTCGCTTCTCACAGGGGTCGTTCGTCTGTCTCCTCATTCGCTGCCCAATTTGCATGGGTAATAATTTTTCTGTAGAGATACGCGGAGAGCTGCACAGTTAACCGTTAACCGTTAACCGTTACATCGTCTGTCAATCGCGCTCAAAGCGAGGCACCTCTTTTTTTCTCGAATTTTTAATTAAATGGCATCGTCTATTCCCGCTCCACCCCGCTCTCCGCCCTCCTCTGTCGCTCCGTCGAGCTGTCGCCTGTTTGCATATTGCAATTTTTCAGCTTCGACTCGGGGGACAAATGTGAAATGCGCCTTTCTCTAATTGCGGCGCACATACATGTAACCAAGGGTTTTTCCTTTCCACACACACACACACACACACACACACACACACGTGCGCACATGTCTTGGCTTGGTAATACTTTTGATGCATTGAGGGATTGGTCTTCAGATTGCATATCCATCAACGGCCCAGATAATTGAAGTCGGGGCGCGCATTGAAATTTAGAAAATTTACATGCGCCTGGTTATAGCTTTGAGCCCTTTGGGTGAACCCCCTTCGGTAACCCTGTCTTACCCTACCCTAACCTAACCTTAGCGCTACCCTTCTGCCCTGTGGTTTCAGCATTGAGCCTTGTAATTTGATTACGACGAAGACGCTGGGCGACCGAGGGAGATAGGTGCGAGAGATTCGACAATGCTAACGAACCCGGGTCAAAGGGCAGGTTACGTTTACCGTTTCCCAGGCCTTAATGCCATGCATCCTGCATACTTCATCCCATATAAGTCCCGTAGTCTCGCATGCAAAGTACCCGCCATGCAATTAATGCCAAAAGGGTTGCGAACTGTGCAGCAATTTTCCGACTTGCAACAATGCAAATTTTACTGCTTCAAGAAAATTCGCACGATAAGAAAAACAAAATCCGTAATTTGGAACAATTTGCATTTGGCGTCCAGGTGACAGTTGAGCAAACAGCAAATATTGATTGACAGGCCTTCGAAATCCCCTTGGGAAAGTTGAGAGGTAAAAATTTTGTACAAATTAAAAAACGCAAACGCAAATTGCCTATATTGATACTAATTTTATTTAATTTATTAAAGGTAATACAAAATTAAAATTTTGTTCCCTTGTTGATGGCATTCAAAATTTGTTGGCCTCATAAGGAGTATATATGCTTGATCAGTATCACTAGTTTTGTCGATTTAGCAATATCTGGCTGTGCCCTCTGTCTACTCAAATCGTCTCTCAATTTTAAAGGAATGTTCTTGGAATTTGCCATATACACGTTAAATCACTATATAATATAGTTGTCATAGAAATAATCGGTTGAGGCATATTTCGTAGGTTATATACTCGAGATAGCCACAATTTAACTGCACAAATATGAAATAATTAGTTTACAATCTTCAGAGAATTAAAAACTTTGTACATAATAATCTGGATTTAAATTTGAAATTAATTTGCAGCAGATTAATTTCGGTGCACGTAAAATGATTATAAAATGATGAATATTTTTAAATAACGTAAAATTAAGATTTATATTTTTGACACACTTTCAAATTAACTTTTAGCTGATTTTGGGCAAATACACATAATATATACTCGTTATAGTTTATCGTTTCATTTGAAAAATTTACATTTATGGATTTTTGTATTTTTTAAATTTATTTATCAGAAAATTATTTTATTTTATTAAATCAGAACTGTGAGAAATGGCCAAATGAAAGAGAGTAATTAAAAGTAAGTAATAATGTCTTTAAATACTAATACTACTGAACACATATATTGTTATAATTTTTAAAAATGTTTAATTAGCTTATTGCAATAAGAAACTTAAATTTAAGAAACTTAAAATTGAAATTTACAAACAAAAATAAGATAAATGGGGGAAAAAAGAAAATGTAGTTCGAACATTTTTGGGCGCTGTCAAAAGTTGTGAACTGCTGCCTTAATTGAAAACTGTACCTTAGCATAGATACACACACATCACACACACACACACACACGCACACACATCACACACACACACACACGCACAGCCACACGTCAGCAGAATGTATTGACTTTTAACTTAGCGAACCCTTCTCCAACTTAACCGCCCCCAAAAGTCCCACAGCTTAATGCCAGTTTATGTTGTTGTTGTTGTTGTTGTTGTTGGTGTTGTTGTTGTTGTTGTTGTCATTGTTGTTGTCATTGTTGCTGTTGTTGTCAGAAACAGCGCGCAAAGCACAGCAGCAGCAAAGATAAACGAGCAAAAAAGGGACTTGAAACAGTGTGGGAGAGAGGGGGCTGGGTGGAAGGTGGGCGGGCGTAGAGCAGAGCGCAGATAGGTTGCATGTTGTAGAGGCGACTTGGAGCAGGAGAGGCAGGGGCATTGGCAAGGGGACCCTAGCTGGGTGGCTTAGAACTAGGGGTAAGCCAGCGGGTCCAGGCTACACACACTCATGCAGCACACACAGCACACACATCACACACATTACACACACACAGCACACACACAGCACACACACATCACACACACATCACACACAGTTCAGTTCACTTCAGTTCAGTTCGGCATGCACGAGTATTGGCTCAACTGGCAGCGACTCGAGATTCGTGACAATGTCCACACACAGACACACTCACACACACACTACACACACACACACACACACTCACATACACACACACACGCACACATATATAAATTGAAGCATACATATGCATCAGTTGTCGGGGCAACGAATTTCGCTTAATTTCTTCAGTCCTAGCAGTCAACGTCATTAACTTATTGAAATCGATTTTTACACACACACACACACACATATTTAAATATATATATGTATATAAAAATATACATATATATATATATAAAATTCATGTGTGTGTGAACTCAATTAGGAGCTAACTGACTTGCACATAAATAAATATATATAGAAATATATGTTGAGCTATTTTCTATGCGAATTTTTAACTGTGATTATTTAGAAGAAATCAGATTTGGGAATGAAGTTGAAAACATATATTTCTAGTCATACGAGTCAATATAATCAACTGTCTTTATCAATGCTAACTGTGACAACTTTGGATATGTTCGATAATTGTTATCGAAATGCATCCCTAGTTAATAAAGTTGCTATAAATAGTTTCAGTTAAGGAAAAAGTTGCTTTTCAAGTTATATTTAAAATTAAAATTAAATTGTAAATTTTAAATAAAAAAAAAAACACACATTTTCCAATTAGCTAATCAGCAATATGACAAAAACAATCCTAATCAGTGGGAAAGTGGGAAAGTGTTGTTTATTTTCTGATTTCTGTTTTGAATGTCGAATTTTAAAAATTCCTGCGAAATGCATTTTTAGATAGTATTTAAAATAAATGTGGTCGGCGAATAAATTAATAAATTAATAACTATTTATTTATAAACAGAAATTCAATAAATACGCCAATTCAAATGTGGTAAACATGTGTGTGTGTGTGTGTGTGTGTGCTTAAATGCTCACAAAATGGCTGACGTGCAACTCATTTGCTAGCAAACAAAACTAATTTATGCGCAGAAGAAGAAGAAAATGAAGAAGCAGAATGTGGAGTTGGAGTTGCGAGTGTGGCATGTGTGGCATGTGGGGTACGTTTGGGGCTTAACCAGGTATCCACTAATAAAGCAGGCAGCTGGCAGCTGGCATGTCATGTGTGGACGGGGTCCAAACACACACACACACACACAAACGACCACCTGCCACCCCCTGGCTGGCTATACAGCAGCGAGTGGCCGTCAACAGCGGCTGCGACAGCGGCAGCGACGTCAGCTGCACCCTTTCTGCAAAAAAAAACAACAACAACAACAAAAAGCATAAACCAGAATTGAAGGTGGTTTTTTTGTTGTTGTTGTTGTTGTTGTTGTTTTTTGCTGGGGAGGGATTCAGCTGGCGGTTTTGGTCAGGTCATTGAGTGGTTGGACGTGGTGGGCAGAGCCCGAGCAGCGCTGGAGTGACAGCAATGGCAGACAAGAGCACACACACACACACACACACACATACACACAGAGTCACACACATGTTCACACATGTGAGGGTGTGTTGCTGCCTATATGCATGTGCTGCTCGCTCTCTCTCTCTCTCACTTACTCTACCGCTCGCACTCGCACACTCGCTTGCTATGCGTGTGTGTGTGTGTGTGTGTGTGTGTGGGTGGGCTTCGGCTTGGGCTTAAGCCTCAGCGCAGCGTTTGGCCCGTTTAAGGGAAGCAAAATGTATTGCTCATCGAAGGCTATTGAATGTGTGCGGTCGTTTCTCGCCTCTCGCTTCTCGCTTTCCACGTTTTCGTCTTTATCTTCGTGCTCGGCTTCGTTTTTGCTCGTGTTAAGCACGAGAGTGGCTGACGCTGCTGCTGCTGCTGAGGCTGCTGCTGCTGCTGACGCCTCTGCTGAGACTGCTGCTGCTGCTGCTAACAATGGCAGCAACATTGCTGCCGCTGCTGGCCGAACATGTTGCGTTGTCGTTGTCCATTTTGTTGTGCGTGTGTGTGTGTGTGTGTGTGTGTGTGTGCGTGTGTGTGTGTGTTGTGGCTCACACACATGTTGTCTCACATGGCGCTTCGTGTTTTATTACTCGACCTGCGTACTATTCGAATGCGAAGCGCCCAAAAACTCACACAGACACACAGACATAGATTGAATATTAGTCGCAGCCGAAACTTGACTAACACATATGCATGCATGAGACACGCATGTATGTGTCTATGTGTGTGTGTGTGTGTGTGTGTGTGTGCCTCGCTTTCGCACATTTTGAACTTTCGTTTGCTCCATCTCGCTCGCCGTATCGCCGCATCTTTAATTGAAGGACTTTGCGCAGCTCTCACACACACACACACACACACACACACACACATACACACCCCAGCAACATACACTCCCCTTTGTCCACCTGTCACATACAAACTGATGCGCTAGCTCGCTCTGACTCCATGTGTGTGTGTGTGTGGAGTCCATGGCAGTGGCTATATGTGAAGAATGGGGAGCAAATGAATATCTCATGCTTATAATGGGCATTGCCCGGGACATGCTAGGACATGGCACGGGGGGGATTGGGTAGGGCACGTCAAACGTTGCTAAACAACACAAAAGGCAGCAGCAGCAGCAGTTGGCGACGGCGGCGGCAGAGCTGCGCTGCTTGCGTCGCTGCTGAGTAGCCCTTTGACTACCGTGCAGACGTCCCACGCTCACTTCACATTGTCTCCTGTACGCTCCACACATGTACATACATATATGTCCTGCGGGTGCGCCCACACACACACACACACAGACGCTCTCTGCATGTGTGTGTGTGTTTAAACATATGCACATTTCGTGCTATCAGCAACGGCCACATGAGTGCAATTGAGAGAGCGTGCGGAAAAGAGACAGCCTGTGGGTGGGAAGGTAGGAGTAGGGGTTGTGTGGTGTATGGTGTGGGCGAGGGCAAGGCCAGTAAGCGTGCGAGTGTGTGTGTGTCAGAGAGAGAGAGGGCGAAAGAGCGGTCGAAAATGGCGGAGAGGCCAGTGAAAAGCTTATGTAAGCTAATACATACACAATGCGCGATATTTATGTGCCACACACACATACACACATATGTACACTCACACACACATGTGAATTCCCACACACACACACACACACTCACACACACGGAGCATATATGTACATCACACATGTGGCAGAACTTTCATATTCGATTTTTCATGACGGCTCGCTTGAAATGTTTTCCCAGCTTTTCTTTTCTTTTCTTTTCTCTTCTTTTTTCTTTGCTCTTCCTTTATTTTTTTTTTTTTAATATTTTCTTTTTCCTATTATTTTTTGGAAATTGCTTACATAAGTTCTTCAATATGCAAATCATTTCACTTATAATAACCGCTCAAAATTTCACATAGATTTTGTTCTTAAATTTCAGCTTGGAAATGTAGATATAGTTTGGGTTAACCAATTAAAATAAATATAGTAGTTAGAGTAGTTTTTTTTTAAGAAGAGTTTGTGGTGCAGTCTTAAATATTATAATACATAAATTAATATAAAATGAATGGAATGAAATAAATATAAAATATCTACTGATTTCACACAATTTTCGCACAATTCCCAAATGGTTTTAATACAAGAAACAATTTAATTGACTTTTACTGCACAACAAAAAACCTTATTTACAACTCAAAAAAAATAAATTCTATTTTTTTCAATTGATTCATTTAAATAATGATCAATCTTGGATTGAGTAAAATTTGGCTTTTTATCAAGCCGCGACAAATTAGTAGATTGTTTAGTGGCTGCTGGAGAAAAGGCAGAGCCTGGTTCAAATTGTAATCGTGTCTTATCATTGCCATCACTTGGAAGCATTTCACACCTTCGAAACAGAACCAAACCTGAACCCAAAAAAAAAACAAAAAAAAAAACCCCAGTTCGAATCTGAGCTAAACAAATGCAATGAAATTGAAAATTGGATTGGCCGCAAGGGAAGGGGTTAGAAACGGGCAGAGACCAGGATTGGTAGGGGTTAGTTCATATGCAAAGTAGGTAGTAGTAGGACTTGCCAAGGGGACAGGGGACGGACCGGATGTGCAAGATTGTAGCCTATAATTTGAATATTCAAATTTCAAATAACCAAATTTCAAATACCGAATTTCAAATGTCGAATTTCGAATGGCGAATTGTAAATGTTCAAGCTGAAATCAATTATTTGCGAAAATGCTGGAAATTTGGGATGCGATGCAATGCAATCAAAAAGGCGAGTTCCGAGTTTCAGCAACCCAAATCACGATCCCAAAATCGCATTGTGAGCAATGTTGCAAAAGGATAACAACAACAACAACAACAACAACAACAACATGTTCAACATTTTGCATTTGCATATTTATTGATTTGAATAGGGCACATGGCGCAGGGAGAGGGGTGGGGCCAGGCAGAGCTAAAAAAAAGGTTTAATGACAGGGCATATTTATGCTATACCCCTCTGCATAGTAATGTAAATTATAATACGCACGATCTAATGCCAGTTGTAGCTCTTCTTCTTCTTCTACACCAACTTCGCCAACTGCATCATTATAATCTTTTATTCTTTCCTGTGAGTGTTTTTTTTTTTGGGTCAGGGTTGGGCCAGCCACCAAAAACTGAAACAGAATCCGAAACAGGAACAGGAGCCCCGTAGCAAAGTATTTTTTTTTTTCTTCTGTTGTATTCGTTTTTTGTTGTTTAATCCCCATACGGCAACAACAAGACCTAAAAATGCAAATTTGCATAAGTTTTGCGCGAACGCGTAGATGAGATATTGAAAAATGGAAAAATATAAAAATACAAAAATAGAGAAATAGAGAAATATAAGTGAATTGAAAAAATGGAACAACAGATGTCCCAGAGACAAATGACAACGCAGCCCTTTGAGAAAATATGCTACAATAGTTAGCCCAGAGGAAGCGAGAGCGAGAGAGAGAGAGAGTAAAAAAGAGAGAGAGAGCGAGAAGCTGGCTGAGATCAAAGATTTCAATCCTCGCATCTCACAGTTCGCAATAAGGGCAAAACAGCAACGGAAGTCACAGCCTAACACGGATCTCCGCTGCGGAACTGAAGGTATGTTTTGGATCATAAAATAGGGAAATCTATTAATTAATAAATTTAGTTTACTTTAAAAATCAGATATTAATTCAAGATTAATTCAAAGTGAATTAGGTAAGAATTCTTAGGGCTACTCGTTCTCATTTGGGATAGGGTGAAATGCGGGGATGCTAAGTTTTGGAGCGTTATGGGTTGGTTTTTCGGACATGGCATTGGAGGCTTTTTAGAAGTTAGAAGTGCTCAAGTTAAGAATATTTGACAGAGAATCATCTACTAATCTTTAATATATATATTTAATATAATATATATTTAATAATAGGTATTTACAATAGGTATTTAAATTATTTTGTTTTATTTTAATATAAATCCACTTACGCGAAAAATACTTGTGCGAATACAAAATATAATTTTGAGGAACTTTAAAAATAATATCCAAAAATGTACAACAAAACTTATCATCCAAATTTGCTATAAAGAGTCAAATGTTTGAAATTCTAAGCACACTTTTTATTTTCCAACATCTGCTTTTAGATTTGGGCAGCAAATATTAATTTGTTCTTTGAAGAAAAATATGGATATATATTTTCAATTAATTTAAATAATTTAAGCCATTCTTTTTGTAATTATCAATCAAATTTAATCGTCGCAAACTTGAAGTCTTATAAAATTGACTTATTATCTTTGACTTTAAATAAGCTAAAAAATAAAAAAAAAAATTGATTTAACTTTATACTGAAAATATCAGTGGCATAACCAGACTGGCTGGTAAATAATTAGAAAGCCTATAAAAAATAAGTGCGATCGGGTTGGGTTTGTGATGCACTATGGATTTGGATTATGCACACATATCACTATCACAATAGCCATGTCATGTGTCGCACCAACAAAAGGCCGAAATTGTGTGAGACGTCATGGGCCGAATCAGAATCAGAATCTGAATCTCATGAGTCTCGGATCGCCAGACCAACAGACCGACTCTGTCTTTTACTCTGATTTTGATTCGGATTCCGGGCGCGACTCTGACGTCTTCAAGCTCCAAGCGACGTGGCCCGCCAGAAGGGTTAACGAATATTAACAGCCCAAAAAGCAGGCTGCACAGCAGTGGCAAAGGGTGCACAATACATATATATATTTATATATATATATATATGTAATTTTTTTTTGCGTCAAGGACGTCAAGAAATGAGGACACGTCCTGAATTAATGAGCGTGAGGAATGCAAAGGCATCGCCGCTTGATTGACACGTTGACAGTCGTCGTCGCACCGCAATCCGCATCCCGGTCAGTTCAGTTGATTCCCGTACTGGATCCCGTTGCGATCCTTCAATGAGATTGTTTAACAGTCCTGCACAATGCAACGACCAAAGGTGTCCCCTGCTGTTGAATTGTTTTAATTCCGCAATATTAATAAATGCTGAATGAGGAACATGGTTCAAGTGTGGGCCCAAAAACGTTGAATATTATTTGTATGTTTTCTTCAAATCTCAATGCACATATTGCTCATTGAATCGGAAAGTGGGCATTAACTTTAAATCATTCGATATGTGTGATTTCTAAGAGGCTTTGTGTTAATTGAAAAATTGCTAGCTTGACAACCTGGCAACCTGACAGATTTTAATTCAGATTTAAGCAATTGCAAAATATTGATTCTAAAATTAGCATCGCATTGATTAAAAAAGCTTTAAATAATAATCTGGATTATTAAAACTGATTGATTCTTAATATTCTGTGAATAATTTATTAAAGTTTAATTTATTGCTTTCTTAAGCAATACTCCAAAATGAAATAAATTGGTTTTTAGCTGAGACAAAAATTAATTGAAAAAGTTTCTAGAAATCGTAGAAACAACTCAAAAAAAAAAATAGGTCTTAAAAATTATCATTTGCCACTTTGAGTATCTGCTAGATTTAATAAATATGTTTATAGACAAATATGATATATATATATATATGTATATTAATATATACGCTCAATGAATCAAAGAATCAACTTGGAATTGTATTACCATATCTTAAAATGATCTTTGAGTATCTGCTAAATTTCTTTTTAGCTTAGACAAATATAAATCGATATTGTTTCTAGAAATCGTAAAAACCACTCGAAAATGTATCTTAAAAATTATTATATTCCACTTTTAGTATCTGCTATATAGTATATATATTCTCCAAAAAGGTTTCCATAAGTAGAAGAATTATATTTATAAAATTTATCACATTCCACTTTGAGTATCTACTAGTTGATTGAAAAGGATTCGAGCAGTCTTAGAATTAACTAAATATTGTATTACAATATTTTAAAATGATTTTAAACCGCTTTGAGTATCTGCCAGACGATATATAATATCAAAATAAAATAATGTCGTATAAGTATTTAAATATAATAACCAACCTGGTTACCTGACAGATTTTAAATCAGATTCAAGCAATTGAAAACTATAGAGTCTAAAATTAGCATCGCATTGATTTAGACAGCTTTTAATAATAATGTGGATTATCAATCAATCTTTTCTAAAATAAACTCTACGAACTGAATTATTCTACAAACGTAAACCAAATTAATTGTTATAATTAAAAACTTGACATGCTTAAAACAATTAATTTTATATAGTAAAATAATTTTTAAGTTGAAAAATCAATTCATAAAAAAAAAATGACCAAAACTGCCATTTACTGAGTTGTGTACATCGCAGGATAAATGGAAGGACTACGCGAATCCTGATCACTACTTAAAGTCAATATGACAATATTTTTTTATCTCTGTTGCTGTCTCTGTTCCGCTTGGAGGACTTGTGGGCCGCCTTAAGCACTTGTCGTTCGTTGTTTTAATAAATTAAATTCCGGAAAATCCACAGGAAGTCTGCCTGTGCAATTTTTATTCTCTCATCTCTCTGTGCAAAGTGTGTTTTTTTCCAACCTTTTTGTTTTTGCTGCCGTTTTTTTTTTTGCGGCTGGGTGGCAGCTGGTGTTGTTGTGGGGCCTGGAGGGAGTAGGGGGGAGGGGGTTGGTTGGGGTTTTGGTGCATTATGTCTTACTTGTCGTAGACTGCAATGGCTGGCAGCCATTCATTCTATCACTTCCTCTGCCCGGGCGCAGCAGTGCATGCCGGCACGGACTTAATTTCATTAAAGGACTCGTCTCGACTGCGGCTTAGAAAGGATGGCAGAATAAATGTGTTAAAATTGAGAAAAAAAATATATATAATAATAATATACAAATAAGCGTAAATTAAACGCTTTACTTCTTGTTTTGGTTGTTGTTGTTGTTGTTTCTTGGTGCCAATTGGCAAATCAAAAGGCAATTCGAAACCAGTTTAGTTGCTTCCAGCAGCCCAGTCAAGTGACTGTGTGCAAATGACCAAATGACCAACACGTGCCACAACAAACACACACACACACACACACACTCGCACACACACACACACGTAAGGAATTGCTGTAAACATGCGAACATGGCCAAGTGCGAAGGTCACTGCGCACAAAATTTCTGGGTTAATTTTATGAAAAATGAAAAATTAATTGAGAAATAATGTTGACAAGCGCTGACCACCACCCGAGCCGTACAAATACACTCTAAGGACACCCGGAACCCTAACGACCCCCTGCATGCAATGTCAATGGACTGCCCCTAATGCGATTTTGCCAACAAGATGTTTCCGATGTTTCCGATGTTTTGTTGTGCCCATCGCCCAGCGTCTCAAAAAAAAGGGGGCTGCTGAGCGCGTGCGACATGCTGACCAATGGTCAAAAGTTAAGTCGCTCTCGTCCAAAGTCTACCAAGTCGTCCAAGTTATAGTTTGTCGGCCATTTTATTTGTGCCCGTGAGGTCTACCGAAAGTCCGACAAGATTGGGCCAGCACAGCTCGAAAGGTCAGCCATCATCATTATCACGCTTATCAAAGGAGAGAGAGAGGCGCAAGCCGGGCCACCACCAGCTGGGGTGGTGGGTTGGGTGTGTGGTAGTTGTATGGAAATACGTTCGTTCACATAATGAGTGACCAGCGGCCAAGCGGACAAGCGGACAAGCGGACAACGGACAGCGGACGGAGGACAGAGGGTCACAGCAACCCCCTTTGCAGCTGCGTATGAAAACATTTTTGGGGGTTGGTTTTGCAAATCATTTCCAGCAATTGGTATGCAAATTAAAGTTCATCATTTTTTTTTTTTTTTGTATTTCATTTTTTGCGTTGATCGTTGTGCGTTTAATGAATTTGTACCGGTTCCAGGCAGCGGAACGGGTCCAGGGTTGAGTTCGAGTTCGAGTTCGAGTCGAGTCGAGTCGTGACGCAATGCGTCGAGTTCAGTTCAGTTCACGGGGCTCGTGGCGGACTCTGACCAGCGGTCAACTTGATTAGTGAGCGGGCAGCGGGGTCGCATCGTCATCGGGGAGTGATCTCTATGGTAAAAACATTGCATTTTTCACATTAAACAGAACATAAATCACCGAATTAAATGGAGGCAAAAGCCAGCCCCTCAGCGTGCGTCCCTCCGACCCCTTGCAGACCCAAACAAATTTGTGAAAGGATACGGCACATGCATATATTAGGACATTGGTCAGCCGAGTGGGCTGGGCACACGATCAAAACATGAAAACATATTTGACTTACTGCTTACAACGCATGCGTCAAATGAATTATTATCGAATTGGCCAACACTAAAAGGCGGGCGGTTAAAGCAACAGCAACAACAACATTAACAAAAAGGGGGATACTTTGTGCGAGGCGATTGGTCGATTCCCTGTTTATCTCTTTCTCTTTCTCAACTCTTAAATCAAATCTCCTGTGGCCATTTAAAGGCTTGTTATTAACACAAAATATTGGGCAATTTATCATTTGCAGCTTAATAAAACTGAATAATTCTTAATATACTGTGAATAATTTATTAAAGTTGGATTTATTGCTCTCTTAAGCAATACTCCAAAATGAAATAAATTTGTTTTTAGCTGAGACAAAAATTAATTGAAAAGGTTTCTAAAAATCGTTGAAACAACTCAAAAAAAAAAAATAGTTCTTAAAAATTATCATTTTGAGTATCTGCTAGATTTAATAAATATGTTTATAGACAAATATGATATATATATATGATATATATACGCTCAATGAATCAAATAATGAACTTGTAATAACTTAAAATGATCTTTGAGTATCTGCTAAATTTCTTTTTAGCTTAGACAAATATAAATCAATATTGTTTCTAGAAATCGTAAAAACAACTGGAAAATTTATCTTAAAAATTATTATATTCCACTTTGAGTATCTGCTAGATAGTATATATATTCTCGAAAATGTAATAAATTGGTTTTAGCTTAGATAAAAATTAATTAAAAAGGTTTCCAGAAGTAGAAAAATCATATCTATAAAATCATATCATATTCCACTTTGAGTATCTACTGGATGGTATAAAATACTCCAAAATGAAATAAATTTGTTTGTAGCTTAGTCAAAAATTAATTGAAAAGGATTCGAGCATTAGTAGAATCAACTAGAAATTGTATTACCAATTATTATTATATATCTGAGTATCTGCCAGATAAGAACAGATAACATAAGAATAATGTCGTATAGATATTTAAATATAATAACATAAGTTACAAATAAATACGTATGCAATGTATGATTGCATCAGTTGCATCAATGATAACCACATATTTATTACAACGATGTAATCTGTTTAATCTCCTTTAGCCTGCATTCCTTTATTTAACTTGCTTGCAGTTTCTTACACAAATATCCAAGTCAATAGAAGCTCAGCATTCAGCTTTTACCGGCTTCCATTTCCATTTCCATTCGCATTCGCCTTTGCATTCGCCTTTGCATTCGCCTTTGCATTCCCATATCCATTTCCATATCCATTTGCATCTACATTCCCGTTCCGAGTCCCGTTACCATTTTGGGTGCTGTCATCGTTTCCACCTATGTCGTAGGGGCGTATGATAAATGCTGTTGACATTTGAACTAAAACCGTTTTCGTATAATATGGCAAATAATAATCCCCAGCCAGATGCTTAAAACGGAAACTATGCCACTGACAGAGCTTATAGTACTTTCCGCCTCAGCTGACTGAACTGCTTGCTTGCTTGCGGCAAGAAGCGGTACCTAGAAACCCTCATCCACCCCCCACACACATTTCCCACATTCCCCCGCTCCCCAGCGCACCTACAAGCCCGAGCTGAGCGGCTTTTATTTGCCAAGGCGAATGACAAACAAGCGTTGTAAGAAGAAGAAAAAGGACATGCACCAAGATAGAAATGAAGGATGAGGAGGAGGAGGAGGAGTCGGCAGGAGGGGTAACTGTAATCCAAAGGCAAAGTAAATTGTATTTCTGAGCAGACTTGTTGATGTATGTGCGTGCACGTGTGTGTGCCCGTATGTGTTGTTGTTGGTTTCTGAGCATCAGCAGTTGAGCACTCTACACAACAAGGCATATCTATAGACATCAAAACTATGACCAAAGCTAAAAAAAATAAATAAATTAAAGCTAAACTAGTAAATAAATTGTGTAATTGAAATATAAATAGTTCGTTTGAATATGAATATTTAAAACAATGAGTTAGTAAAAGCGATATGCCTCAATGTGTAGGGTACCACAACAAATAGATACTTAATCACATTCTTACACACACACACACACACACACACACAGACGCACTTCTCGCATGTCAACTGAGACTTCGGGTTTAGTTGTTGGGCGTTTTCATCAGCATTCGTTGTTGTTGTTGTTGTTGTTGTTGTTGTTGTTGTTGTTGTTGTTGTTGTTGTTGGGGATATGCTGCTAAAGCTTCTCTGTTACAGTTGTTGTTCCTGTATCTGTTTCTGTTTCAGTAACTGCTCTGGGTAAGCAGTGTGTGGGCGGGGGGATAGGATTTGTCGGGGTAAGGCATCTTATAACTAAGTCCTCGAAATGCTCATCACGGATATGCTTTGCCAGTCAGCCAGCCAGCCAGGCAACCCACTCGCCCAGGGCCGTCAGCGATTGTTAATAGCAAACAATGAAAAAACATGACTGAATTAAGAGGGATCGGTGGATGGGGGAGGAGAATTATACTCAGGCCAAAAAAAATAACACATAAAACCAAACTAGCATATGATGCGAGTAAACCATCCTGAGCTAAAAAACTAAGCTAAACAAACTATGGTCAAAATATTATATTAAATTATATTATATTATATTATAAATATTATCGTTTTGATATTTATATAATATTATATACAATTAGATTTACGAAAATTAGACTTATGAAATATATTAAATAGACACCAGATATGGAAATTTGCAATATTATTGTACTAACCAACTAAATTGTTAAAATTAACCAAGATTATGTTAATTTTTTTTATCCTTTTTATGCATATAAAAAATTCTAAGAACAGTTTCTATAAGAAATTCCTTTTAAAATTGGTAAAACTTAAACTGAACTCAAAAGGACAGCAAATCAGTTCAAATTAAGATGCAGTTCAGTAAACACAAATTTTATTTCAGACCAGGCCCAATTATTTTTCCAACGAAAACGTTACTGACAAAAATACAAAATATACAAGAAAAAAAAAAAAAGAAGAAAAAAATCGCATAATAAAAACCACAAATGGAGCTGCGTCAAGTTGATGTGCAGCTCGAGAACTTGGTTGCCAATGCATTTGCCATATGTGAGTGCAACGGGAATTGATATTGGAATGGGTATGAAAAGGGTCTGGCTTTATTTTGTGGATGGGTGGGTGGTTGGGTGGGTGGGTGGTTTTGGCTCTCAAGTGGCACATGCAAACCGAAAACTTCTCGTCGTCCGAGCCGCCGACTTGGCTCTTGTGCTCGTTCAGGGTACTCCTCTCAGTGTTCTGGTCGGTCCTCCAGCCCGTCCTTGTCGTCTCATCAGTACTAATGGAACATTTTCCATAACACATTGGTAAGCACAACAACAGCAACTATAGAAAGACGACAACATTCGCCCAGTCATTCGTTTTGGCATCACTACATGTACCACCCCCCAAAACCACCCAAGCAACTCCCACCTCTAACTTGCCACCATCTCACCCTTTGTGATGTCGTCGTTGTCGTTGTCGTTGCCGTTGTCGTTGTCGTCGTCCGTTGCCTGCTACTCAAACCACTTGGCTCAGCTCCACTCTGCTATACTCCACTCCATTTCTCCACTTTGCTTCCGTTCACTTGATGTTTTCACGAGCTCACAAAGTCGATAAATATGTATACACATGTACGCACACACACAAACACACATATTTATATATATATATATGTACAGATGTATATATGTGATCCGCTGTATATACACAGAGAGCACATCTCGTATGTGGCTCGTTTTTAATGGAATGGTTGTCGGGGGTTTTCGGTTTGGAATTGAGCATGTGAATGGAAATGCGATTGAGTCTGGGTGGTGTTCTGTGGTGTTCTGATGTGTGGCATGGTGTGTGGCATGCTGTACCGTGCTGTGGTTCATGTCTCTTCTCGGCTGCACATGTCAGGATGAAAGTTTTTTAGTGAAAGGCTTCGGAGTCTGCTTACGCCCGCGGCTGCCTCAGTTGCCAGAACAACGCTTCGGCACCAAAATTCCTACGACATAGTTACCGATGCCCGAAGATCCAAGACTTTGTTCCTTCGTCGTTTTGCCTAACGACGACCACTGCGCGACCCAACAACCCAACGACCAAGTCAATGCCCATCCCAATCCAATGTTCGCTGACAATATGTGCGGAATGATTCCACTGCATCTGCTTCTGCTCCGGCCTCGTTTTCACCTGTCGCCTTTAGCACATCATCAACTATTCATCCAGCAAAGGCACCTGCTAATAGTATCGCCAAACATGTATCCACACTTAGGATGTATGTCAGGCTCAAAGCCACAACACTCCCTATTTCTAGCAAGGAAAATCTTAGAATCTATTTACACATTATTAAATGCAATAAAAATATTAAAAAATATATTTTTGTACTTTACTATTTATTGAATATACTCATTTATTTATTTATTTTTATTTTTAATCCATATTAGTCGGTTGTAATCTTAACTAACATATCAAGATCTGTTTGCCATCCTTTTCTAATATGCATGTCCTTGTCAATATTGCCCCATCAATTAAAATTATCACAGCCCTCATTTATGTAATCCTCTATTTTGGATCGTCTGGTATTAGCTTTTTACTCTATTTTGCTAAATTCAAATATTTTCTTATATATCTGTAAATGTACATAATTGTAGAATTCTTAAAAAATTTGTTTTATTTTTGAATCTGTAAATTAAGCACTAATCCAAAATTATATAAATTTGTTTTTAGCTGAGACAAAAATTAATTGAAAACTGTTTCTAGAGATCGTAAAAACAACTCAAATATTTTTAACCATATCATAAAAATTATCATATGCCATTTTGAGTATTTGCTAGATGAAATAAATATGTTTGTAGAAAAACATGAATTGAAATGTTTCTAGAAAAACAAAGATCATGTACAAGAAGAAATACGTGCAAGGAATAAACAAATCAACTTGGAATTGTATTACCATATCTTAAAATGATCTTTGAGTATCTGCTAAATTTCTTTTTAGCTTAGACAAATATAAATTTATATTGTTTCTAGAAATCGTAAAAACAACTCGAAAATGTATCTTAAAAATTACTATATTCCACTTTTAGTATCTGTTAGATAGTATATATATTCTCCAAAATGAAATAAATTTGTTTTAGCTTTAGACAAAAATTTAGATTAAATAATATGAAAACAATGGCAAACTGAAAGCACTTAAATTTATTGCATAATTCAACTGGTCAAATATGTTTGATTCCAAATTTTATAGTTAACAGTTAATTATAATAACCACATTTAATGAATTAGTTGAATTTTGTATATGTTAATCGCTTCGGGAGATGTTAATTAAAACTGAAGAGCCAAGAGCAAAAGTGATATGAAAGCAAATGGAATTTGAAGTAGGAAAACTACAAAGCAAGTGGAAAAGCAAAAATGAAGAAGAAGAGCAAATTTTCAAATTACAAAAATTTCACAAGTTAGTTAGAAATTCTTCTTCTTCTTCTTCTGCTTTATTCCATGTTTTATTTTATTTTAGTTTTCACAAATTCAACACGAGATGCGAATGCCTGCGTTTTTGTATGTGGGTGTGTGTGTAAGTGTGTGTGTGTGTGCACATAACATGGCTGCATAAAGGAGAGAAGGAAAGAGAGAGAGATAGATAGAGAGAGAGAGAAGGCAGTGAAATGGGGCAGATGCTCACATGCATGGGGGTTCCAAAAAGGATTTTAGACCATTATTTTCACATGGAGGACGTCAGTCGGTTTGCCACCGCACGAATTTCAAACTTTTCACACACACACACACTCGCTGTATTTGTGTGTGCATGTGTGTGTTTTTGTGATTTGAATTAAACTTTGGAACGCACACTCACACACACACACGTACACACAGCAGCGCCAGAGCATGGAACATTTTACTGCAGACAACAAAAGGCTTGAGCCGGTAAACGGAGCACGAAGGACGGTGGGCGGTGGGCGGTTTGGTTTGGTGTGGGCGTTGTTGGGCGGCCAACGGTTAACCCATAGTTACTAACGTTGTTGCCCAATGCTGCTGCTGCTGCTACAACCCCCTTCTTCCTCTACATCCATTCCGTTTGCCCCCTTTGCCTGCTGCCTGTCGTTTTGCTTTTCTACTTTTGGAAGTTTGCGTCAAAGCTTTGTTATTGTTGCTGCTGCTGTTGGGCAGGCATGTAGCATACACACATATAAAACACACACACACATACATCTACACATGTGTGTGTTTGTGTGTGTGTGTAGTACACACGTCTGCCTGTCTGCCTGTCTGTCTGTCCGTATGTGAAAACTTCTTCCAGATACATATATGCATATTCAGTACGTATGTACATATACATATGTATGTACATCAGCATATACATAGATGTGTGTATATGCATTGGTGTGCGAGTATCGCGAGTATGTGGCAAGGAAGCAAGCTTTGTGACAGCTTGTGGTCTGCTTGCGACATTTGAACATTCATTTTGTTTATTTTGAACACACGCTTTGGGCTTAATGCGACACACAGCGACGCATGCCGGGCTTCTCCTTCCACCCTTCTACCCTTCTGTCCCTCTGTCCTTCCATCCTCCTCATATCTCCAGCCCCAATTCACTCACCATCAGCCACCCACCTTTCTCACTTCTGTTCCAATTCTTTATAGCTAAATGCGAGACTTACTCTTCGATATAGTTAAATACACCAGAAAGTCGAATTAGAATTCTTTAAATACGTTAAAAACCAGAAATGGAATTATTGAAATTAATTTATCAATATCTCATTTTTAATATTACCAGCAAATCCTAATTGAAAGCTAAACAGATTTTTTTTTTCTTTTTATTGAAAGTCCTTAACTAATTAAGATTTACTTTATCGATTTATATTTGCTTTATTATAAATATTGTAACAAATGATCAATTATTTAAATGTAAATTTTACGTTTTCTCTTTATCTACTATTTACTTGATCTACCAATTATTAATATTATAATATCAAGTTGTATTATTTCATAAATGCATCGATTTTTAAACTTATAAAATGACTTTAACAACTCCAAATATGTGTAATAAAAACCAATTATATCACAAATATAAAATGAACAAACTGAAAACTTTTATTCAATATGTTTAAAGTCATCTAAAGAAAAAAATAATCAAACGTAAATTCAAACAAAAAAATTCATTACTTAAAGCAATTTTTTATAACATGAATATGAAAGCAACACAAGGCCAAAAGAAAAGCCATTGAAAAAAAAACCGAAATAAAGGAAAAAGTAAAACAAGTCATCAAATCACAAATCGACAGCAAAATCATTTTTTATTTATTTTTTATTTGATTTATTAGAAAGCGGCTGGTCGAAATTTATATATAAAAATCTGATTGTGCCACAAGAAATCAATAATTACCCAACAGTTTACCTTAACCAACAGCATGGTTACCACAACACAACCCAGCCCACCCCCGCCTCCGAAAACATCCCCTAGCAGCGCAGTGGTCAGTGGACAAAACAAAATGGTGGTCGACAGGGCAAAATGCTGAATCAGCAAAAATTGCCCCCGCCTTCGAGTTGAATCCTGCCCAGACACATAAACAACTAGCTGCGGCTGCTGCTACTGCTAAGAAGGGAAGAAATCACTGGACGTCGTCGACAAAAGGGGGGAGTGACGGTTGAGGGGTGAGTGGTGAGTGCTGAGGAAAGGGGGCTTATGTTCATATTTTATCCCAAACTGTATGGCCAAAAGCAGAGTCATAGACATGGCCAGCGTCCGACATTGGGGATAAATAATGCATATATATTTTATGTTAGAGACGCGACGGATCAAGGGACACGTGCCCCACACTTTGACACTCACACACACACACACACACACACACACACACCACAATCAATTGCCCCCTTTTGACTGCAGTACTCGTTCGACACTTTCGAGCAAAACACCAGCAAAAACTTTTGCGACCACAAAAAGCGTAGTAACAATAAATACACAGCTCTGTCAGCCCAGTGCCCACCGTTTCCGCCAGCTCCCCGTGCCCCGTACCCCGTACCCCGCGCCCCGTGACGGGCGTCTGGCGCAGTCCTTCGAACTGGCCAGAAATAGCGCAACTCTCGCCGCCACTCGATGCTCGGAATTCGCCCTTGAATCATTTCAATTTTAAACAAATTGACATTTACATTGCCCAGCTGTCGGTTTGCCGTGCCCACAGCTCCCCTTCCCGTTGGGGGGGTGCAGCGGTCCGGTCGAAATTGGAAATGCTTAGGCCCGCACCCCGGGCTTAACTCAATAACTATCAGCGTCGCAAGGGGCAACAACGAATCGAAGGCGAAACTTGACAGAATCTGCTCTTTGGCAACATCTCTGCCGCATTAACCCATCCTTGTCATCCTATGTACATATATATATATATATGTATATATATAGATGTATATATATAGAAATGTATTTATATTTTGCGACTTGGCCACGGGGCAGCCACGCGCTGACTGACAGCCGGCCAGGGAATTGAACTGGCCGAGACTTGGGCGGTTGGGGTTTGGACAGACAGTCACAGACAAGAGGGGGTGCGGGCGAATTTTGGGGTTTCGGGTTGGGGTAAGGGCTGAGGATGATGGGGATGCCAAGTTGAAGGTGGATAGTCGTAGATGACACCGGCAGGAACTTACCTAAATACAAGACAGAATCAAGGACCAACACTTCATTTCACCAAGCGTCAGCCAAGTTAGCGACTTGATGCAGACAGACACACACAACACCTACACACACACACACACACACACAGAGACAGTATGTGCTTATTCAAAATGGCTGCCAGACTGGACAATGCGCACAAGGAGACCAAACAATATGAATCCTCCATAGAGCAACGAGAACAAAGCTCGCACAGATGATTAAAGCTGGGTTATTTAAGCCAAAACGGAAGGCAGGCAGGCAATAAGTTGGCAAGAGCAACAAACAGGTAAAGAAAATGCAATAAATATAATAGAAAACAGGAAAGCCAGGCATTCCAATGGCAGGACTGCCCTTTGCCAAGAGGAGTCCACCTGTTGCCAGTTCAGAAAAAATCCATATGAAAAGTCGACAGTTATTGATGATTTTCTGCTCAAAGTTGAGTGGCAAAATAAGTCTTGCAACTACTCATTTTTGGCATTTGTGGCACATAGTTGATAAACTTAAAAAAAAGTTGTCCAGCCAAAAACTAATTTTTCCATATATTATTTCTAAGGGAACATTTGGCTCAGATATTTAAGTGATTTTTATTAAAACTCAACTTATAACCGATCGTTCACATTTTAGCTTTATGGTATAGTTCGCACGAAAAATTTTAAAGGATTTTACTGTAAATGTTAGGTAATTTTAGTTCGGATATCTTGGATAATAAATAGTTCCTCAGACAAGAATTCATCGTTCGATAAAATTGACTACGCTCTGCATTAAAAACAATGCTGCAAAGGCATTGAAATGAGAGTACAAAAGTCGAGAATGCTGTGTATATTAAAGTAAATAAAAATGCATTCTTAACAAACTGAAGGTTGGCCAACAGCTGAACAAGTCAAAGGAAGCAGAATTGAGTGTTATAAGCTGCGACCGTCAATTTGGCTTATTCAGCTGAGATGATTAAATTTAAAGCCTTCTGAACATTTCCATAATTGAGAACATAAAGATTACATAACTATATATATATATATAGCAAAAGTTGAGTAATATTGAAAATCAGCACACCAGTTTTGAACCAGTTTTGTATGAAATAATTTATGTCAAAGCATCCTGTGCATTTTTGATAAACTTTTGACACATATTTTACGCATTTCCATAGAAAAATATGCATGAGAAAAAAAAAACCCAATTTTTGCAACACCTCAAATAATATAAATGAAATACTTTGAAAATCTTT
This sequence comes from Drosophila dives, assembly GCA_035042365.1. NCBI lineage: Eukaryota > Metazoa > Arthropoda > Insecta > Diptera > Drosophilidae > Drosophila > Drosophila dives. The sequence continues at coordinate 5,226,477 of JAWNLJ010000443.1, read as the reverse complement.
GCGATAATTATTTTGCAATAAAACCTTTGTTTCAGTTTAAGTAAATAAATACGTTTTGAACTTAGATTGAAAGAGAATTGCTAGCTTAATTAATAAATAATAAATTGAGCTTAATAGCTTAATTAATAAATAATAAAAGTAAACAAAATATCAAATTATCGATTTCCAATTTATATTTTTTGTGGGAAATATTTTCATTTGTTTCTATTTATTTGTTCATGTGGAATTTCATTACCAGAAGTGAGAAGAACTTAAATAAATACAAATATGCACTGAAATTTAATTAAATAGTTGATTTCATATAATCAGAATAATTTATATAATCGTTTGCATATTTTTATATTTTTATTTTATTTTTTTTTTTATTTTATTTTATATTTTATACTTATGAAATGCCAAGTTACATTTGAAAATCAAGAAATCAATAATCGAAAATTTTGGCTTGTCGACCATTAGCCACCACAAAAATCTCTTAATAATATGAAGGGAATATGTTTACCACAACAGAGACACCACACCCTCTCCCCCCCACTCCGGACAATGGTAAAATGTTGTTAGCCAAGCAATTTTGGTGAGTCACGTTTATGCGTGACAAAAGAAACGTTTTTACTTTGGCTAAGAAGGGTTGCCAGAAATTTTGGTTTCTTGATTAAAAAAGTAATTAGAAAACTAAATGAAAGTTTTACGCAGCAGCAGCGCAAATTTGCGGGACAATTTTAGGTGGGTGTGTGGGGGGGTGGTAAGGGTTTTCGATGGAACGGGTTGGTGGGCAAGGTGGGACACAGAACGTGTAGTCGTTGGGCGAAATTGTAAATAATGTAAAATGAAATAACTGTACATGCTATATATTCACACCAAACATATACACTCATATGTGTGTGTGTGTGAATGTGTGTGTTTGCCTTTTGTTCTGTGTGCAAAGGGGGCGGGAAGGAGGGCAGGAGGCTCAAGGCTCACCCCTTTCGACTATCGTGTGAGAAATGTGTCCTGTAGGGTTCACTACATACCAAATGAACACCCACACACACACACACACTCACACATATATATACACATATGCGAACTGATGTGTCTTGTATAATGGCGCTGGGAATTGGTCGGGGGTTGGCATTTGTCGGGCTGCTGTCCTCCTGCTGATGGGTGGGTGTGGGTTGGCTCTGTTTATTGGGTGGTTGGGCGCTCAACTGGGTTGGTCACATGTGAGACGAGCAGCCGCCCGAGAGCAGCACAGACGTACACACATGGGCATATGTGAGTCTAAGTGTGTGTGTGTGTGTATCTGTGTGTGTGTGTGGCGCAATAAATGTTTTCGAATGTCATTTGCTGCAAAGATGGCGACCATTAATATGGAACGAAAGGATTTGTTTTAATTTCATTGTGTGTGCGTATGTGTGTGTGTGTTCGTGTGTGTGTGTGTGTGAGGTTGAGGGTGAGGCTGACAAATTCACAATAGTTGGTCCCGAGCGTAGTTCCAAACATTTCCATTGCAACAACTTCTTGAGTCATGTGTGTAAATTAAGCTCACACACAAAGACAAAGACAACGAAGGAGAAGCGTCCACAATTCATTTAGTTCTTACATATATACATAAACATTAATACTATATATATATTTATATATATATATATATATATATATATATTTCTATTACATATGCCCAAGTATTTTATGTGACGTGTCTTTGCCACATCCCTTCAAGTGCTGCGTTCCCAAATTGTGTAATTAAACAGCGCCGAAAATAGATCTCAATGAATGTATATATATAAATATACATATATATGACATATGATATATATATATATATATATAGTTGTGCTTAGTATATCACTCGAAAAATAGCTATAAACCTGCAGCTGGCAGCAGTGTTGAAAAATTAGAAGAGTGCATTGAAATCAATAATTTTTTAACATTTGATAAAATCCCCAAATTCCTGGAATATCAATGAGAAACCTATAACTTGTCCAACTAAATAACTTCAATTATCTTACGTCCACTTTGAATAATCAAACAAAATCTAAAAATCCAAAAAAGAAAAGATTTATTTCAGAGTTCAGTTATACCAAAGTTAGTAATAAAGTTTTCTCCAACACTACTCATAATATGATATAGTCTTTCAGTTCCCCCATCCAAATTATCCAAGCACTTTTTAAAAACATTAAAATGTTTGTATTCAAATAGGCTCAAAGGGATAACTTGAGTGATTTGACATGTTCAATGTTCCGCGGGGAAAATGGAAAATGGAAAATGAAACGTTAATGCAACTAACTGAATCCATATGAACAAAGGAGTTGGATGAGCTGGGATTGGATCTATTCAAAATTGAGTAGGTTTTTCTCTGTTCGTATTTGAAAAAACATTTTAAGATAAATGTGTGTTGGGATATGGAACGTGGACGTTACCCGGCAACAGCTAAACCACCCACCCAACCCACACAACTGAACCACCTACGCAGCCATCTATAAGCCCAAGTCCATGACAGCATTACCCCGACTCCAGCCAGGCCGCTCCCTGCTCCCTGCTTCCTGCTTGCTGTTTCCTGCTCCCCGCCGGGTATTACAGCTTTGGTGCGTGTCTCTCGGCCCATAACGGATATTTGCGTTGTCATATAAAAGTCCCATATGGCCCATAAACGTAGCGGGGATACGTCGAAGGATGGCTGGTGGGAAGGGGGAGGGGGGATTGAGCGGCTTGATATAGTAGAGACGTCGCTGCGGGGTTAGCAAAAGTGTCATCAAAGCCAGAGGCGCTCCAAAGGATGCCATCAAAAATGTCGGTCGTACGAGATATATGATTTTCACACAAACGTATATATACATTACACATATATATATATATATTATATGGATGGACCACACACACACACACGCGCGGACACACACACAGAGCAGAGTGTGGGGAGCAGCGCAAAGCGAAGGAATAAACGAAATGCGATAATAAAATACAAAACCAATAAAGGAAAGAGCTCTTTACACTTCACTTGCTTACCAAGAATCGTTGTCAGCACACACACACACACACACACACGCACACAAACACACACGAACACACACAGTCACACACAAACACAGTTACACTCAGAAAAAATGTTAACTCCAAAATGTAAAAGATTTTCTGGTTACGCGAAAAAATTTTTTAAAATTTACAAATAAATATTTTTTTACGCTAGAAATCCAAATTTATGATATTCTTTAAACAATTAAAATATATATATATTTTTTCTATCATATATAATATAATATACCATAGTATACCTAAGAGTTACCTAGGTAAATTGAGCTAAGATTCTCTGGCTATTCAAAAAGTGTAGCTAAAATCTGATTTTCAAATATATATTTACTATTTTTATTTAGATATTATTTAAGAAGTAGCTCTCCCCCATAAATGCCTTTTTATATAGAATCATTAAATATTTGTTTTGAATATATAAAATGAAACAAAATTTTAAAAAATTAAATATTTGTGTTAAATAATTAAAATGAAATGAAATTTAAAATATTCGTTTCACAAATATGAGTAAAAATGGGAATAAAAAATGAAAACGCTGCATTTTATCAAGCCACAAGCTGCAGCACACGATAAATAAAAAGAGGATGATATTATTATTTTTCTGAGTGTAAGAACGCTTCTGTTGATGAGATGTAGCCCAAGCAAAGATTTCCGATGACTCTCAGAATAAAAGAAAAAAAAAAAAAACTGGCAAAAGCCTACGGGTATTCGATGAATTCATGGCAGACGAAGCGTCGACCAGAAGCACAGCAAGAAACAGGACCAAGCAACTGTTCGCCCAAGGAAGCAATGAGGGGGGTGGTGGTGGTGCTGATGAGAGGTTAACAGGATGCGGCGCAGCGGTGCGTTACACATGGAGGCCAAGCGTTTGCTCCGGGCATGGATGCGAGTGGATCATCATTTTTTATTTACCATTGAGCTCCGGCAACCAACAAATGTGGCAGGGACGACGGCAGCAACAACAACAACAACAACAACACATGACGCCCAAACTTGGCCAGCGGCAAGTGTGGCACATTTGTATGTGTGTGTGTGTGTGTGTGTGTGTGTGTGCGACAGTGTGTGTTACTTTTATTTTCGCTATCAGCCATTTAACAACCGTGCGCCACACCCACCCAACACACACATGCAGAACCCGCCACACCCCCAATTCCACATCAACTGTCAAGTTTCCTGATGCCCCTCCTTATTTAACCCCCTCTCCCACCCACCAACCACTCTTCCCCGTTCCGTACACCATGCTCAACGTCCTTCTGAAACAGCCTGCCGCCAAGGATATAAACATTTTTTATCATAAGCGAATTTCGCAGCAGCGTGCAAAAAAACACAAACAACAACAAAAAAATAAAATAAAATGGAAAAAAAAAATGTGTGGCAGAGCCAAAAAAAATGAAGGGAATCGCAGCTTTACTATGTGTTGGATAAGGAGGGGGGGGAGGTGCAGGTGCAGGTGGAGTCTATTCTACAGTTTGACGTGTGTACAACAGTTGCCGGTGCACAATGACACCTTCAAAAGACACTCTATAAAGATTTCCAAAGGTTTCCCAAAAAGTTTCGTTTAATTCATATTAAAATAAAATAAAAATTGGAAAATTCTTTGATTTGTATCTTTTTAATATTTTAAATTCTAATATTGAACATATTTTAAATTTTACAGACAAAACTTTATTTTAATTAATATAAAAATTAATTTTTATCAATAATATATAAATATTAAATATTATTATTAAATATTATTATTATATTAAATATTAATAAATCTGTGCATATTTTCTTAAGCAAAGTAAATATTACATTCTTTCAAACAGCTCTAATAATTTCACTTTTCTCTCTGTCTCACTCACTCCCTCTCCCTCTCTCTCTCTCTCTCTCTCTCTCTCTCTCTCTCTCTCTCTCTGTCTATCTATCTCTATCATTTATTTTTTTTGGCACTTTTGCAGACCACAAAAATAGCTAGTGCCAAAATGGGAAATTTTGCACATTTTTATCGAGCTTTCCACATTTTATGCACATCAAATGCTAACCCTGGCATAACACACCATCAGACAAACAACCCCTCCACCCCCCCACCCCTACACCTTCCGCAACGCCTTCACCACCTGCCACCAAAAAACCCACTCCAATCCTTGTCAATCGGCTAAAGCGTTTCGCAGCGCCATTTGACCTGCGTCCTCGATGTGTTTAGCATCTGAAAAGGATGTTTACCTTTAACGCGTGTGGCACAACATAAACCCCCTGCGCACCACTCCCCCACCCCCCTGTTCGTGTGGGTGGTGGTGACTTCTTTGCGAATGCTTGTTGTTGCCTGGGCAGCGTTCCACTAAATTTTGAATATATTATATATGCAAAGTATTCGTGAATTGGTTTTTTTTTTTTTTTTTTTTGCTTATCCAACTGCCAATTTTCTATATGCTATAAATGTCTGTGTGTGTGTTGGTGTGTATGTGTAAGTATCTGCGCCGCCTGCCGAGTTATCTTATGGCAATTTTGCATTGAGCATTGAGCGGGGGCTATGGGGGAGGGAGGTGTGTTGTAAAGGACGACGGTCCACGGCACATTTTGCACACCCTCCTTTTGCCCGTTATTTAAAATGGGTTCCGTTTTTGCAAATGTTGTTGTTGTTGTTGTTATTGTTACGCTTGGCGAAATGCGGCAGCAGCGGCAGCGGCAGAGGAAGACAGAGAAACAGTGTAAATCCAAAGGACTTGGTGCGGAAGCCAAAGATAACATTTTTGCACAATTCTCTGGTGTCATTTCCATCCATGCACATGCCAATTGATGTGTTTTTACTTTCAGCTTGGCAACCCACACAAGCCCAACCACCTCAACCACCCCAACCACCCCACCACCAGTCCCAACAACAGCCAACCATAAGGGACAAGCACATAGCCCTTATTAAAAATGCTTAGCACGAACACCGATCACCAAATGCTCTTTAAAATATATTTAAATTCTTAGCTAATTTGTAAATTTAGATTAATTTACTTTTATTTTGTATTAATGGGGATTTTTTTTTAATTAAACATTTTAAAATTAGTAATTTAATTGGTTAGAAATTGAACAACTCCAAGTTGGAAAATCTGAGAATTTCCTTATAATATATGATTTATATTAAATTATTATTTTATATATATTATATTATTTTATATAATTATGTATAAAATTATATTATATATTATTTACGTATTTCATAGCAATATATTTAAGAGATGGAATATTAGCTACGCATAAAAAAAAATGTAAAATTTCGAGTACTCTGTGATAATCGCAAATGATATTTTTATGTTATCAATTTAGAGTTCTCCATTTCTATAATTAGAAAAACAAATTTTAATTTAAATAACATTTTTAAGCATTTTCGAATGCAACAGGCCAATTATAAAATATAATTTGGAATGCAATTATTAAGATTTTTCTATTTTTCTGTTTCAACTGACATTAAACGAGATTAAACATATATATAAATAAACAAATAAAATATTAAATATAATATATTAGTTGGGATGAAATTATAAAGAATTTTCTGTGTCAACTAACATTAAACGAGATTAATTAAATATATATATAAATAAATAAAATATAAAATCATAATTATAAAATATAATTTGGAATGCAATTATTAAGAATTTTTCTGTGTCCCCTGACATTAAACGAGATTAAACATATATATAAATAAATAAATAAAATATTAAATATACAATATAAGTTGTGATGAAATTATAAAGAATTTTCTGTGTCAACTAACATTAAACATAATTAAATAAATATATATAGAAATAAATAAAATATGAAATCATAATTATAAAATATAATTTGGAATGCAATTATTAAGAATTTTATATTTTTCTGTGTCAACTGATATTAAACAAGATTAAACATATATATAAATAAATAATTAAAATATGAAATATTCTGCGCAATAATATTCTGTATATGAAACAAGTTAGATATTGTTACCAATGCTTAATATGTATGGCAAATAATATAAATATTAATAAAATATAAAAAAATATATAAATTTTGACATTGGACCAGATCCACAGGCAAGTCTGAATGCTTTAAATAGGGTTAAAGTGCAAACTCACCTGGACTGCTATTGGGCTAGCTTGCCTGAGAGGCGCATCTCATGATCATCATCATCATGGTGCTTATCATCATCATCATCATTAGCAGCAAAATCTGGCTCAACTCCCCCCCGCAGCAGCTGCCTGGCATGCTTATGTCCTCCATTTGATTTGAAGGCTTGGATTAAGGAGTGCGGCGATAAGAGCCAGAAAAGCTGGCAAGGTGAAAATGTTGCCATGGCTGGAAACACGACACAGCACATTAGTCAAAAGGCAGGAGGAGGGAATGTGTTCCATGAAGTTGCCCCTTCAACCATTTATTTGCAAACAGAACAAGTTGCAACACGGATAGCTGCAAGATGTCCAAGATCATTTTGAAACAGATTCCTCTTTCCGTAATCGTCATAATTATAATAATCACAAATCGATAAAAGAGCTAAAACACCAAAAACAAATGCGGGATAAACCGAATAATACCATCCATTTGGGATGAAAAATTTGAAAAATTTATTTACGATACTATTTATTACCGAATTTCGAATGAAATTACGAAATTTCCTATAGTGCTTAAAGGCCTACTTTGACAATACAAACATGTGTTATAGAATATATAGAAATTATTTCTAAGGATTTTTTTCTTTCTTTCTAATAATAATTAATAAATAATAAATAATAAATAATAAATAATAAATGATAAATAATAAATAATAATTAACAAATAATAAATAATAAATATAAATAATATATAATAAATAATAAATAAATAATAAATAATAAATGATAAATAATAAAAAATAAATAATAAATATATATATAATAAATAATAAATAATAAGTAATAAATAATAAATAACAATTGATAAATAATACATAATAAATAATAAATTATAAATAATAAATATTAAATAATAAATTATAAATAATAAGTAATAAATAAATAAACAAATAAACAAATTTCTTTCTTTGCATACAAAAATAAATACCAAATACAATAATTCATTAATTATATAAAAAACAGTTTTAGATGCAATCAATATGACAAATATTATCTTTAAATTTGAGCAACAAAATCTAGGATTATTGAGAAACTGTTTAATGGAAATCATAACTAAATAATTGGATTTTGCAGGCAATTACAAAAGTCTTCCAAAACGCATTTTATGCTTTACGTGCACAAAAGTTCAACTAAAATATTAACCAAGTATAAATAAATATATATATTTATATATATATATATATATATACACATAATGTTCATATATAACCAGCTCATCTTCTTGGTAAGAGCTAATTACAATTTCAGCGAAGTTGCAAATAGTTTTCTAAGCCAAAAATATTTGTGTACTTGAAATGTGTTTGATCCAACACAAAGCGTGCGAATAGTTTGGTAAGGTTTGCCTTACGAAATCCCCTCCCCCCAACCCAATCCACTGTGTTCTCTGCTTTGTGGCAACTTAGTGTGTGTGGCATTTGGAAAATGTGTTGCTTTTGCCTGGCGGTAATAAATAAAATGAACTCTGTGCGGCAGCAGCTACAAAGCAATGCAATCAATTTCAAGTAACATTTTTGGCATATCGAGGTTTACAATACGCACACACAATAAACGCACGAACACACACACACACATATATATAAACAAATCCCACACACACACACACACATGGGCAAAAAAACATTCACCTATCGACAATGCACATCACAAGCAGCAAATCCCCAAGGTGGCTATGCGAAGCAGAAGGACAGTGTATAGAGCTGGGGCTGGTGATGGTGGTGGTGATGTATAGAGATAGGGGTTGGGGGGGGGCGGGTTGCTTATGCCACACATGAAACATCCCCAAAGAGGATGAACGCTGCTGATGGCCACAAAAGACATCATGGCTGCCGAGAAGCCAGCGTCCCAACGCTTCACTGGATACTTACTGTGAAAGTAGACCCATTCAAATACACACGCACACACTCACACACTCCCACACACCCACACACACACACATGGGTATTATACGCGTGTGTGTGGCAAGATAGCAAATGCCAAAAACCCACCCGCAGACCGACCAACAAATGTAGCTCCTGCACCACCCTTTCCCATAGACCTGCCACATGAGCGAACACACACACACATGACACACATGTGGGTGTGTGTGTGTGTGTGTGTGTGTGTGTGTGTATGGCCATCGCCCAGCGAGCGCCATGTTGGCGGCAATGGCAGCAGTCATGTTGAAATTTTAATTCCTCGCCCACTCAATTTACTTGCCTTGCTTGCCTGCCCCGCTCTTCCCCGCTCTTCCTGCCCCCAGTTGTCTGGCACTCCAAAGTTGTGGCCATGTGTGTATGTCAGTGTGTGTGTGTTGTGTGAGTTTTTGGGTTGCTTGGAGCTCTATTTCTATCTCTCTCGCTGTATCTCTCTGTCTCTGTCACTCGTCTGTTTAGGATGTCATATTCACATGCAGCATCTCTCTTTCACACACACACACACACACACATGCAAACATTCGCTCTCTCACTTGCCCTCTCTCTCTCACTCTCACTCTTGCTCACTCTCTCTCTCTCTCTTTCTCTCTCGCTCCGTCTGTCTGTGGGCCTTGTGAAGTGCTTTGGCAAAAAGCAAAAAAGGCTGCTGGTCGTCCAGGTGGCATCGTCTGGGCTTTGGACTGCCTGAGTGGCAGCGACAGCAATCCTGTTTGAATGTGTGTGTGTGCCTCCAAAATACCCCCCTACAACTGTCTGTGCTCAGCTGGTCTGGTCTGGTCGGGTCTGGTGTATGGAAGGACTCAACTAGGACAAAAGAGCAATACTATTCACCGCACATGACTTGCCTGTACTCTATTTGTGTGTGTGTGTATTGGTGTGTGTGTGTGTGCATTAAGTACATGGAGTGCTAGGGGCAAGGGGAAACGGGGGGGGGGGGGGGGGGGGGTTATCCACTTCACATGTATTTGCATATGACTGGCCCCGAAAGAGAAGCAAACCGCACAAAAATGAAACACCGCAAAGCGTGTGCCATGACATGTGATTGAGGACGACGTTTATATGCAGTGACACACACACTCACACACACAAGCACACACTCATACACACACATACTCTCACACACACACATGGCACAAGTTAGTTAGTTCGTTAGCATTTATGCACTCACATCTTCAATGGCCAAAACCCATCCAGTTTGGCTTTCTTTAGTTGTGTTTTTCTCAACTATTTTCAGCTTTTCTTTTTTCTTTTTCTTTTCTTTTTCTTTTCTTTGCGTTTCGTTTTATTATTTTTGTTTGGTTTTCCACATGTTAAAGGCAATAAATCTCAACGTGAGTCGAGCGACAATTTCATTTGCCAGTTGTTGGCTTCCATTTAACCTTTTGCCCAACAAGAGGCTTTTAGATCTTTGCCAAGCTCAAATGTATTTTATATTTATGAGTCAACACTCAAAAAAAAAAAACACTTACTTAAGGTAAATGTATACAAAATTCGGTTCTAAGCTCTCTCAAACAAAAAAAAGGGCATTTAGCTCAACCATTTTGCTTATTAGTTTTATATAAAATGTTTGTATAGAAATTCAAGTTTTTATGCCAGTTTTAAGAGACAGCAAATTACATATTTCTACAGATTTGTATATAATCTTGGCCAATTTAAAATACCAAATCAAAAGACTAGAGTATAAATGCGCTCATCTAAATTTACTGGCAATCAAAAAAAAAAATATATATATATATTATTCCAATTGAAGCAAGTAAAACGATATCTGTGGGCTTTTGCCCAAATGCTGGTAGCTGGAATTAAACTAAGTTTGACTTGGAATAAAAAAAAATTACTTGCGATTTCATTTTTCAACAGATCGTTTATATGACAACTATATAATATTATTAATATATAGATTGACCACTGTATAATATTATTAATATATATATTTTGTTGAAGAAAAAAAAAAAAGAAAAAAGTATTGTGTGCAGAACTGAAACATTGCCTATAAATAGATATAATAATTGGAGAATCGACTAGTGATTCTGATATAGAATATATTTATATACATATACATATATTATACATTTATATATATATATATATATATATAAGTATACTTTTTGGCATCGGAAAAGACTTCTTTAACGAATTACAGATTTAGTTTAGTTGTCGACCTAAAGATCGACACACATAGACCATATTTGGCCCATTGTGATGCCGTTGGGATCTAACTTCAGATGTCACCAACATTTATGTAAAAGGAAGAAGGACTTAAAAATATATATAAATATTCAAAGATTCGACCTGGAACTGTAGAACATAATTCTGAAATGCTCTGCAAGTTAACTGAAAGAAAACAGTTTTTGAAAAAGTAAATCCACTCGGCATTTTTCTTGTATGTTTCTTTTTTGGACTCCTATAGGAATAATATAGTGTATATAGCTACTACTAGCTTCTTACCAGTTCTCCTCCACTAATCAGGTCGTCAGCTCTTCTCTTCCACTTCCCTTCCACTGGAATAACTTGGAGAATTTCGATGAGGCTCATCAAAATGTGTGATTCGGCATCTCTCTGGAGGCGAGTCTCGCATCTCGAGGGCCGACTGTACCATATATGTGAGAGCGACCAGCTAATGAGCCAGATTGTGGCACTCAGCTGTGTTGCACATATATTTGCATTGCAATGCAAATTTGGTGAAATTAGATTGAGAGGCTGATGCACATCTCCCACAGTGCGGACCAACCGCAAAATCTGTGGCAGCAGCAGCAGGAGCAACCTTTTTTTTCTTGTGTATGTGTGTGTGTGTGTGAGTGTTTTTTTTTTTTGGTGTCTGTTTTGGGCAGACACGTAGACACGTGCAACGGTAGCTCCGTGCGGTTCAATTAATTATACGTGCGCAAATACCTTAATCCGCATATTCACAATCAAAATTCGAGAGTTGCAGTCGCATCCACCAGAGAGAGAGAGAGAGGGAGAGAGGGAGGGAGAGATACTTGCAACAAATGCTACATTTATATGCAAACAACAAACACACCTCATCAGTCATCAGACGGGGCAGGCAGGCACAAGCACTGGGAGAAGAGAAGGGTAGAGGGTAAGATGAGGTCGGGATCGCATCGGGTCGTGGCACCGTTTCCTCTGAAGGGTTCTGATTAACATTTCTTCGAGGGACGCAACTATCATTGCGGATGCTCATCGTTTCTGTCTCTGTTCCCCTTCCCCTTCCCGTTCCTGTTACTGTTCCTGTTTCACCGTTCGGTTCATGCCACCCTTTTCACTTTGTTTGCTGTATTTGCGGGTTTTACAGTTGCAGTTTTGACTTGTTCCCATTTACTTATGAGCTGAGCACTTCAATCCCAAATTGATTACATCGCATATCAAACAGTTTCGTACCCAGAATCTCCAAAATATTTATTCGCTTGTTATTCAAATCATTTTTTAAAATTTTTCAAAATGTAAATTTTGTCACAAAAATATTAAGCATTATTAAACAATAATTTTAAGCTCGATCTTAACTAGCTTTTAGCATGCTGTCAATTTTGTTAAAACCACAAAAAAAATTTGAAAGCCAGTCAGAATGCTTTAGTCGAGAGTGCTTGACTACCCTGAAAGCAAATCTCTTATAAGTTGTACAATTCTTGGTTGTTTAAATCAAAATATTATCGACCGATCTTGATGAAATTTTTACAGCTAATCAATATTATATCAATTGTTATACTAACTCAATATTTAAAATGTATCTTTAAATTTGAGAAATTTAAATCTATAAATGCAAAAGGAAAAAATATATCGATAAAATGAAATCAACTATATATGCATATGACAACCAACATAATAATTAAGATTTCTACCTATTATAGTTCCTGAATTTAACTGAGGTTTTCGAGACAGACAGACGGACATTCCTATATACTTTTCCACAACTTCATAGAACCCTTGGTTAAACCACCTTAAATGCGTTCAGGATCTAGAAAAATAATATCACAACTGCTATTCTCTGTTCGACCTGTTGAATTGAGAATAGTTTGATATAATTTTATGCATATAAATTACACTTATTTTCTTATTAAAAATACTATATATGCATAAGGTTTTCAAAGAGCTAAAATCGAATTATATTCAGACAGAACTAGTTGTAATAAATTTGAAAATTGTATTCACATGTTGACTCGCTGCCAGCGCGAAAGCGTGAACAGATTGCAAAATTCAAATTGACTGAACAGACATTTGGAGATATATACACAGCTACAGTTAGGATGCGGATACTGATACGGATACAGCTGCTGCTCTATGTATTCGCATCTGAATAGATAGCTGGCAATTTGGTTACGCAATCAATAATTCTAATCAAGTGCGAATGTTGACGCATAAAAATCGCACCGATTCGCTCATCTGTCTGACTTTTTAGGAGCTGCTGCTGCTGCTTCTGCTGCTGTTGCAATGCCAATAAATATTGGCTGTGGCAACCCGCCTAACCCCTGCCCCCTGACCTAACCGTTCTACCAACGGATCACAGTGGCGCGACATGACCGTAAAAACACCACACAGCGGCACGTCCACAGAAAGACAGAGAGCGAAATATGTTGAGAGTCCATGGGGGTGCCCAACTTACCACACGACGCAAAAGGGTAACAACAACAACAACAACAACAACTGGAACCACCAACAACAACAACAACTCTCATTCGGGCATCGTTTCGGTATGTAAATCAACTTTCATTGTTCGATTTAAACAACGCGCATTCAAATACAACAAAATCACATTTCAATGCTTGCAAAATAATAAATTATCAAACACAAAAAAAAAAAATATAATAAAATAGAAATATAAATTTCTGCCAAGGGGGTAGCAAAAATAAAAAAAAAAAAAAATTGCAACAGCTAGGCAAAAAAAAAAAAAAATGAGGAAGCGCAGAGAGATTGTGTTACCCTGACGGGTTAACCCTTCGTGCAATCAGGGCTCCTGACATTTGCATGTCCTAAAAAAAAAAAAAACACACACACACACAAAATAAAAGGGGTAAGGGTAAATGAGAAACAGAAATGCCTAATGGAAATTTGACACACAAATCTCATAAAGCAAAAAACAAAAAAAAAAGCAGAAGCAGCAGGAATATAAAAAGTGAAACGAGTCGAAATGCAAAATTCGCATTGTATCTATTCAATGTCTATCTATATCTATAACTATCCTATGTCGTATGATGCCGATGTTGATGTCGCGATCCGTGGTTGGGTAACCCGCCCCGGGTTTTTTTTTTTTTTTTTTTTGCCATAAATCGCAATGTTGCCAAAATGGGATAACAACCTCGGATAAACATGACACCCAACTGTCAATAGATATTTCGCGGTTCCTTCCATAATGTTGCACACGCGCATTTGAATGTGGCATATGATGGGAGGATGGGATGAATTGCGCACCCATGCACCATACACCATACACCGTTAGTTGCGTATGTGGTGCATGGGCGGAATAACGGTATGATGATGGTCCTTTGGCTGCCTGACTGGCTGCCTGGTTGGATGGATGGATGGATGAGCATGCTGCCATTTGATTTATGTCAGAATTCTAACGAGCTACTCCTTTTCGTTTCTACACTCTTTTTTTTCCTGTTGTGTTTTGCTCATTTCAATAAGAGCACACACTCACACACACTCACACACACACAGACTCACTCGCTGGCAGTCAGTCATGTGTGAGGCGCATCCTTTTGTGCGCGCGAAAAGATGCTTATCATTAATCAAGGCTTTGTCAATAAATGTCAGCGTTGTGAAATTTCAATTTCACACCAAAACAGCTCGCATTTGCCAATTGACAATTTGCACTGTTATCGTTATCGTTATCAGAGCTCAAAGGACCGCAGCCAACGCGTGACATTTCTATTAAGGAGGGCAAAGCAAATGGCAATAAAATAAAACGAAAGAAAAAAGAGTTGAGCAAAACGAAAACAAAAATTTAATTCTGGCAATTTGCTACATATGACATCGACTAATCAAATTTATCGATTGGTTTAGCTGAAGTTACCTAGAAATTGGCAATGTTATCGATAAGTGTAATAATTCGTTTCTCTAAGATATATCTAAAAATGCATAGATGAACATGTATATATATACAACTTATCGATAACTGATCGATATATACAAATCGACTGCAAAGCTTAATTTAATTGCTTTCGATTATCCATTATGGATATAAGCCATCATTTGCCCAACTGTGAGTAACTATTAACTGTGTTTTGTGCACATAAGACGACTTGATCAATCTAATACATGCATAAATTAATCGATAAATTAGCAATGCATGCTTGCAACTAAATTCATTAGGATAGCCACACCCTTTGGCGGCTTCTCTGTTTGTATTTGTATGAATTTTGTCTAAAGCTTAACTGAGACGCTCGCATTATTGAACACACACGACGCCTGGATGCCACACCCCCCCTCTCGATAGTACACACACCCACACACACACACTAGCCACAATTGCTAGCTGGCGAACAGGCTGCGGCTTTCCAATTAGGAGGAGCCACAACGACGACGACGACGACGACGTTCTAAGCAATGTGTGTGTCTATGTGTGTGTCTATGTGTGTGTATGTGTGTGTGTGTGCACATAACGTGGCAACGCCGCTCGTCTCTATATACTTGAACCAACTGGCTCTGATGCTCTCCTTTAACTCCTAACACTCGCATTCATTACCCCTGCCCCGTGATCCCCAATCCTCGTTCCCCGAACCACCTATTCCCGATCCCCAACCCCTGGCAAGACACAACTCTGGCAATTCTATGCTCCTGTGCTTGTATTCCTACTTTGCTTAGCCATAAACTTTGGTCGCCAGCAACGCAGCTAACAGTTAAATTACCACACATGCCCCGCCTAACCCCAAACGCCAACCCCAGCACATCAACAACTGCAGTCCCCTCTCGGTCCTCTCCCTTACCCCTACCCCATACAGTCCACTGTTTGTGTGTGCGCCAATTAAAAGCGGCATTAACGAAGCTGCCACTGCCACTGCTGCTGCTGATGCTGCTACTGCCTCCACCTGCCACATAGACATACGTATAAACATATATAGGAGAGCTACCAAAAATTTCACCAGCTATGACTGAGGCGGGTTGCAGGGGAGGCAGAGGCAGAGGCAGGATGCTTTAGGTTTCAGTCGTCCCATATGCAAAACCATAAATTGCCGAACCCAAAAACTTGTACAGCGCATTGTTTGTTTTTGTTGCAAGTGGAAACTAAGAGTGTGTATGTGAGTGTGTGTGTATGCTGGGGAGGGGGGCTGGGGTGTAAAATTGGTATGTTAGACGAAACAACGAAGCGAGAACGAGGCCAAATCTGCATCCGCATCTGAAATCCGATTCACATCCAAGCCCAGCCAAACCAAACCAAACCAAACTAAACCAAAAACAAAAAAAGTAAAAGCAAAAACAGCGGCATCCACATGCGCTAATGAATGCCCCACGGGGCGTGCAGTGGTGCGTTGTGGTGCTGAGCTGTTGAATTGCTGCCGTTGGTCGTTGGTCCCGAAACTAGTCGCCGTTTATTTCAAATCATCAACCCAGGCATACATATATATATAGGTACGATGTGTGTTGCATCTACAAGTATTGCCACAATGGCGTCCAATTGGCGCAACGAGCCTGGCAGCGAACGTACCACACCACCAACCACCAACCACCCACCACCCACCAAAGACCGCAGCCCCCCAACAGAGCAAACGAATTGTAAATGAGTTATTTGGGATTGCAATAAATGATTTCCACATATGTGCTTAAATATATATATATATATATATATAAATATGTATACACATATATATATAAATATATATGTGCAACACATGTGCAACATCATTGATTGACTGTCTAACAATTGCATTGTTGCAACACCTAAAATTTAAAATATTCAAAAACAAATGCTTTCATGATTTATGTGAGAAAATAATTGCTTAAATTTTAAAAAATTTTCCAATTATTGCTTATCGATTAGATAAAAAATCAATAAATTTCTAAATACAAGCAATTTTTGCGCTAATTGCAAATTTATCAAACCAAAAAAAAACTATTTGAAATAAAAATAAAATAATGATTAATATTTTATCGATTGTCTAAAATTAAACCAAAAATGTTTAACATAATTTCTGAGTCGTTTGTGCCAATCGATATACATACATATTTTTTTGGCTTGCAACCACGCCCACAAGTTTAGCACCTTAAAAGCCTTGTCAAGCCTTGCCACATGATTGATATGGACGCTGTCCAACAAAGCAGCAGCAGCAGCAGCGACGGCGACGGCGACGTCGACAACGACGTCGACTGAGGCAGCGACAGCAGCAGAGCGTAAATAAATGTACTCAGCAGCAACCCTAATCCAACTAGTACACAAATACATTAGCCCACACACACACACACACACACACGCACACACATGAAGAGCTGCCATCCACACGCAAATTGAAAAGATAAACTTTGTTGAGCCAAACTCAGACTGAAGACCCCCAACACACAACCCCAAACTCAAACCTTACCTGCTGCTGCTAACACACACACACACTCACCCCCTCGTTTCACATACACACACATACATGCATACATATTGATGTTGGCAATCGGTTCCCAGGCAACGCAGGGTTTGCAAATGGCACTGATAACATTTACCCAAAACCCCAACCCTATCCCCAAAATTCTATCTCACTTTATCAGTCGCTGTCTCTCTCTTACACTCACACACTGTAGCTCTCTCTCTCTCTCACACACTCAATCTCTCTCTCTCTGTCTCCCTCTCTCTCTCTCATTCTGTCCAGGACGTGTGTGTGCACATGATAAATGAGACAATGCGCGAGTAGAGCCACCAAAGAAGCCGTTGGCTACGCCACTTGCACCACCCCCCCCCCCCCCCATCACTGCCCCACCCCTCCCCCCGCACTACCCCAATTGCCTAGCAACAGCAGCAGCAGCAGCTAAATCAACAAAAAAGCAACAAACCCCACCCACATTAATAAAACTTTGGCTGCTTTCAGTCGCAGTCATCGCAGTCCTCGCACAGACACTAAACTGATACTCAATTATTCACACACACACACACACACACACACACATATGTATATATGTGCACATGTATATATATGTACAACCCTCACATGTATATATGGGGCTCTGCTCATATGTATTTTGTATGCATGCTCGCATCTTCTCGCATGTATCCTGGGCAACAGCAGCAGCAGCAGCAGCAGCAGCAGCCATTGCCATTGCCAGCCAAAGCTGAGCACAAAAAGGACACACACCCACACACACACACACATATATATCTATATATGTACATACATAGAGAGAGAAAACACGTCCCTCGCTGGAAACGTGTTTTAGACTCTTGCCAAAACCAGAGACTCAAAAGTGTTGCATGACCAAGCAATCCAGTCAAATGCAAAAAATTATGTTAAAAACTTGATCAGAGATTAAATATCATCAAATCAATTAAAAATATATCTATAAGGGAATAATTTATATAATCGTTATCACTGCAGATGGTTTTTGTGTAAACCCAAAATGTATTTAAATGGTTTCAGTTAGCCGCTTTGAGCCAAATGTGAAGTTGGCAATATGAGAATTATTTTTCACTTATGCTACAAATCGAAAATCAAAAATCTTTCAGGAAAAATTCTAGAAACCATTGAGAAAAAACCTTTTAGGAAAAATTATAGAAACCATTGAGAAATATTATTTTAATTAAGTATTCGGAAATAATAAAATTAAGTAAGATTCTTCCAACTTTTAAGTACAAAAGTTTTGAATCTAAAATATAATATAATATAATATAATGGAAATTTTGAAAAAGTTGAAACACAAATAAATTTATTTACCGCAATTAATCAGCCAAAAAATATGAACTCAAAATACACTCAAAATATCAAAGAACTGACTAAGTTTTTGCAATAATAATAATAAGTTATAACGGATTTGTTTTTAATTTAAATTTACTTCAACGTGCAACGGAAAAAAATGCATATAATTTAATAATTTTGTTATTAACTTGTTTAAAACTCTTAATTAATATTGTTGACAAAAAAAAAAAAAAATTATAAGTGCAGCAAATGGGCAACAGTGGAAAAACATTACGATTAAAAAATGTGTTTATGAGAAACGGCATTTGTGGCATGTGTCACTTTTGAGTAATGAAATCAACATGCACTTGCAGCTGACAGTTGCGTTAAGTTGCCCACAGGGGGCGTGTGTGTGTGTGTGCGCATCAGCGATTTTCGAGTTAACCATCAAAATCACAGAAAAGCAGCAGCAGTTTTCACCTGAGCAAAATGGGGGTAATCGGTTCGAGCTTCAGTTCGGGTTCGGATTCTGGTTCGGTTTCGGGTTTTGGGTGCTGGTTCGGGTTCGAGTTCGAGTTCAAAATTTGGCGTGAGCAAAAACATCTGCCACGAAGCCGGCGGGTTTCCTTAAGGTGTGTGTGTGTGTGTGTATGTGTGTGTGTGTGTGTGTTGGCAGGGCTCGTACTCTATGCAAATTAGATGGGCGCGCATTTATTTATAAATAATATTATGCGTACTTATGTACATGTATATGTATTAGTATGTGCCACATACACACATACATATATATATATATATATATATACACTCCATAATTGTGTGGCAGTCGCTGTGGCACATGAGCCGCAACGGATAACTCAAAAACTCCGTTATGCCAGCAAACTGCAAACAATAACAATCACGCATAAAATATACAAGAAACAACGCCAAACAGATTGCCATCATCGCGCATACGCCGCGTTAACTCCCCCCAACCCACAAAAAATATAAGAAAAATATATTCCATATATATATATATATATATGAAAAGCATGTTGAGAATTAAGCAACGAATTTGAAAATACTCTAGAAAAATAAAAAAGGTTTTTTGGCAAATATTTAAATATATATTTCCAAAATAAAAATATATTATTTATTTTGTTAATAATATTATAATAATATCAACAATAAATTGACTAAATATTAAATAAAATATTCAATTATGAAATACTTAGAAAGTATCATTAATTAAAGCTACATTTCGATGTAAACAAGATGTTACCATTTCATAAATACATCAATAAATGGCAAGATCAAAAAGATTTAGTTTTTTAAACCAAGTCGTAACATGATTGATGTCAAAGTTCACACACAGTTAGAGTATGTCATGTGTGTGTGTGTGTGTGTGTGTGTGTGTAGACATTGTGATTGTATTTTGCATACCTTTGCATACTGAAAACAAACACTATTATCCAGTCGCCATTATGCGCAGATTGATGGGTGTACGTATTCTGGAAGGGGAACGGGGGCCATCGAACATCAGAAGGCAAAAAACACTTGCCCCAATGAGATGTAGCAAGGGATGGGTGGTTTGAGGGGTGGGTGTGTGGCAAGGCTGCTGTCTGCTTGTCAGAGGCATTCATTGCACGCTTCGATGACCCGATAAAATGATGGCGATGTTTGGCGCACTTTTCATATCGCTGCTGCTGCTGCTGCTGCTGCTGCTCCTGACTCGAAGGCACTTTGATTTTTTTCTATTACGCATTGTAAATTGAAGCGAAACAGGTGAAGCAACAAAAACAACAAAAACAACAACAACAACAACAAATTACAATAGCAAGCAATGTTATAAATGCAAAAAGATAATCAAAATTCGCAGTAAAACTCATTCCAATCAAGTCTGGATTCTTAATTCTGAATGGTGCACAGGGTGATCTGGCTTTGAGTTCCAATTAAATCGAATGCTTTAAATTCATTTCAAGACAGAGATTAAAGCCATGATCTAACAGACATACCTAATTTCCAAAAAAAAAAAATAGAAAAATCGCCATATTTTTAGGATTTTATATTTAGAGGAAGCCATTCTAGATTTTAAATACTTGTTTTTGTATCATATGCAATATTTTCTAAAAACAAGAAACTATGTTTAGATTATAGCAGTGCTTTCTAATAGATATGTATAATTAGCATAGAAAACAACATTCTTGTTTTCTAAATTAAAAAAAAAGAAATGCAATAAATAGTTTACTATTATTTTTATAATTTCATCAGGAAGAGATTTACTAAAATTTAGAGCAGTTTTTTGAAATTTAAAAGCATTAAAGTTCAATAACTCTATTTGGCAAGAGAATTGACCGAGAAATGACCTCGACACGTTTGCCAACAACCCTTTTTGGTTAGCAAGGAGAGCAAATAGCAAATAGCAAAAAGCAAATAGCAAAAAGCAAATAGCAAATATCAAATAGCAAACACCCGGCACCCGGCTCCCGGCACCCGACTGATGAGCTGATTCAAGTGCTGGGCGTGACACATGCTGCCCACAGAAGCCCGTCCATCTATCTATATATATATATATATCTATATATCTATATATAAAGCATAGCTTATACATATGTGTACACACACACACAGCGAGAGATACGTATAAATCAAGTTAGAAATGAGTTGAGCGACCCTCTTCAAAATATTTAATACCGCAAGTGACCCCTGTCCAGCAGCGGGATGGTCAAAATACGGCTGAAAAGTGGGTAGGAAGGCAACTAAGCTGCAAATCGGGTTGGGTTTGTCGGAAATGTGACAACTGCGACTGCAACAAGCGTGGAACGAGGGGGCAGTGGCCAAAGGTTACGCGTGCGTTCAGTTCGTGCCCATTTCATCATCCACAACTGCGACGCTCCTCGGCTTTGGGTCAGTAGCTGTCGACGCATGCTTCGTCTTCCTTCATTTTTTTTCTATTTTTTTTTTTTGTATGATTTATGGACCGAGCAATTGCAGTTGATTAATCGTTGGCAAACAATTTTGCGGCGAATCACAGTCAAACACTAGATTAAATCACTTGGTAATAATTGAATGAAATAACTTGCAGAAATTATAAAACAATTGAAGGGCCACATGAAAAATATTATTCGATTTAAGCAGTTGTATTTAATTATGTCTCTCGCTTTCTCTCGTTCTCTCCTAGCTCTCTCTCTTTATTTTTTTTTTTTTTGCTTTTTCTACGACGTGTCCAAAGTAGAATAACCAAATCATTTTTTTAATAATTTAAAAACCAATAGATATGTCTAGGAAAGGCAGAAAAACAGAAAGAGAAAAAGACAGAGAGGGGGCTTAATAGAAGTCTCTCCTTGGAGGATTGTTTACAATTTAATGTTATCGATAACAATGCAATAATTTGGTGGCATGCATTGTGTATTCAGTGCCGACGGCATATTTACTTGTGCGTTGCACTTATGATAATCTGGCAACGCGGCTAAGGTGTCTCTAGGTTAAAGAGAGACTTTGTAACCTTCACTGGGCCACAGACACAAAGCACCCACACACACATTCACACACACAAACGCCCCCCTTTGTGGCAGTTACTGGGCCCAGACATGGCAAAGATTTTCCCTTTTTTTTTATTCATTCTTTTTTTTCTCTCTTTTCCTTGCATATCAAATAAAAAGCGCACAAAAATGTGGCAAGTGCAAAGTAAAAGTGCAGCACGTGCATAATGCAAGCGCACACACACACATAAACACTTTTATATAGATGCATTTCAGTAAGTAGGTGTGTGTTGTACCAGCATTGTATATATGTATGTATGTGTGTGTGTGTGTGTGTGTGTATGTATTCATCTATTTAATGTACATGTGTCTGCTGGCTGCAAAGACCCAGTAGCAATGACCTGAATAGCTAGTTCTATGTACATAAAATAATATAAATATAAGTATAAATAAAAACAGAAATAAAAACTATACAGTTGTTCTCAAAAACCGTTATGTATGCACAAAAATGTTGTTTTCACAGTGAAAATTGTAATTCGTATAGAAATGGCATTGTTCATTTTAAAATCTAAGCCAAAATTCGAAATGAATACCCAAGCATACTTTTTGACTACATATATATATATATATATATATATATATATATATGTGCGTGTGTGTGTGTGCATGCATATATTAACATATTATGTACAATTAAAACCGGTTGCTCCTTATCACAATATCAAATATAAAAAACACACAAACACATTTTCAGTGATTTAAGCGGCATTTCATTAACAAGTTGATTGAAATTTTCATTTTAAATAATGAAATCAACCCAGTTACTCAGTTACTCATATCCTTAACCAGTTTAATATCTTTCATTTTAATCTCCATGCTGCATGCAATTTTTTGTGTTGCTTGTGGTTTTTTTCTACTTTTTTTATAGTTGTTTCCTATCTATTCCTTAGAAGCCGCCGAAAGCATGCAACAGTTCTGCTTTTACATAATTCTCAGGGCCCACGCCATAATTTTGCGGCACTTCCTCTTCTACTTTTCATCGCCACTTGTTTTCATTGTGCCAGAAGTCTTCTTCATGTTTAACTAAATCTGCAAAGGAAGAAAGAAAGAAAATAATGTATATCAAAACAAAAAAAAATTGCATAAATAAAAAGTCTCAACACATTCAAAGTTGCTAACTTAGTTTGCCGGTTGAGATGGAATCGGAGTTGGAGTTGGAGTTGGGTTTTGAGGCAGTGGCTTTTCACTTTGACTCTGACAACGCTGGCAGCCGGCGCCTTTGGGTGTCAGGTGCAAATGCAGCAAGTGCAAATGAGGCAAATTTCAAAGTCAAGTTTACACCACGCAGCAAATGCTTTGTGCTCCAACGCGTGCTCGTTTTTTTCTCCCTCTTTCTCTTTCTCTCTCTCTCTCTCTATGTTCCACATCCTCTCTTACTCACTATCTCTCTCTCTCTCTCTCTTGCCGTGCATGCTGAAGTTAAAGATTCCTAGTGTCGGCTGCCAAACACAGTGCACTTCATCTAGTTAAAACCACCTGTCTTTCCACCTTTGCAAAAATTGAGGCCTAAAATGCTTTGGCGAACAATATATATAATTTGTAGGCTGTAATAAATTAAAATATATATGAATATATTTTAAATATACAGCAATGATCTACACCTAAAAAAACGAACGAATATAAGCTTGCAAATGTGAGCTTAAATTTTTATATAATTTATGGCATAATATTTTATATACACACGAAATGCAATATGGTATTGAAAATATGCCCAGCATTGTATAAGCTACCGGCAAATGCTATGCGATGCTCTTCACGTTTTTTTTTGTCGCTGACTTTCCCACGCCTTTCATTACGTATTTCCCCCCCCCAACCCCCCTCCCTCTATCTAACTCTTATGCGCTCTTGTCTTATTTTAAATATATATAAATGTATGTGTGTGTGTGTATTTTAGAGGTGAGCGGGTTTTGTTATCTGAAACAAAAATGCAAGAATTGTTCTAAGTCTACTGGGAAGAAAGAAGACGAAAAGTGAAAGTGCAGAAATAAAAAAGGCACAATGTAAGAGAAGGTTTCAAGTACAATGCAAAATGCAAAAAAAAAGGAAATGCACAAAGGAAAATATGAATGTCAGAAGCAGCAGCAGCACAGATATCGAATGAAGACGCAGAAAGTTGTTGAGCAATAACTGTTAAAGAAGGTGCGAAAGCAAATTGACAACTGTAAAAGCTTCTAATTGTGCATGTGTGCACGAGTGGTGTGTGTGTATATACAACACACAAAATCCACGCACTTCTCGTGTGTTTGTTGTTTTGTAATTAACGCCACACAAAAAACTTTCATTTGCCTTTTGTAATTACTTACTAACAGTTGCAAGTTGCATTACCAAGGCAAATTCAAAAAACAAAAAAGAATATGTGTTTGGTGCCTGTGTGTATAATATATATGTATAAAATATGTGCATACATACATAAATATATACATGCATACATAGCATGTATAGAGATAAACTTCTGAGTCGCTGTCACATGCATGCGCGAGTCCTGTGAGTCCTGCATACATATATGTACATACATGTGCGCACACATACTCACACATATGTACTCTCACGCACACACTCAAGAGCAGCCGTTACAAATCGCCTGTGAGAATCCAAAACTCATGTCTAACATAAGTGTGCGTGTGTGCCTATATGTGTGAATGTGTATAGGGATGAAACGAGTTCCGTGGGCGTGGCCAAATATATGTATGTTATCCCGCATGCGGTGGCTTGCCTGCGATATGTGCGTGCGAGCAAGATGCATGCAGTTTCACTAAAATAACTCTCCCAAAATGCGTGTAACGATTGTTATGCGTATGTGTGTACGCATGTGTGCCAATGGGTGTGTGTGTTTTAGTCACCTAACTGTTTCACTTTTGCTTATGGCCATGTTGAACACAGAACAGGACACTGACAAGGATAACTGTGCTTTATTATATCTGTGTCGAGATTGCTCTTATTGTTGGTTCAACATCAAGACAGTCAGATTTTAATAAATGTGCCAAAGTATTCTAGAATGTAGTTAATTATTTATTTCTGTCTAGATCTATCTCATATCTGTATTTAGCTTATATACAGAGTTGAAAATATTTAGTATAACACATTAGTCCAATCCTCTTTTTATTTTTGCGCCAGTTAGTTTCAAATTTTCACCGCTTGCACTGAGCATACACATTTTGTCGGCAGAGGGCGTCACCGTGGTGATCATAGTACGTGAACAGCCTCACTTTTGCGTTAGCAGAGCATAGTTTTTGTCCTAACAGAATTGTAGTTGCATCAACATTCTGTAAGTAGATATGCCGCTCTTTTGCGCGTTATTTTAAAATGGTTAATTTGAAATATTTAGTTCTTAGTTGTTGGCATCGTAGACTCTTTAAGGCCTGCTTTCAGATCGAAAAAAAATTTCTCGATATATGGCAAGCAACATTTTTTTGTTTCTAAATAGCGAAGCTAAAATGTGCACTGGAAACTGACTGTTAACCTTTGTGGACTATTTATACAGCTGATTTCTGAAGCTATCGGCAATCCTCCTCTTACAAATCAAAATGCACAAATATAATGAAATTGTTGAAAAAAAACTGTATTAAAATAAAATGTTCTATAAATATATTTTGATTCAAATCCATTGTTTACCAGAATACAGCGCTTTTAGGCAGCATTATCTGATTAACATCAACAGGAATTGTGAGAATATATCGTTATCGCTGCCGACACCCTCAGCTGTAAAGATTAACATATAAGTTTAATTTCATTCAATTGCGCGCTCAAATGCCGAAATAAATATGAACAATTTCGAGCCACTTAATATTCGAAGGTTTCAACAGAAGGCTCAAGATTGGACGTAGGCATAAAAAACCTAGTACAAATTGGCAAATTAATCTCAAAACACTCAACAAACAGAAATCGGAGCTGCTTAAGGAGCACACGACCATAGACTACATCGACTTCAGTCCGAGTGAGCCGGATAACTTTTTGCTGACATCTGGTGACAAAGCTGGTCGTTAAGAACCTTTCCAAGTTTCAAAAGACCGCATATAGAGCAACGTTCAGGCGGGACGGCCACCTCTTGGCTGCCGGCGATGAGGAGATCACGTGAAGCTATTCGAAACATTGCGACTAGTCAAGGGCACACGACGACCTTGCATCGCACATTCTTCACGGCGTACAAATTGCTGCTTGCTAGCTTTTCAGATGACAAGTCTGTTAGACTGTGGGTCGTGGGCAACAAGGAGCTGGTGCTGTCGTATGAGGATGCACACAGCGATTATAGCGTTGAGTCCATGCTGTTCCTGTCCAACGGCTGTAACCGCCGGCGGCTCACAAGTGCGCGTTTGGGATTTGATAAGTGGCTGCCGCCAGCTGACGACCACGTCCAATCATCACAAGACCGCCTCATTTCTGCGCTTGGGCTCCGATGGCCGGCGTCTGTTGTCGGGCGGCCTGGATCGTCATGTGTAGATTTATGATGTGGGCACATATAAAACGGTGCACACTTTAACCTATCCCGATCCGGTGATTTGTCTGCGTGTTGCTGCCAGAGATCAGACTGTCGATGCCGGCATGGTTGGTGGTCTAGTGTCCATCACGCGTATGATTGTCGACAGCAGTCAACCATCGCGAGACGCAACGCAATTAGATGGCGCACAAAACGGCCACCGATGATCACGGGTCGACTGCGAATGACACAGCTGACGGCCTTCGAGAACAACTGCAAGAAGGCGCTGGACAGTGTGCTCGTGCCGAAGAACATTAAAGATCATCCCGAGAAAATTGTGACCGTAATCACCGAGCTACTGCAACGCAGTGATCTGCGGGCGGCATTAACGAATCGAAGTGAGGCTATCCTAAAGCAATTTATTGACTTCCTGGGCGCCCACATTGGATAGGTGCGGTTTATGCGACCGATTCTCTATGACACCAGCACAATGATGGATGTGTTCGAGAACAATGAGTTTGTGTACACCAAAAATTGCATGCGGCTCTCGACCGACTTCTACAGATAATGCATGGCGAGATTAGGCAAACAATGGAGATGGTGCATCTAAAAGGCGCACTGAAGATGATTATCGAGGGAGCGCTGGACAACAACAAGGAAGACGACGCCACCAAAGTTAGCTTCACACAATCCAAAGCACCCAATATGCACCCATCTCTGGTGACCTCCAATTACGTAGTCATTGTCGATTGGATTAAATCTTTACATAGTTGATATTTACAGATAAATCTAGAATTCTAATCTATTCTTTTCATTGATTATTTTGGACTTGCCGCAAATGTTGTTAACTTTATTTGCATCTGCATCGTACTATTGGTATATATATATATATTCATATACATATACATATACTATTGGTATATATATATATATTCATATACATATAAATAAATATATATATATATATATATATATATATATATATATATATGTATATGTGTATAATTCATTGCATAGACACTCAAGCTAAATGTTTTTTATCAATTTCTATTTCATATTGTACAAAATTCAACTCGTAATAATATTTAATAAAAAACAGAAAAACTTGCAACTTTTATGCTTATATTAAATATTTTCAGTTTTTCCTCATCTATAAAGTTATATATACGTTGTGTTTGTTGTTGCTTGACTTCATTTGTCGCATTTATTTTAATTGGTTGTTTTTGTTTTTTTTTTTTCTTTTTGATTATCATTATTTTATGATTATTTGGAAAGACGAATTTACAGTTAGATCTTGCTTATGCTCATTTCATTTGTTTTTGAAGTTTCGTTAATATGCTTAACTCTTATAATTGTATAAACTACAGGCATATGTAGATAATTATATATATATATATATATATATATATATATATATATATATATATATATATATATATATATATATATATAAATACATATATATATATATAGACATATGTATATATTATGTGCTAGTACTACATCCACATTTGCAATCACTTAAAGTTAAGAAGAAAAATTAGGTTAGACGTTTTATAATTAAAAAAAAAAACAGTACTTTACGTGACTTAACTAATTACAATTGGATAAGT
This sequence comes from Drosophila dives, assembly GCA_035042365.1. Lineage (NCBI taxonomy): Eukaryota > Metazoa > Arthropoda > Insecta > Diptera > Drosophilidae > Drosophila > Drosophila dives. Next base: position 5,198,089 of record JAWNLJ010000443.1, on the reverse strand, counting down.
ATGTGTTTGTATGTCTGTGAATACGTGTGGTGTGTGGTATGTGTGTGTGTGTGTGTGTGTATGCTTGTGCCAGTGTTTATGTGATTTCTATCGTCAAAAACAAACCAGCATCACCCATTTTCCCCCGTTAAATAAACGAAATATGAAATGAATTAAAAATGTACATATGTACATATGTACATATGTACATGCATGCAAAAATATATAAATATATATGTGTATACATACATACTTACGTACGTATGTACTTACACGTACATATAACATACATCAAATTGAATCAACATAGTGACAGTGTGGCAAATCCTACTATACATTTACATTGCATAGATTGCATACATACATACATACTTATATATCTAAATATAATGGCAATATATATATTTATATATATATATATATATATATACATATATATTGCCATAAAACACACTAGTAGCATTTCATATGCGATAATTTTTCGATTTTCCAATTATTTGCTGCTAACTGTACAAATTTCATCGTTTAGACAACTTAAATATATATATTTATATCTTGTTTCGAAGCAGATTATCTTAATTGGCAGGGATATAAGAGAAAATAAAAATAACTATAATAATAACATAACATATGTAAATTACATTCTTAATTTAAATTATTCTTTTAGTACAAACAGTACGTACGGTAAATTAGTATTTTGTTTTGTTTTTTTTTTATTGTTCTTTTTGTTTTTCCCCCACCCCCCTCCCGCCATACAAAGACAGTCCTCTGTTGGAGAGGGCTGAATGCAGGCGTCTTTGTCTGTGTCTAGGAGGAGTGGGGGAGGGGTGGAATTGAAAATGGGTGAGCGGCGACATTTGGCAAACGTCTGTTCCTTAATCTATCACTATAGCTCTAAGCAATAAAAAATATAAGTTATCCTTAGCCATCCTCCTTTGGCGGCGTAAACCAACCTTAAAACCAAAACAAACAATAAACGTTAATATTAATTAAGTTATGAAACTACAAATTTTATTATTTATTACCATTCTTTTCGTGGATTTGCACTAAGGATTTGAAGCTTTGCTGGGCCCGTGCTAAACTATATTGGCTCTGGCTCAGCGCCTATTTTCATACAAGATAGAAAAACAATAATTATAATTAATAAGGTATAAATTCTATAAATTATACGTCCTACCTTGGTAGCACCAAACTGTATACGCGCCTTGCCCTTGACCAATGTCGCGGCAATTTGCATAATCACGGCCTCGACTGTGTACGCGGAACTCCAGCCTTGTTTGGTCAGCAGTTCCATGCAAATGGCACCGCCGATGAGCACATAGCCACCTATGTCAATCAATATAATCAAAATGAGAAATAAACAATCAATTATAGTAACAATCCAGTAAAAAATTGATTGATTTGTGTGGTGCAGCACCTGAGATAATTGGATGAACGACACGCACGAAGGGCGGCTCAAACGGATACGTCTCCTTGAATAGTATATTGAGCAATATGTTATCCTTGCCCTCCTTCTCCTTCAGCTGCAACAGATCGCTGTGTAGGGGACTATCCGGATCCACAGACTTGAGGCGTATGTTCCACTCATAAATCGAGTCGTTGACCAGTTCAATAGAGTACATGTTCTTCTTGAATGCATCTGATCGATAAATATCACGTAGTTCTTTCATCAGGCGATCGGTTGCCTGCACTGAACCAGAAACTGAACCCTGCGCATCAATTATATAAAGAGAAAGAAGATAGCTTGTAAGTGTATGTGAAATAAGAAACTGAATAAATATTATATTATAAAATCTTTTGCATGCATTTTGATAGAATATGAACAATTCAAATTTCTATACAATTCTACGCACTTTTAAATAGTCTTGTCTTTGACTTTGACGCAGTCTTTCTAGAGTTGCTAAATGTTCCACCTCCATGTCATCTTTCTGCTTTAAAGATATATCCAGTTAATATTTATATATATATGGGTGTATTTAGATATATATTTATTATTGTCTTATACGCACCTTATTTGTACTACGGACATCATCCATTTCCAATGGTAGATCCTCATCGCCCTCGCTCTCCTGTTCGCTTTCGCCGATGGGATCCTCAATCTCTTCCTGATCGGAATCGGTCTCCTCATTGCCATGCGGCCCGGAACCGCCACCGCCGCCAGCACAACGCCCTAAGCGTAACGGTGATGTGGAGGGCGGCAGCGTCTGCAGCGGCAACGCCAAATTATCAATATCGGGTGGCAGTGGAACATTGTGTAGACGGCAAAGCTCGCGCAGCAATATGCCAACCTGCCAATATAATTCGATTAGTTCATAACGATACAGTTGCAAATAGGATATATGCATGAAGGACGATTAATTACCTGATTGATCACGTGATTATCGCGACCATTTGTATTGCTTAGGATTTGCACGGCATTTGTAACGCTCGTCTCCTCGCTTTCCGCGAACCAAACTGGCGGCGACGACGGATACGTTTCCTGCAACAACAACAAAAACAGTAACATAATTAAATATATAAGTAGCTATAGGAATATATATTTTGTGATGTACTTAGCAGAAGAAAATTATAAAAAAGAACTCATTCTTTGATTTTAAAAATTTAACGAAAGAGTAATAAACCTAAATTAATATAAAAATTTATGAATATAAAATATTTAATAATAATAATAATTTTGCTCTGATGGTATATATATATATATATATATATATATATATATATATATGTATATGTATAAAGACTTATGTAAACATTGATTTTTGAGAGGCTACGTGTATAATAACAAAAGCCAAGCCAGCTGCGAGTAGCAGCGTCAATGAAATTACACATATAACCTTTAATTAGATCGTTGAACCAAGGCAGACTCAAAGCCAGAGCAGAGTCTGAGTCCAGAGTAAAGAAACGCAAAGATGACAACAACAAAAATATAATGACAAAGTTGGTGGCAACTGTTTTTTGAGCAGCGAGCGCAGGTCAGTGAATCATAAATTATTAAAGCACGTTGTTTGTCTGTCCCTAAATAAGAATCAAACTCAGATACAAATACAACAAGAATTTGAGAAAACAGAGCAAAAAGTAAAAAAGAGCTAAGCGAAAAGTTGATCAGAAATTTGCGCGAGCAGCTGAGCTAAGCTAAAAAGTGAGTGACAAAAAAAATGGGAGAGAGAGCGAGTCCCTAAACAATGAAGAGAGCAGAAGAGTGTGATACTTGGAAAATAAACCAATTAAAGGCAAAAGTCGAAGATGATCCGAGCGCTTGTTGCTGTCAAGTGTTTTTTTTTTTTGTTATGTTGGTGGTGAATTTGGTTTGAACGGGCGACTTTCGTCAAATGAAGAAATAAATTGATCATGTTCACATTGTGATTGATCTCATTTCGACTTACAAACTACTCCATATAACTTCAGTTGTATTTACAAGAATTTGAAACTATTCCATTGGAGTATTTCCTATGCATATAGTTTGAATATATCTTGTTTCCAGAATCTTTAATGTATATATGTAGCATATAAGATAAGAGTAGTTTGTGTGTTTTACTTACCGTTATGTTGGCATGAATGTCGTAACGCTTGCCATTCTTATCGATGAACCGGCACAGAAGTTCGTCCACGCTGGAATTGAGTATCTGAAAGCGCTCATGATTCTTCGGAAAGATTTTCTCCAGTGTTTTGATTTCTTGCTTTAGTGTATTAAGGCACGCCATATTGGCGGGCAAGGCAACGTGACGACAAATAGTCAAGTCACGGATTCTCCTCCTACCGGAGCTCCGAGTTGCCCGCTTGAGAGAGGTGTGCTTTTGCTGTTGATCGGAAGAGTAGTAGTTGTTTGGTAGGGAAGAGGAGCGGTAAACTACTACTCCCACAGGCGGCACAGCAAGTGCTTAATTACTTGTTTTTTAAAGTGTATTGCTTTTAATTCAATTATTATTATTACTCTTGTTGTAAGGCGGGTCCCTTTTTTCCTCTTGCTCGTTGTTTTGTGCGTCCGCTCAACAATAGATGGCGTTTACTATCTTTCAGTCTCTCTCTAGAATGCTGCTGCTCTCTTTTACATTTTTATTGAATTTGTTATTGATTGTTGGAGGTAGATTATATTATATATAATGCAGCAGCAGCAGGCAGTAAAATTCACATCATGTTGGACGACACCGGCCGCGCTGCCACGCGTTATTTCCTTTTGAAATATTGTTGTCTGTTTATATTTATTTATATTTATATTTATATTGCTGTTGCTGATTGTTGTTTTGATGTTTTTAACGCACTTCACTTGCGATGCAATGCAACTCTAAGCGCATACTTCGTCTGTGCCTCGACATACACTCAGCATGCGCCTCTCTCTCACCTTTTGAAACTGCGCGTTTATTTGCTCTCCTTGATTTGCCTCGTTTTTTGGCTGCGTCTGAGTAATTTCCTATCTGTCTCTCCCTCTATTTTTCGTCGGTCCCTTTGATTTTCCGCTACATAGTCAAAAACAATATACCGATAGATTTTAAGCACGTGTGTCAGTTTCAATCATTGCAAACAAAACAAAAACAAACAAAATTTAATATACGCACATACACATACACACACTCATATGCAAATATATCCTGCCATTACATATTTTCAATAAATAATACAAAATATAATAGTTTTTTTCTAGTATTATATGTTACTTGATTTGGCTCCACCCCAGCTAAAATGCCAATTAGAATAGAAGTCAAGAGCTGTGCATTTCATGGCATACATTCCTCCAGACTAGAGTTAGTATATATATGCACATGAAGTATGCATGGAAGATAGCAAAATTTTTAAATTCTAACGGGATCGGCTGAAAAGGGAATAGCAAAATCGTAAACAGCCGTTGTCATCACTTTATGGACGGACAGTCCAAAGAATGATAATTTTGGTTTTTAAAATATCATAATTATTTAAATGAATCATTCTTTTTAATTATTTTTGTTAAATAGTTTTAAAAATTTCACTAATGGAAAAATATAAAAAAAAAAATAGAAAATATATAAAACTCAATAAACTTTTATTTGTTTTCAAAATTTAGAAAATATGAATTTTTTCCTATGTCTAAGTCCTTTATAGATTTCCTGTATATAAAGATAAATAGGCTTATCATCTCTATGAGATTACTATTTGAATTTTGAGTTGCTTTCGTTTTTTGGCGCCACTGTGCACGGCTTAACCAGTGGTAAAGCCCGAATTGATTGCGGACGCAGCTGTGAGCACAGAGAGCAAAGAGAGCCCTCAAATTTCAGTGTTGCCTACCAGCTGCTGGACTGACAGGCTTAAGATAATTCAATGTGAAACATCCGTCCTCAAACACACATTCACACACATGTGTTAGTAGACATAGACGTTTACACCGTCAGCGAAGTGGTATTGCCTTCAATAATAACATTTAATATTTTTCTGTTATATGTGTACGCACACACATACAGATATATACACACTAAAACAGCAAATGGACTTTTCAGTGTTGAATTGCTGCCGCCGCCATGCTGCACTTTATTTTATTCAATTTACCTTGTCCTGCACTTTACACTTTCAAAACAGAAAGAGATAGACAACGAAAAGAGCTCCTTTGTTTGCGTATACCACACACAATATATATATATATATAAAATATAAAAATATATATATACATGTATAGACGGCACACAGACGGATTTTTACATTGAACCCATTCGCAATAAGTATACATATATATGCAAATATACATATATATATATAAAAATATACATATGCATGTATTTGAAGCATAAAAGTAAAATAAGTAAATAAATAATAATAATAACAACAGACTTTACGGCTGCAAAGGAGGAAAGAGAAACGGAATAGAAAAAAGCAACAATAAACACGAATAGACACAAACAAACAAACGAATACACAAACGAACGAACGCACGCATACAATAATAAAAAGAAACGTAGCCAGTCGCACGCCCGCTTGGCACCTTTACGACATCGTCAATTTGACTCCAGCGGACCGAACGACCTGCACTGCACTCCACTCCGTCCGACGGCTTGAAGCTGCGAAATTTTACTGAAAAATCACTTTCGCCAGACAGGCGCCGTCGCCGTGCAAAGCAACTCACACACAAATGTAATATCTGTTCGTAAATACATACGTACGCAATACAAATGTTCGTGCCGAAAGCAGCCACAACAGAATCACTCAACGGAGCAACAATGACAATCGAAAGAAGTTATCGATGCGCTTAAATATCGCTATCGAAAGATGGAAATTCGCACACTCCGCCATCATCACACACACGCATGCATAAGCATAAAAATACATACATATACATAAGTATGCAGGGCAAATCTAAAAGGCTAAATGTAAAAATATTGATGGATATCACCAATCGGTATCCTCTCCCTCTTTCTACCACTACAGCAGACTCATTTACACTTATAACTCCTATAACTGTTCTGCACATATATTTTTCCACAGAACAAAATCAATTATCTGGCATGTAAAATACATACTTGAATTCATACACAATCTCAATCTCACGAAAACTTACTTACATACGTACATAAGTGGTATGCAGACACATTCATACGTTTACACTTCGTAGGCATTTACCAGAACACGACATACATACATATAAATACATACAAGTATTTAGTAATGTGTGTAGATATTTTAAAGTTTTGCAAGACTGCACTAATTTGCCTTCGCCATATTTTTTGTGGCAATGTCTTTTGTGAGTCGCTGTTATTTGTAGTTGTATTTGTGTAGACGCGAATTGGCTTCTTATTGTTGCTCTCGTTGTTTATAAGTGCTTATAGTTTAGTTGGAAGTTACAGAGTTCTGTACGTTAAGTTAAACGTGCACACTTGTAGTTTGATTTGATAGCTTTAATTACAAAATGCTCCCGAAACTTAGCAATCACGTAGGCGTGTAAAGTCTTCGGATTTGTAATCTATGTACATCGTCTTCCGCGAACGTCTGACGATATTTCTTGCGTAAGCAGTGTGACCAGATACAGCTGTAAACGAATCATACCGAAAAATAATCGGATCAATTATTACTTTCGATAAAAAAAATGTAGATGATTTAATTTTAATCAGAAAACGATTTTGAAAATGCAAAAATATTTAGTTCAAATTTATTTGTTGTTTGTTGCTGAATTAAAACAATGAGGGTATGTCTAAGATTTAAAATATGCTGCAAATGAATTACAATTTAAATGATAGCAAGTTCGATATAATTTGGTATATCTGTTGAAGTTAATCCCGTGGATTCCTTTATTGAAAGACGTTCACTACTCCTCTCTACTGATCGTGGCGCGATTACTCCTCATCGAGTGCGCTCACGATACATCGATATTATATCGATTGTTCCAAGGGCTACCAGACTTACTAGTAGTTACATTTAGTGTTGCTTAGCATAACTTAATTTTAACACCTCTTCTCAACACAAATGTTCTTTAATAGAAATTTCACTATAAAGTTATTGACACACAATACTTTTTAGTCCTATCATGCCTAACAATTTTTTGTGTTTTTGCTTATTTAGATTTTTAGTGCAAATATCTGCTATCATATTTGTTGTATCGACATATTTCATAACAATTTCATTATTTTCTACTAGTTCTCTTACAAAATGATATATTATATATCTATATGTTTACTCCGTGCATGATACATATGATTTTTAGCCAATTGTTGTGCGCTAAGATTATCGCCATTGACACACAATGGTTGATCAGTATTAAAACAACCAATTTCTTTTATTAGTCGTCTTAAATACACCGCTTCTTTTGCTGCTGAAGCCAACGCCATATATTCCGCCTCTGTACTGCTGGCTGCATCCCTTCGCAACTAACCTCGCCTTGAATCGATCTATGTTGCCATCAGAGTCCCGTTTCAAGCTGTATACCCATTTACATCCGATAGCTTTCTTTCCAGGAGGTAGGTCAACTAATGACCATGTGCTATTAGCAATCAGCGAGTCGTACTCAAGCTGCATCGCCTTTTTCCATTCGCCCCCTTGAGGGCTACATAGAGCCTTCTTAACGTTGTCTGGAACTTCACCCTCTTCTATTGGCTGCATTACATTAAGTCGATTTTTCTGTTTTGTCGGTCTACCTGGTGCGCCTGTTCGCACGATGCGTGGTCGCCCTGGACCATATATTGGGACTGCATCATCTTCACTACTAGTCTGTGAAGAACCAGCGTTTTCGACATCCTCAGGATCCTTGTAGTCGGTCTGCGGCGTATGTGCTTGTACTTGCTCCTCTATTTCAATATTGTTTTTGTTTATATAAATTGATTCCATCAAATTTTGGAATAAGTACAATCCGTTTTCTTTATGAGCACAAATCACCACTTCGTAATCCACTTTTCTTTTAATACTGGCTCCTTTGTTATTAAAGTTTATTTGAAGACCGTTCTCAGCACCTTTGCTGACTGAGAAAAAGTTCGTTTGTAAGTTCGGTACATATAAAACGTCTTTTAATTTAAATACCGAATATTTAGTTTTAACCCGCACGATCCCGATTCCAAGTGCTTTTATTGTTTCATTGCCCGCCACTAGCACGCTTTGTTGAGTTTCTGTATACTCTATGAAAGCCGTACGATTGTTACACATATGAGATGTGGCGCCACTATCGACACACCATACGTCGCGACGCACATTTTTATCAGACGCGAAGAGAGCACTACTCTGTGACACACACATATACGAATGTTCGTTTTGAGTTTTCTTATCTTGTTTCGGCGTCTGTTCATCTCTTTGCTGATTATAACTGTATTTGCTTTGCCGACATGCAGCTGCAAAGTGACCGCGCTTCCCGCACACATAGCATTTACCGTTATTACTGTTTCGTTTTTGTTCCTTTTTGCCAGTCCCTTTTTGTTTTATCATGTATGCTTGCTGTGCTCTGTTTTCGTCATTGGTAGCATTTCTACGTTCTGCCTCTTCTAAAAGTTTATTGCGTATTATGGTGAAATTAGGCAGTTCATCGCGTATTTCCATTGCTATTACGAAATTTTCGTAAGTCTTTGGTAGGCTTGATAATAATATTATTACCACGATTTCGTCACCGAGCGAAACACTAACTTCTTTTAGTTTATCAACTACACTTTCAAACTCGTTTATATACGTAATTATGTTCTCACCGTCTATGAGTTTTAAATTTAATAACTTTTTATACAAAGACACTTTTCTTGCTGGTCCCCTTGGCTCATGAATTTCTTTTAGTTTTTGCCAAGCCTCTGCAGATGTATTGCAGTTTTTTATGTAGTTTATCTGTGTTGATTTCACTGACAATGTAATTGTCGCTAAAGCCTTCTGATCAGCCTTTTCCCAGTTGCCGCTGTCTCTTTCTGGCTTCACTTCAACACCACTTGCTATTCTCCATGCATCAGCATGAATAAGCACACTCCGCATTTGGACACACCAAATATCATAGTTTTTTTCATCCAGCTTGTCTATTGAGTACAAGTTATTCGCCATTTTTTCCGCGTAAATTTTTGACACACAAAAATTGTTTATTTTGACACACAAACTTATTGTTTATTGGACACACCAATCACTTAGTCTTTCTTAATCTCTGGGTCTTTAACCTCTGGATCTTTTTTTTAATCCTCTGGGCCCATAACCTGTTGAAGTTAATCCCGTGGATTCCTTTATTGAAAGACGTTCACTACTCCTCTCTACTGATCGTGGCGCGATTACTCCTCATCGAGTGCGCTCACGATACATCGATATTATATCGATTGTTCCAAGGGCTACCAGACTTACTAGTAGTTACATTTAGTGTTGCTTAGCATAACTTAATTTTAACAATATCAACATCAGCTGATGCCATTTCCTTAACATATGTATAAATACATACATATTTGTATGTAGGAGCCCTTTTTGAAATTTGGGCATCAATTTGAATGGAATTTTTATGGCTTTTAATTTTTCAACTGACTTCTATACAAAAGAAAAATAATAATATATGTAAAACAATTACATTTTTAATATAATATATGTGCTCGATTTTATTTTTGAGCTTGTTTCCTAGTATGTTTAATTTCACATTATAGATACATTTAAATGTTTTTTATTTAATTTTATGTTTACTTTTTTGAGATGTGAACACATAAATATAGATACATGTAATGTATGTGAGGGGAGTTTAAGTACTTCAAGTCTTTAATTTTTTTTGTTTTGATTTTTATTATTATTATTTAGATAATATATCCAGGCATATAGAATGAAGAACTTAAAGCACGACGGAATGGAAATTTATATCTCTTATACATTTTTATAATTTCTTCAGTTGTAGATAGATTAAAATATTATAAATTAACCCGGCCATTAGCTAGATTGAACAAGGTAATAAATCAAAGAAATTAAAAAAAAAATACAATGAATGCAGTTATTTCATTTTGTTGTTGTTGTTGTTATTATTGCTGCTGTTGGTGTTTGTTGTTGTGTGTGTTTATTGTGCACGGAATGCTTTGGGCCCCAAATTGTTAAGAGCTAAATACTCCCCGCCCCGTTCAGCATCTAACGTCAATTCTTTAGCATTTCTTACAGATCGCAAGCAAATTCGATTACATATTCTTCGATTACTCGCATTTATTTATCACGTTTTCCAATCGATTGCCTAAGCACAGCTCCACACCAGGCCACCCCAAACCCAAGCCCCTCTTGCCCCCCCTTGCCTAATTGCATGCCTCATTTAATTTCGTCCTGCGTTCTGTGTGGCTCTTCTTGCTGTCGCTCTCTCTCTCTCTCTCTCTCTGTTTCTTTCTACTTTCTCCCTCTCTCTATCTCTCCTTCTATCGCTGTTTCGGTATTTGTGTGTTGTTTATCTCCCTGTCTCTTTCTAAATTTATAGTTCGCCATGTGGCGTATTGGCATCAGGAGTGGTAGGTGTTGGTGTCACCTGCTCATCATCCACCTGCACCTCGGGCGTCTCAGCCTGATGATCGGCATTATCCTTGCTGTCGTCATCGCTGCCACTGGCGCTGCCTTGAGCCGCCTCCTCGTCGCCAGCTGTTTCAGTCTCTTTAGGCTTCTTCTCCTTGTCGGGCTTCACCTTGGGCTTCCATATCTTGATTTTGTTCACAAGATATTTTACCTCACGGTCGAGCAGAGCCATCTTATCGGTTATATCCTTGACAGTTAATCGCACTGTGGCGCTGCGACTGAGCTTCTTTTGGGCGGCGCTCTCGGTTTTCACCCAGGCGTTCGTCTCGTCAATCACCTTGGTGAGCGTATCGATCTCCACCTGGGTGAAGACATCCTTTTCGGGATTTGTCTCCTTGGTAAGATTGCGTGCAGTGGTTAGGAATTTCTCAGCGCCATCGATCATGCTCTTAAGCGCCTTGATTGCATCTGGTCGCTCCTCGTGCTCCCAGTGGCGTGAGAGGAATACATTGGAGAGTTTTTGCAATTGCGCCAGCTTATCCTCATACAGTTCAGCCTTGGGATTCTCCACATCCTCGTAGAGCCATTCGGACAGAGTGCTGCATTCGGCCAGCAGTTTCTCCTTTTCGGCAGCCGTGGCACAATCCGCAAACGATTTCTCCTCCAGTTTCTGCTGTACCTCAATGATGTGCGATTCGAGCGAGTTGAATGCGGACTCCAGACGCACACGCTCCTCCTCAATCTTGTTGATAGCCAGCAGCTTGGCCGCGGAGACATCGTAGTCGCTGCCACCAAGCGGGAGCGTGAAACGCAGCTGTGTCTTGTACGCGACGGGTGCCTTGATGGTGACCAGTTTAATAGTCTCGTTTTTGGCAGTCGCCTTGGCCTCATCATCGTTGGATTTTGTTGCAGCAGCCGGATCATCGGATTTGTCTGCAGCTTTGCCACCAGCTGACGACTCCTCCTCGGTGGGCTCTGTGTCAGGTGTGGCCGTATCGTCTCCACCATCTCCAGTTCCAGTTTCGGTTCCGGTACCAGTATCAGCATCGTCCTTTTCGGCCTCCTTTGCGAATAGCTTGCTGATGGTGCTGCCCAGTTTGGCCAGTGTGCTATCGTCATCCAGTTCCTCTTCCTCTTTCTGTTTCTCGTAAACGTATTCAACGCCGGTGCATTGGAAGATACCGGAATCATCCATAAAGAAATAAGCCTTGATGCCCTTATTGTCCACCTGACCCTTCTTTGATTTCTCCAGCAACTCCTTGACCTTCTGCAGCTGGACGCGTGTAATATTCAAACTGCCAAGGGCTGCGATCTCCTTCTCGCTATAACGATCCAGGTCGCCATAGTTTACATAGAAATCAAAGTCATCCGTGTGCTTATTGAATGTGATGACCTTCTTCTGTGGATAGGGATTCATCAAGGCGAACAGAGCGCGCTTCACCTGCTTGACGGCGGCACCATCGCCGGGATCACGCTCAAAGGACACTTGCAGCGGAAACAGGACAGCATCCTTGACAATAAACTTCTTCACCTTGAAGCCGGATGACAAATCGGCTGCCTTGTAAACGGCACCCATTGTGGCCGACTCGTCGGCATTGAGATTCTTGCCCAGATCCTGTTTGATCAACTGCTTAATGGTCTCCTGGACGCGTGGCACACGTGTGCCGCCACCAAAGAGTATCACCTGATGGATGACATCCAATGATAGATTGGATGTGGCCAGCGCATCCTCCAGCGGCTTAATGATGCGAGGCCACAAATCTGAGCAGAGCTCTTCCAGTTTCTCGCGCGACACTGACAGCTTAAAATCATGATCTTCCAGCAGATTCTCAATCTGTGCAAAATGTTCGGTGTTCGCTGACAAAATGTTCTTCAAGCGACCCGCCTCCTTGAACAGCTTGGCCAGCGCACGTGGACTGCTGGTGACATCCGTTTTGGTCTTCTTTAGTGCATTGAACTCCTTGGCCATATAATCGCGCAATCGCAACTGAATCTCCAGACCGCCCAGCGTGCGATCGTAGCCAACGCCGAGCACCTGAACCACCGGATTCGTCTCCTTGGTCTGTTTATCCTTCACCAGCTGATAGCTGACCACTGCGGCGGATGTTTTGTAGGCGCCCATATCGTAAAACAGGAAATATTGCGCCGTCTCATTGAGCTCGACGCGATTGAATACACCATAGTTAAGGGCAACGGCCGCATAGTCATTGACCAGTTGCAGCACCTTCAGATTGGCCAGCTGTGCCGCCATAAGCAGAGCTTCGCGCTCCGCCTGACCAAAGAAGCCCGGCACGGTCAGCACACACTCAGTGATTGTCTGCTGTACGGATTCCTGGGCGAACTGCTTTGCCTTGACAAGCATTTGGGCAACGAGCTCCTCTACGCTGAACTCCTCCGTGTCGCTCCTCTTGAACACAACCGTATTGCGCTCCTTGTCCCCAACGATGGTGTAGTAGGGAAAGCGTTCTCTATAAAATTAAAGCATTTATAAGCAAGACAAGATTTTTTTTTTTAATTATCTAAACTTAATTAAAAAATTAAAGAAATCTTTAATTTAAAATGTGTAAATTTCAAATTCTAATTTGACTCTTTTTTGTATTGGAAATAGTTTGAGCAGAGTCAAAAACAGGTACACCAACCATATCTAAACCATATCTGAACAATGATTTAAGTAAAAAATTTAAATTTAAAACCAATATGAGTTTCATTAACGATATCGGCACCACTGTGGCCATATGCGTAAATAGGGAACGTTTGCAATATATTTCAAGTGCTAATTTTAGCATGACGTGGCCCTTAAACGGCACAACTTAACTCTCTCTTACACACACACACACACACACACACACACACACACACACACACACACACACACACAGCGTACACACACAGCACAAACGGACTCACCTGTACAGATCGACAATGGGATTGTCGATGGTCTTGCCAAGCAAATCCAGTAGATATCCATAGGCCGCCGATGGATCGCGTATGCCAATCGTTTGTGCATCCTCGCCAAAGGTGCGCGTATTATCGCGAAAAGCGATGATGGCCGGCGTTTTGCGCTTGGACTCACGATTTAGGGCGATTTCCATTGGAACGCCTGGTGATACGACGCCCACTTTCATCCACTCACTGCCCAGATCGACGGACATAACGGCGGCCGCATCGCTGCCGGGCATATTGAATGCCATGATGCACAGCATCAGGCAGCCGGCGGATATTATCCGGCTGCGTTGTCCTTGGTTAAGCACCATTATGCAGAGACACTGTACAAAATAGATATATAAAATATAAGCGAACGAGCGAGACAGAGCTAGAGAGCGAGAGAGAAAGAGAGCAATAGCTTCCTTATTCTGAGCACATTTTGCTTTCTTGTCAACGCAAGCAGCTGGTACGTGAAATCTTTTGATTAGTTTTTTGAATGACTTACGTATGGGTTTATTGTTCGTTAGTGCTTCAGCGGTGACCACTGCCCGGAGCAACAACTATTGAAATGTACAGCTCAGCTCTTAAGGTTTAATTGAATTAAAAAAAAACTACGATATTCCACATCAAAGAAAGTCCTAATAGCCCAGCTGAAAAGCCGCCTCTGTTCAGGTGTTGGGGTTACACGTAGAAGAAGAAGAAAACGTTGACGTGTTGATTTGGAACTGAACGCCAGATGTCGATAATTAATAAAAGTTATCGATTAAATAGCATGTTCAGATGTTTTAATTAGATTGCTTGCACGATAGATGGCGCCAGTTAACAGTGTAAGCATATGTTAAATAACATTTGTTCGTTATAACTTGAAATAAGCGCTGAATATGATTTTGTACAATTTACTTATTTATTATAAAAAAAGACAAAAAAATATACAGTAATAAAAATTAAAAATACTAAATATTTAAAAATTTTTGCATGTTCAGCCGGTTTTTCCTAATTAAACGAGCCAGAAATAATTTATCAGTTGTACATTCTTCAGGCACACTGCTTAATCAGCGTAGATTTAAAATCAGTGCAGATATTCAACCCACATAACTTTGCGCAGCAACAGCATATATACTCTCTACAAGGCAAAGTCTCTCAATTTCTTTGGGAAACTTCATTTGGAGTATAATTAAGTTCTTATTAAGTGTATCCGATAGTATCTAAGGTCGACCTCGGACCTTTGGATTCACAAAAGTAGAACACTTCTGATTTCCACACCGTAGCAATGACATATATGAAATATCAAAAATGACAACTGATCGATAAAAGCAAAAATGAAAACATTGCGAAATTTGGCATTGTGGAGAATTGGGTTTTTTGCTGTATTTGTATTTTTGGAGCTCATAAAAGATTTAACCATCGAAAAACAGTTTAGTTATTGGACACCGATTGGCAGACGAACATGCTCGGAGTGCGCTTTTTAACATTTGTAACAATCGGCTGCCTGGTGGCACTTGTTCCGTCGGAGCAACTAGCAGCTAGCAACGAGCAACTCGACGACTTTACCTTCCCCGATGAGAGCTTCGACGAACGCTTCACTCGCTCCTCGCAGGGCATTCCCCTGCAGGCTTACGGACCACCAATAATATATAACTCTCAATCTAGCTATTCACCACCTAAGGCTCCCACATATTCAGCCCCAGCTACACCAAGCTATTCAGCACCATCTGCTCCAAGCTATTCAGCGCCTGCTCAAAGCTATTCACCTCCAGCTGCTCCTAGTTACTCCCCACCTGCTGTTCCAAGCTATTCAGCACCTGCTGCTCCAAGCTACTCAGCGCCTGCTGCTCCCAGTTATTCAGCACCTGCCGCTCCAAGCTATTCAGCGCCGAAGGGTCCCTCATATTCAGCACCAGCCGCTCCAAGCTATTCAGGACCTGCTCAAAGTTATTCAGCACCTGCAGCTCCAAGCTATTCAGCGCCTGCAGCTCCAAGCTATTCATCCCCAGCAGCTCCAAGCTATTCATCTCCAGCTGCTCCTAGTTACTCCGCACCTGCTCCAAGTTATTCAGCACCAAAGAGTTCCTCATATTCAGCTCCAAGTTATTCAGCACCTGCAGCTCCAAGCTATTCATCCCCAGCAGCTCCAAGCTATTCATCTCCAGCTGCTCCTAGTTACTCCGCACCTGCTCCAAGTTATTCAGCACCAAAGAGTTCCTCATATTCAGCTCCAAGTTATTCAGCACCTGCAGCTCCAAGCTATTCATCCCCAGCAGCTCCAAGCTATTCATCTCCAGCTGCTCCTAGTTACTCCGCACCTGCTCCAAGTTATTCAGCACCAAAGAGTTCCTCATATTCAGCTCCAAGTTATTCAGCGCCTGCAGCTCAAAGTTATTCAGCACCATCTGCTCCAAGCTATTCATCCCCAGCAGCTCCAAGCTATTCATCTCCAGCTGCTCCTAGTTACTCCGCACCTGCTGTTCCAAGCTATTCAGCACCTGCCGCTCCAAGCTACTCAGCGTCTGCTGCTCCCAGTTATTCAGCACCAGCCGCTCCAAGCTATTCAGCGCCGAAGGGTCCCTCATATTCAGCACCAGCCGCTCCAAGCTATTCAGGACCTGCTCAAAGTTATTCAGCGCCAGCAGCTCCAAGCTATTCATCTCCAGCTGCTCCTAGTTATTCCGCACCTGCTCCAAGCTATTCACCACCGAAGAGCTCGTCATATTCAGCACCAAGCTATTCATCACCAGCCGCTCCAAACTACTCAGCACCTGCAGCTCCAAGTTATTCAGCACCAGCCGCTCCAAGCTATTCAGGATCTTCTCAAAGTTATTCAGCTCCTGCCGGTCCTAGTTACTCAGCACGTGCTCAAAGTTATTCAGCACCTGCTCAAAGTTCCTCCTATTCAGCACCTGGCGCTCCAAGCTACTCAGCCCCCAATGCACCTGTGTATTCAGCTCCTGCTGCTTCTAGCTACACTGTACCTGCTGCCCCAAGTTATTCAGCTCCTAAAAGTCCTAAATATTCCGCGCCGGTTGCACCCAGCTACGCAGCTACCCCGGCAGCAGCATATGGAATACCGAAATCTTCTGGATACTCCGCACGCATGTTTAGTCCGATGCTAATGTCAACGCACACATCCAGCTATGGACCGGCATCAGCTGGCTACGGAGGATCTTCAGTTCCGGCATCACCCTGCCCAGCGAACTATCTGTTCAGCTGCAAAAGCGTTTTTACTTCGGTTCCATGCAGCAAATCCTCCGCTTATTGAGAGGCAATCGATGGACATGATGAAATAAAATTGTTGATGGAAAACCAAATATTTGCATTTCGTAATTAATATAAATTTAAACTTTTTTTTATTATTTATCACGCGGGTTCAAAAGAACCCAAAATGTGTGATCAGGTGTCGAAAACATTTATCGAAATATTGATTGAAATGTGAATTGGAAGTCTATCGGTAAAAAAAATATAATTGAACTGAGGGCATTATTTATTTATTATAAATTGGAGTACCTGTAATACCTATCAGATAAATATTGCCCCTTTTTAAGTTCTTAACTCTTCCATCAGTCCCAGCTGCTGCACGATGATTGGGTTCCGAAATGAATTGGCATTTTTAAGAGTTTCGCAATCGCGGATAATATTAACACTCTCGATAAGAAATATCAAAAAATAATCCAAAATGCTTCTTGCTGTAAACCGGAACGGAAAAAAATATTTATCATATTCATTTTGTTTTTGTTCAATTTTATTTTTGCAAATTTTCTTATGCCGTTTTACTAAGAATTATCACACTAAAAGCAACTCATAATAAATACGTACAATTATATATATATATATATATATATATGTATGGTGTATATAAGTTTTGTATGTTGTATATATTTTATATATATATATATATATATGTATATATAAATATGAACATAGACATATATACATATATATATATATTATATTTATATGTTTGTCTTTGTTCTTCTTTTGGGTGTTTTTTTTTGGTTTTTGTTTTGTTGTTTTTTTTTTTTTGTTAATTTCTTGATTTTTATATTTTTTTCCTATTTTACAAATATTTATTACTATATATTAATTTGTTTCAATATTCTCTTTGCGGTCTATATATTCCATTAAAAAGCACTTATGTATCCTTATTTCCATTGCTATGTATAATCATTTTTTTTTATCTATTAACTACGTGTATATATCTCCATAAATCTAAGCGTGTAATTAAATCATCGCAATTACTTATTAAAACATTAAACGGTAAAATGCTTCTCTCTACAGATGAACAAACGTATCAAGTAAATCCGTTTACCGTTTACAATAATAATGTGTTTTTTTTTTAATTTTTTTTGTTTCTTGTTTGTTGATCAGTTTACTTAATAGAACTCAAGTAAATCTGCACAGAGAGAACATGTCATTAAAGTGGTCCATAGATCAAGAGGTATTATTTTAGTGTATGTGTGGGTGTCTTCAAACAAAGAAACATCAATATTTGACAATGAAAAAAACGCAATTAAATAAATACCAAAAACAAAAAGAAAATCGTTTAAACTGTACAAAAAGGAAGAAACTTTTATGGAAGTCAATAATCAGTTAGATTGTTTTCATTGTTCGATTCTTCAAGCCCAAAATACCAGGCAAAAAGCAGTTAGCGGTTCAGTGACTAGTTGGATACCCTGCAATCTGGTTCAAAATTGCAAGAAAAATAATGTACGAACAAAGGTTTTAACTAAATATTTAAAACATTTAAGATTTCAATTTGTTGGAACTATCGTTTCATATAAACTGTAGAAGCGAAAAAGTGACATATCATGTATTATTATTTTAGATAGACAGGAACTATCTGGTTACGCAATAATAAAAATAAAATATATATTTAATTAATTTGCTGCTGACTGCGGAGAGGAATGCAAACCAAAAAACTACATTTTGCTTATATCCATTTTCGTTTTCTTGTATTTCTGCTCTTTTGGTTTTTGTCTTTCATTTTATATAAATTATTATTATATATATGTATATATATATATATATTTTTTTTGATAGTTGTTTTATTTTGTGTCGAATAAGGTTCAAGCTCATCGAGTCGATGAACGGCAGCGGCATTGGCCACGAATAAAAATAAACACAATCCAATCCCCAACCCCCCCTGTCTACACAAACCACACGTGCATAGTTTGCCATGCTTTTATTCTCTTCTGACTCTCTTTCTTCCTCTCTTGCTAACGAAAACTCGAGTTTGGATATTTGGCATTCAAAATAGCAAAATGCAGTCACTCAACGAAACAGTCAATTTGCATTGTTTCTCTCGCTCGCTCACTCGTTCTTTCGCTCGCTCTCTGCTCCACTGCCTCTCATTCTCCCCGTCCCTGTCTGTCTGTCTGTTTGCCTCTCTAAGGTTGCTTTTTGTTGAATTTAGATTTTTTTTGTCTTTTTTTTTTTTGGTTGTTTTCATTCATTTCACATTTGACCCCCAAAAAGCCACATAACCCTGAGCCGGGTCGCACTACACGCAAAGTTCAACTAAGCAAATCGACCCAAAGCAAAATAATAATATTATTGTAGTATCTTAACCAAGCGGATGATCTCATGGTAGTATCTTGTACAGCCCAAAACAAAAAAAAAAAAAAAAACCAACAAAAAAACACAAGGTTAACAACAGAGCTGCTTACGCATGCATTTCTATAATTTGAACCAAGCGTTGCTTAACTTCATAATTGTCCGTAGTCCAAGAAACTGATTGCAAAGCTACAAACAAAAATCAGTCAAATTGATTCGACTAAAATCGAGTATTTTGGAGTATGAAAAATATACTCTTAGTTGACTTTTTTACTTTTCTTTTTTTTTTTTTTTGTTATTGCGGCTTTTACACAAAATATCATTGTTTCGTTCCAAATTGCGGTTCTTGATTCGTTTTGATAAAAATCTCAACTTTGATTGTGTGTTGACTTTTGTATTTTGATTATCGATGCCACACATCGATTTTGATTCTGAATACGTTTGTACTTAAAGACAAAGATTCTTTCTTTTTTCTTTTTTTTTTGATTAAGTTGTTTTTCTTTTGTGTTTTAAGATGCATTTTTTTTAGCATAAGCTAAAGGCTATAAAAATCAAATCATAAATAGAAATGCGCAAAATCTAAAAATAAAAGAAATCGAATAAAACGCAAATAAAAAGAATCAAATTTTATATTGGTATATAATTTATTTTTGTAGTAGAAATATTAACTAAAATGGAAATAATGGTCATTCGCATATGACTTATATAGTTCTACAATTTGTCTAGTTAAACACAAAAAAAAATAATACATATCATTATAAGAAAAAAAGATGGGATCTATATTCAAAATAAACTTAAGCCTAAAGATGTAAACAAATAATGCGTGATGATCCCGCCAGATCCTTAAAAAAAAGGTCAACTTAGGCTATGCGCTTGGGTTTTTTGCCATTCATGTTTTTTCTTTCTTTCTTTCTTTCTTTCTTTTGATTTTTACATTTTTTCGGTTTTCGTTTTTTTTTTTTTTTGGCAATTAAGACAATCTACAAAATAATAATATTCATTATGCGTACAAAGTATGTAGTTATATACGATATATATGTTTGTGTGTATTTATGTATAACTAGGCCTAGAAAATGGGCTGCTCGAGTTGTCGCCACATTCTTTGGAACGATGCGCCGCCAAAGTGTTTTAAGTTCAAAAACAATACATTAATTAATTACATATTATGATTTAGTTGGTAATTGTAACAATTGTTGTTGTTTTTTAATATGAATATTTTGTTTGTGTGTGTTTTTTTATATATATTTTTTTTGCGGCATTTTTTGGCGCTGCAACTGAAAACGAAAACGAAAACAAAACGACGCAAATACTTCTACGAATAAAAAGAAACAAACAAAAGCTTACGATTTAGAGAGAAATGCGAAAGAAAATCAATGAAAGCTACGAGCGAAAGTTGCAATGCAACGGACTGAGTGAGAGCGGACACGAGAGCGCTAACGAAAGCTCTCTTAAGCTGCGCTCACGCTAAAAATGATTGCAACTCTCTTAATCGCAACACTAATACTAAATGCTCCTCATAACAAACACATGTGTTTGTATATGAATATGTAAATGTATATGTATATGTACAATACATATATATATATTTCTATATATGTAGATCATATGTTTTTGTTTTCATCTTTTTTTTGTTTTTTGTTTTTTTTTTTGTTTGTTTTTTTATTTCTTAGCAAAACCTTAAATTTGTATCACAGCCTTTTTTCTCGAAGAAAAAAATTTATTTATTTTTTTCCATTTAATTGATTTTTTTTTTTTGCCTTAAACTGTTTTTGTTTGCCCAATTACTGTTTAATAGTTAAATACTTGTTTGTTTTTTTTTTTTGTTGAATGCACTTTTGTTGGTTTTGTTGCTTTGTTGCGTCAATATTTTTAAAAATTCTAATTGCACTTTTTGTATATTTAAATTGCTATTTAATAATTCATTTGTTGTTAACATTTTTTTGTATACAAATTGTTGTTAACAGTTTGTTGTTGTTGTGCACAGAGTTTTTTTTTATTTTTCTTTGTTCTTGTTGTGTGTTTCTAAGAGTTTAGTAAATTAGCAAGACTTGTTTCGTTCTCTTTCAAAATTAAAATGAAACCGTTATTCAAGTTAAAGACCGCGCCCCTCTCCTCTAGACAAAACAACCCAGCTTTCCAAGTCGAGAGCGCAATAAACGATAAACAAGAAAGCAGTGTGCCCGTTTCACATAGCATTTGCAAGTGTGACCTACGATCACAGTTTAATTTTTGATATATTGTTTCTGTTGTTGTTGTTGCTTTTTGTGAAATTACAATTGCTACAAATCACTGGCAGTGAATGTTTTCGGTTTAATTTTTGTCCGATTTTGATTTGGTATATGGTATATAGTCTATATAATATATTTTATATTGCGCCCCGATTCCGAGTGCTGAATGCTGAATGCTGTGGCCTGAACAGGTGAGGTGTAGAAAAACAACCTGGGACCGAAAATTGGCAATATGTCTTTTATTTACCGTTTCGTTTTGTTTCGGTATTGACTGAGAAAACTAATTATTTTTGCATTTGATTAACTGTTTTCTTTTATTTTTTTTTTCGTTTTTCTAAGTAGTTGACTTCAGAGAAAAGTAAAATGAAATAAATTGCAGTAGAAATAAACTAAAAAAAAAACAACTGTCAACGGAAGTTTACTTTTGTAACATCATAACGAAGCATGTCAAAGACTATCGATGATTGGTGTATCGAAAATGAGGGCCGGGCCACCTCATTCCTTGATCCCGATTCAAATTTTCGCATTGCAGGCGATTTCATAAAAATATTAACGGTAAATAAAACAAATATTGTCATTTTTTTGTGACTTAGTAGTTTTTTACACCTCTTTTGTTATTTTCGTTCTCTTTAGCTGCCTGTCTCTCTCTCTCTCTCTTTACTTTGATGTATGTGTTATCACTCTGCTTCTTAATTTGATTTGATATTATGTTTTGCATTTTCTTTTGACTACAAATTCTTTGATTTTTGTTATATGTGTGAGTGTGTGTTAGTGTGTGTGTGTGTGTGGGTATTTCTTTGCTTTGCTTCAATCCTTAATCATCTACAAAAACAAACTTTTCTAAAAGAAAACTTTTGTACAAAATGCGAGACTTTTTATGAGTGAGTGTGAGTGAGTGAGTGAGTGGTGTGTGTGTGTGTTGTGTGTGTGCGATGGTCAGTTACAAAGTCGTTTATATTATTGATGTAATACGGTAACGATATGTGACACGCCTTCCCACATATCCATCATATCACATCACATCGCATACACATAAACAAGCGCACACACTCACACACTACAGTCACCTCCCCTTCCCTCCCCCATTTCCTTACGATTGGTCTGCGCTCCGAAACCAAAGCCTTGCCTTGGTCGCTTAAGTTTAAAGCTTACGATTTAAAGTCTTATGCATAAAATTAGCGCTAAGTTTAAGTCCTACAAAAAACTCTTTGCTCTTTGTCTTGTGTAATTGTAAATGTTTTGTTGTTTGTTGTTTGTTGCTTGTTGCTTTTAGGCCAATTTGTGGTTCTTCTCTTTATTCATTTTTCATTATTCTTTTTTTCTTTTTGCTTGTTTTTGTTTGAGTCCCTGTTTTATTTTGAGGGCTGCTGGTGGAGTTTTTTTTTTGTGTGTGATGGGCACCTATACCTGCTTGCCTGCCTGGTCGCTTCAATCCTCAACTCATCCAATATTCCTCTGTGCCGCTCACTGATACCTTCATGTCTCCAGAGATGTGACAACGAGATTGTGGAAAACGCTCGCCGATTCGCTCAGCATGGCCGCCTGGCCGCATGAATCGCTTGGATTTGGACTGGATTGACTGGGCGTGCCCAGACGCAGTGCGTCCATTATGACCTCAAAGTCCTTTTGATTCTGATTCATATCAAAGTCAACCAAATGATCAACCAAATGATCCGTGCATGCGTTCAGCTTGACACGCTTATTGCTGTTGCTGCCGCAGCCGCCGATGCCGATGCCGATGCTGCTGCTGCTGCTGCTGCAGCTCATCAAATCCCCAGTGATGTTGCCGGCGCCCGCACCGATCACAACAACATCCAACGGACAATCCTCAATGGCCGAAATGAGACGTTGCGGCGGTATATAGAATTGTGAGAGCGCCTCTCTCACCAAACGATCGCTTTCATCCTCGATGCTGCCGATGCTGCTGCGCATCCGTTTGCGTGACGCCGACAGCGCTGCCTTTTCCAATTGTTCGGCACCCTGCGTTATCTCCGGATCGATCAGCGGCATTGGCGCATTTATTGCGCTCAGCTCACGATCGAGTATCTCCAGATCATTGACCAGATTGCTATTCGATAGATGGCGCTTGCGTGCAGCTATTAACGAGGATACCGCTGAAGAGTTGTTGTTGTTGTTGTTGTTGTTGTTGTTGCTGTTACTGTTGTTGTTGTTGTTGCTGACACGCGGCAACTGATGATTCTCAATGGAGCAAATGGTGCGTGAGCCATTGTTGTTATTGTTGATGTTGCTGCTGTTGTTGTTGTTGTTGTTAATTAGCTTGGCATCATCCATATTGGTCTGGAAGAGGTTCTCACGCGCCAATTCTTCGCTGCTGTTTTCGGTTCTGTGCCACGCACCACAAGCAACAAGAGAGGCGTACCGAGAAAGAGAGAGAAAGTGGTAGGGAAAGTTAGTTGTTGGTTTTTTTTTTCTTTTGTTTTTGTAGTTGTTGTGAAAAGGCCTGCGACAAAACGACATAAAAGGTAAATACGAGAAAAACCTGTGCAACGATATTTATAAATATATATAGCAACAATTTAACAATAAGAAAATATACAACTCTTACTGCAATCTTTCTGTTTCTCTATATGTCCTTAGCTTAAATTGATGTTATGGCCAACTTGTCGTTTAACATTTAATATATACACAATTATCCGTTTTTGTTTCGGTTGATTTTGGCATTTTGGTATCGATATCAATGTTTTTTGAAAACAAGCTAAATTTTACCAGTTTCATTAAATATTTCGATAATATATCGAGAAAAAAAATTTGATTGTATTCATAAACAATTATTTCGATATTTTTGTATATGTCATCGCTGACTGTTGTTCTTATTATGTAAATATGTAAGTATGTATTGTATATATATGTAAATGTATGTATGTAGATGTATCGATGTCAGGCTGATTTAACGGCAAGTACGCTGCATGGTTGATGTTCGTGGGTCGCACTTTAATTAACTGGGCCAACTGTGCGCCGCTTGCTTCTTGCTGCTTGGCGGCTGACGACTGGCGGTCAGCAGCGTAGTAAATTTCAGCTAATTTCTCTTTCAATAAAAGCGCAAACCAACCCCCTACCCCACCCCACCCCCCCGCACTCGACAAACCATCCACTCCACCTTTCGACTACAGAGTGTCTTTTGTGTTCAGCCAATATGCCAAAGCATTTGAAGAAGCAAAAGCAACAAAATGCGAATTAAGTCAGCAAAGGTATGTAAAAGAAGAAGACAAAGCCATCAAGAGTGGGACGCAGTCAAAGACGAGCGGCGGACAACGAACGACGGACGACGACAGCGACGCAACGCATTAAAACGCGCAACTGAGCATGTCAATGTTAACTATTAAAGCAGAAAAGAGCAACAAACACAAACAGAAGCACTCACACACACACACTCACAGGCAGGCAGACACACACATACATCCATCGCTGACAAGAATGGGCATGGGCAAGGTGCATGGTGGTCGACGGAAAGGGGAAAAGAGAAAAATAAAAAGCGAAAGTACGTAGGCATCTGTACAACAGAAATCAAAACGAAACAGCAACGAAGCAGCAGCAGCGACGGCGACGGCGGCAACAATAAATCGCGCGCTTCAGAGAGATTTACACAAAGAAAAAAAAAATCAAAAAACCAGAAAGCGTACAACAACAACAACCACATACACCAAGCGACGTACACAAAGAGAGCAAATCAAAAACAAACAAAAAAAAAAAGAGTAAAGCACAAAAAAAAAGTGTGTTAGTTTAGTTGTTGCTATTATTGCCCGTTGAGTGTGTTAACTTGCCGTTAACTTGAATTATGATGAACAGAAATGGGAGCAACGACAGCAAAAGCAGAGGCAATAAGGTAAGCAGCAAAAAAACAGCAGCACTGACCAGACCGAAAAAAAAAACAAATAACTAAATTGAAGTTGCCAAGCAGCAGCGAGGGCAGCAGCGCGGTCAGAGCCAAAGCGTAGCAAGCAAATGCAGCGCCATTCATTGCACAAGTGACCCCAAAAATAAAAGTTGCCAACGGCACTAGAGGCAAATTGTTTGCTCTCTGTCTGTCTGTCTGTCATGCTCAAGTGCTTTTCCATCATACTACATGCACATTATATAAACAAATAAAAAAAAAAAAAACATATTGTCAAGAAGAAGAGTAAGAAGCTTTAAAGCTTAACTCACAACGAGCAGCAAGCATTAGAATTAATTATCACATATTAGTGGCGACAATAACTGCGTCCCGCTTTGCTTGCTCTTCTCTGCGGATCACAAAATTTAAAAGACGCAAAGCTTTGATTTTCACCACTTCGACACACACACATGACGACATCAAAGCGCGCCCAAAGCTCACACTCGAATACGCTTTGAGTTCTTCTTAGACAGCAGCAGCAGAAGCATCATCAGCAAATAATGGCAATAAAAACGTTTGTCAATGTTTGAAACATCGCGCGTTGACATTGAGCAGAGGCAGACCTCATCATAAATGTGTGCGAGGGAGTCGGACTATGCGTGCGTGCGTGCTTGCTTGTGGGAAAGTGTTTGGCTTTGCATGGCGTGTGACCGATAAGCAAACGGTATTGTCCACTCTAAGCGTAGGTGGGGGCTTGCTTTCTGGCAGCTAGCAGCTTTTGTCTCTCTCTCTTTTGTCTTATCTGTGTTTTCGTTTTGCGCACGTTTTCGATAGTCCGTGGCCGTGATGGTAAAATTTGTCGCTGTATATATGCATGCGTCTGTATGTTTGTGTTTGAGTGTGTATTTAATAGTGGGAACTCCAAAAGCACTCAATTCATATATGAGAATTGGAGCATATTAAGCGATTCACCTGCCTTTGACATATTAGTTCAAGCTGTTGACAGATTATCGCACACGACACTTGATACCATCCTTCTTACAAACACATCTATAATACGCACATACACAAATACAAGAAGAGAACTGCAAAAATGAAAAAGAGGATAGCAAAAAAAATAAATATATATAAAAAAAAAAAAGGCAGCACAAGTTGAGCAAAATGTCACACAATCGAACAAGTGCAAGCAAGGGGGACAAAAAAAAAGGGAAAACCGCTACGTCAAAGTATAAGCAGAAGCAGCAGCAAAAGCAACAGCGGAAAGTAGCGAATATGTAGGACGACGAGGTGTACTTGTTGTTGGTGCGCTGTTTGGGGTCGTTTTGGAGCCGCCGCAGGAGGCGTATGTCAGAGACAACTTCATTTGCTAAGCCCGAGGGGGTTGTCTATGAGTGTATGGGGAGGGGTAAACCGATTCAAGCTAAACACAACCCCACCAGCAACCCTCTTCTTTCTCATCTCTTTTTTCTTCGTTTCGTTTCGCTTCGTGTAATATGCTGGCCATGCAAATTGAATTTGAAAGCGACTTTTAAGAGCACACTCTCACACATACTGAAAGACACACAAACACACACACACATCGCTGCTGCAAATGCCCCGTTAACTTTGCAAACGGTTTGCGCTAGTTCACGTATAGTGTACAACTACCTCATTCACTCATTGTTTCGGATTGCATTTTGCTATAGATATATATAATTGTTCGATAACAAGAAAAACTACTTGTTGCGAATGTGTTGTCCATCTAAATCGATAAGAAATTTGCCTGTTATTCTCATCAACTTCAAATAGTTAAATAATATCAACATTTTTTTTATCTTTCGAACACTCGCTCATTCTATCTTTTATCCTGTGCTGACACAGAATTAATTAAAAAAATAATAATACCTGTTTATTTACAATTGGAAAATATTTGTATAGAAAAACTAGCTGCGCACAAATCAGTCTCTTTTAAATATTTCAATTTGTTTGAAGCAGATTCAGCTGATTCAATTTAACAGTTATCGCTTCGATGTAAATAAACACATACATATGTATATTGTGGGCAAATTGCATCCATAAAGTGAAGAAAAAACAACATCAGCAACGAGCCCTGATCTATTGTAATTGTATAATCTAATTGTTCTACATATTTTAAATGCGCGCCCAGACAACACTTGAAATGCAAAGTTTCCCCTCTATGTATGTGTGTGTGTCTGTGTAAGTGGTGTGGGCATATTTGTAAAGTTGCTAGTGCTGCAATCGTTACCAAATAGATGAGATGCTCAACAACAAGAACAAAAGCAAAACAACAAAGACAAGATAACAGAAAACTATAAAAACGTCGCCGCAGTCGCGAATTATTACGATGCCGCAAAATGGGGCGGTGGGTTACAAAATGTGTGCACAAAGAGCAAAAGCAAGCAAAAAAAAAAATAATAAAAAAAAAACAACTACATCAAGAAAGCGAGCGAACGTCTCTCTTTGGTTGTATGTGCGTGTGTGTGTGTGTGCCTGTGTTTGAGTAGGTTAAAGAGAGGATGGACAGCGAGAAAAAAGTGCTTAGCGTAAAGATGCGGTAAACAATTGAATAAGCGTTGATTTATTTTATATTTTGTTAAATGCAAATTTAATGAAAAAATATATGTATGCATTTAAATACCAATTGCATGGCGATAATATTTATTCACATACATATATATACATTGTAATTTTCTTTTATGAATTTCACTCGTATGCAGCATTAGGCGCTTGATTTTCAACTTTTTTTTTAAATTTAATTATCGATTGCTGCATGACAACTGTAAAGTAATAAGCATATGCATACACAGACATGAATGAAAATGCATACATATGTAATTCGATGTACATATATAATACATACGTACATATATATTTATTTGTGCAAGCGTCGCGTCTCGCTGGTGAAAACATGTCAAACTTAGCAAAACGAAGCAAAAACGGAAACATAGCACACGAAACGGCAACACAAACAGAAGCAGCAGTAGCAGCAGCGTCAGCGCCAGCGCCGACGTCGACAGCGACAGCAGCAACCAACTCTGACAAGAAGAAGCGAATCAAAAGCCAAAAGCAAAAACTGCGATTGCGATGAATTAAGTTTTTGGCTGTGCGCAAAACAAAAAAAAAGAGCTTGAAGTGTGTGTGTGTGGTAACGGCATTTTTATTTCTTTCCTCTCCTTGGAGGCAGCAGCAGGCGCACACGCTGAGACAAGTGAAACAAAGGAAGCGCAACAGTAGCATTAGCAGTAGCAGCAGTAGCGGCAGCAGCAAAAGCGGCGGCGGCAGTAGCAAAAAGAAAGCCAAAGCGACGTCAAATCATTGTCCATCGAGTTAGATGATAGATTATAGTTCACACAAAGGAGGGGTGGTGTGGTGTGGGGCTGACATGCGTATGTCAAAATCAAGTAAAACGTAACAATATTAACGGTAAAGCAAATAGAAAAGCAAGAAAAACAAAATACAACTAAATAGATTGCTGCAAAAGCAGCACAAGAGGCACAGCAAAGAACTTTAAAAAAAAAAAAAAAACTGAACAGCAACAACCACATTAGAAATTCTGGGCTGTGGCGTACAGAAACAGTGGGCCAAACTATTTAACGGAAAACGCCAGCAGCAGCAGCAGTTGACGGACAAAGAGAAGAAAGAATTTGAATAAAAAAAAATTACCCTCTCTACATACATGTTTATGTTATATATGCACAAAGTCGCAACTAGTGATTCATTTATTTTTGAACACAATACCAGCTAACTAAACGTATTTCAATATCGTCTGCAATTAACAATTAAAATTTATTGATTGGCGACATCTAAAATATGCATATCATTAGTGCATATTGTCGGAGTAGCCCGTCAGGTCAGCGATAACGATTAACACTCATCGATACGCATATTAAAAGCACACACAGCTCAATAATACAAATTATCTCAGAATACATACATATATACATACATGCATATGTATGTATATCGAGTACACACACACACACACACACACATAGAGAGAGCACTCGCCGTCAAAGCATTTGGCTTGACAGAGAAAAAAAGAATGAGAGAGAAGAGACTGCACAAAGAGCATTTAAAATGCATTTGAAAACACAAGAACAGCTGCTAATGGATCACCAATACATGCACAATTTCGATTTGCACTCACACACAATCAGTATATGCGTACATTTTTTTCAAGATCACATTAACTACATTTTCTTTTGTTTTTGTTCTTTCGTTAAATTTGGACACAGTTGATATTTGAAGTTAAAATTTTATAACTCTTTCGACTTTGTACGGCTATAAATAATTATGCACACACATACATACACACAAATGAACATGTAGTGTCGCTGTGTGTTGTTTGCAAAAGTCTGAAGGTTTTAGTTGCGTTTTGTGTGTTGTTATTGTTGTTGGCATGTGCTGGGCTTGTGGTATTTTATGCATACATATATGTATATGTGTGCGTGTGTGTGTGTGTGTGTGTTAGTGCCATTGTGTGCATGTGATGTCGTATATAGAGACTCTAGAGGTGCACATAACAACAACAAAAACAGCGTCGCTTGCTATCATCGCTCTTTTATGTTGTTGTTGCTGTTATGGTTGCTTTTTGTTGCAAGTGGAACGTGATTATTTCAACGAGCGCAACGCTTTTTAGCACACACACACAGCCATGCATAAGTCTAGTTGTCGTGTGTGTGTGTTTTTTCTACAGCTTTGCTTTGATTTCTTTTGGTTTTTAGTTTTTGCTTTTGTTTGTGGCTGTAATCGCGCTATCTGCGAAGGTTGCTCCCCACTCTTTTTTTGTTGTTGTTGCTTGATTTTTAAGCAATTTTTTTCGCTTTTCGTTTTTTTTTTATTTTTTGTATTTTATTTGAGTTTTTTTGTTTCTGTCTTATTTTGAAATTTGATGGCAAATAACTTGATTACTATTAAATATCGGGCGATGATGCGATAATTGTGATCGACTTGTGCGCCGACTGTTATCGAATTTGTTATGCATATAAATGTGTGCATGTGTGTGTGTGTGTGTGTGTGTTGGCAAGTGCCTATTACTTTTTCTAGTTATTGTTGTTGTTGTATTTCATCTTTATATACGCCCTTCTTTCGAGACGGACAAACAATTTTCGTTGGCTCGCCTGCTGTTAGCTGGCATTTCTGTGCCTCTGTCTCTATATGTGTGTATGTGTGTTTGTTTTTTTGTCTTCTTTTTTCCCTAGTTTGCTGCCTCCTCGCTTTGTTGTAGTTTGTGTCGTTTCTGTTTCTGTTGTGGACTGCGCTGCTCTGCTCTGCCCGATGTTGCTGTTGTTTAATGTCTCTTGAGTATCTTTGCTTTGCTTCGTTTTGTTTTGTTTGACTTTTGCTTTGCGATTGGCCTGAATGCAACCGAAAGAAATACTACGGTGAGCATTCACTATAATGAACGAAATAATTGAAGTGAAGTTAGTTGGCAACACCCCGCCAAACACACTAACTGCATTCCCCAACACATCATATTATATATATATATATATATATATATATATATAGTCTAGCAAAACTTTTGCTCATAGCCAGTGCTTATTGTCTGTCTGCTGATATTGTTCTTGTTGCTGCAATAGAGTCAGTGTCTGCCCGTCTGTCTGTCTGTTTGTCTGTCTGTCTGCAGGAAGCGACAAGCTGACAAGCTGCGGTTGCCTAACCACATCCCCAATCTTCCATCCCCCATTCCTTACATCCCCCACCAACAGCACAGACGGAAATATCCTTATGCGCGTCAAGTTACAGCGTAAAATTAAAAAATATATATATATTTATTACATATATATTTATTATATATATATACATGTATGTTTATATTTATTACACATACATACACATAAATATATATATATATATATATATAAATATTTATATATATATATATATATTTACGCGTAGACAAGCGCTTAAGCTTAGCACGTATTATTTTTATTTATATTTATTATTTATATTTTGTCTTTGGTTATTTTAAAGCTGTTGCTATATTTAACGCACTTGAACTATTGTGAATAATCGGAATCTTGCCGCCTGAAAAGGTTGTTACACACCCACACACATCGAATCGCGTGGGTTCTTCGCACAGTGCTGTTTATTTGGCTTGCTTATTTTATTGGCTTGCTTATTTTATTGGCTTGCTTATTTTATTGGTTTGCTTATTTTATTGGCTTGCTTTTTCTTTTCTTTTTTTTTTGCACATGAATTGGATGAATTACAGTGCTTTCCAGAATCTCTTAGTTTTTTGGGTTGAATTTCATAGCCCTATTGAAAAATCAAATTAATACATTTATAACAGCCAATGCAATTGAGGCAATACAAATGGTATGGGAACTGTAATCTTTTTATAACTTATGCACACATTCATCAATTTTATTGCGTTTTTTTTTTTTAGCATTCATTTTAACTACCCCCACCCAGCTGTTATTCCAGCCTCACAAATTGGCAACACTGTCACATTCGCATTCACACATCATATATATGAATACAAGCACGCTCGTCCGTGTGTGTGAGTGTAAGAAGAAGACATATACACGTATATGTAGATATGTATGTTATTTATATTTATATTTGTGTTATTTTGTACTTACTTTGGCAAATTTTGTAGGTAACGCATTTGCTTCTCGCGTCGCAGTTCATCGGTGAGACGGCAATAGGTGTTATTAATGCAAACGCTGCGTCGTAAATTCGATTCAGAGTCCTTGATGCGCTCCAGCTTGTGGGCGCTCAACTGCAGGATGCGTTTCCGCTCCTCCCGCTGACGCAACTTTGGCGAGATCATTGGCACGCGCGACCGAGTATGATAACCAATAGGCAGCGAGACGCGGGGCGGTCCAAACATGTCCGACTCATCATCACCGCTGCTGCTTTTGCCATTGTTGTTGTTGTTCCCTGCATTTGTGTTCGTTGGCAAGGTCATTGTGCGTTGCGGTTGCTGTCTGTGTGTGCCTGTGCCTGTATGTGTGTGTGAGCAAGAATTGTGTGTGCGTTTGATTGGTATGCAAAGCCTCTTCTTTTGTCGCCGACTCTTTCAAGTCTCTCTTTCTCGCACTGGTCTTCTCTTTTACAACTTCAAGCAACTCCTGCCTATTCTTCTTCTTCCGCTTGTTTAGCTGCAATTGCTGATGCTGCTTCTTCTTGCCAATGCACACAGCGCAAGGTAAACCACAAATCGTTTGCTGAGCTGATTTGAACTTTTATTTTTATTTTTTTGTTCTCACCACATTTAAATCTGGTCTGTAGTATTTCACAAAAATTTGACAGGAAGCAGTACTTTTTTATTTCAGCTGTGTGTGTGTGTGTGTATGTGTGTGTGTGTGTATGTGTGTGTGTGTGTATGTGTGTGTCTGTCTATGTGCGTGAGTCTGTCTGGGCGACAGGCAGGCCGCTTTTGTCCCGAAACGCGCCTCGCTTGGTTTTGGGAGTGCGTACGCTGCTCTTCTTCTTTACGTTTCGCTGCTGCTGCTGCGCTGCTTGATTGCGTGAGATTTCACTTTGCTTACTGCTTACTGTCCCGTTATGTTTCTTCACGTATGCCTGCAATCATTTATTTATTTTTTTGCGCTCGCCTTCAAAATAATCCAGGACTTTTGAATTTGGCGCATATGAGATAAGCCACAACAACAAAAAAAAAACCAAAAAAAAAAAATATATTGTTTTTGTTTGTCTTTGTCTAGATAATTGTTCAGTGTTAGGCACACTACTCCTAACTACTATTGACAAATTGCAATTAAAGTCGGCAGCCTTTTTTAGTTTGATTTTTTTTAATATTATTTTTAACACGCGGCGCAGTTGGGGCAGTGGGCAGTGCAAGTTGTGCAGTTGGAGGGCTGAGCTGAGCGGGGGGCGGTTGTTCGATGCACAACACTATAAGTCTTTTACTAATTGCTTGTTTGTTTTGAATTTGTAAAGTATGTTCTATTAATTTTTATTTTGAGATTATTAGTATAAGAGCCTGTTGAAGTTTGCGCGAGTGACAGTGAAAGAGAGCGGAACGTGTGTAAGTTGGGGAGCGCGTGGTGTTTTTATTTTTTTTTAATGTTTTGTTGTTGCTCCGTTACTTGTGTGTTACTAGACCGAACTTTGCCGCTGCCGCTGCTTGCACGTCCGCACAGTTCTCGCGTTCGATGTGAACTGAAATACTGAATGAATGAAGCGCACGGGCTTTGCCTGGCATCAGCAGCAAACGGCCGTTTTGTTTGCCTGACAGCGACTGCGGCGGCTGCTACGAAGACGTCGACGTTAACATTGGCAGCGCACACAGATGTTCGACTAACTTCGGTTCGGTCTCTGCCCGGCACGTACAAACGGAAGTAGCAGCCAGCAGCAGCGAACCGTCGTCTAAGCTAAGCAGAGCGGAGCAGAGCAGAGCACAGAGTAGTAGAAGCGCCAGCCTAAAGAGCATGTAAAGAGCAAGCCTAAAGAGCGCATTGTATGGCGTACGTGCGTGCTCCACTCTCCATATATACATATACATATGTGTGAGTGCTGTTGATATGCAAGATTTTTGGCACTCTATGAATGTGTCCGTGCGTGTGTTTATGTATGTGTGGGGATTTTCTTAGCTTGTTTTGATGTTTGTCTGCTGTGCCATTTGTAACGGAAGCAAAGCGCAAACACACGCGCCGTCAGCTCCACAACTGAGTGAAGGGTGGGCGGACGGCGACGGACACTTCGCAAAAAAAAAAAAGAACAATAATAATGAGAGTCTCGTTGTCTTTGCTTGTCGCTGCTGCTCTGGCGGCTTGGCACGCGCTATGGTCGCAGTCAGCAGTCGCTGCGACCAATGAGCATAAATTTTATAGTTTTCTCTTGTGAACGTACAAGCACATATATATGTATACATGTGTATGTGTGCAGCATGTTGTATTTTGTATTTATTTATTTTTTTTTCGTTTTCTGGTTGGCTTTTATTATGTAAAAAATAACTGGCCTTAGGCGAAAACGCCACACGCCGTTAGTGGCCACATCTGATATTTGCCGCTGCCTCATTATCACCAAAGTTGTTTTTGAGTTTAACTTGGACAAATTCGCTCAGATTTGTATATTGCACGTATATTTTTTATCAGCTGATAATCTCATAAAGATAAAAAGATCACCCCAGCCCCGAGTTCACTTAGGGATCAACACAAATTTGGCTCTCTTCGACGCTAGCGACACTGTATCGCGCGCGCGTGTGTGTGTGTGTGTGTGCACTTAAGGTCAATTTTGGCACACTCTTATTGTTTCAGAGACAGGCTGCCAATGAAGTTCAAAAGAGAGCAGCTTGTTCATCATAATTATTATTATATTTGCTGTTGTTCTTTTTTTTGTTATTAAATACCACTGCGCTGGTTCCTAATTTGGTGAAAAGTGGAGGCAACAAAAATCTAGCGAGAAACAATGCAAAATAAAATTTTCTTGCTTAACGTCATGACTCAAATGCTTACACACATTTTAACTGTGAATTTGGCAGCAAGCGAGGCAGAGTGGGAAGAAGACAAATAACGATTTGCTGGAAGCGTGACATAAATTTTATTTGAGTAAATTCCAAAATACTACAAACAACAACACTCAAATGATATGCTTATTGACTTAACCTAGAAGATTTTCCTTTTGCGAGAACTAACCTCATTTCGCTATTTATTATTATGACGAGCTGAGGACTGAACAATAAATATGGCGATTGTTTTTTATTTTCCTTGACCTTGCAGCCGTGTGTACTTATTTTCTACGTGTGTATATGTTTGTGTGTGTGTAGCCTCAGATTTCGACTTGCACATATGCAAGCTTACACAGTCGCATACATGCATTTGTATACATATACGTATACGCATACATACAGATATGAGTATGCACATTATAACTGTTTATTTGCCAAAGTAATCATCACAAAATGCCGCCAACTTATTCGCATTCAGTTCAATGTCACACAGACTCACACACATTTATTAAGTTTGCATGTATATGTATCCTTTGGATTGCATTGACCTTATGTGGCCTTCGGAAACCGCCCCTGGCCTCATTTGGCTTACAGCAGTGCTTTTCCCCTCTTTTTGTCTATCCCTCTCTCTCTCTCTCATTCTCTGTTTCCCTTTCCCATTCCCTTTTCGATATGCTGGTACATATGTATATTGTGTGTGTGGGTACAGCGACATGTATTCTTCAAGATAAATTAAAATTACGTAATTAAGCAAGTCTAACAATTAAGTATTTATTGCTTTAAATTTGCTGCACGATAGGCAAAGCCTTAAACACCCTCCACAAAAACACAAAAACATTGCTGACGCACAAAGAGCTGCCAGAGACAGCGACGCCGACGACGACGCAGACGACGGCGACTACCTGCGGCGGCTGAGCTAAAAGAAATCACCGCGCTTTATTTCAAGATGGTGTTTCGTTTTGCTGCTGCTGGTGCTCCTTCGTCTTCTTCTTCTGATAATGATGTTACTGTTATTGTTGTTGCTGCGTTCGTTCTTTGGTGCGCGTTTAGCGGGCGCGGAATGGGCGGCGCTCCATGTTTTGGCTTTGACAACTACACACACATTCAAACATACATACAGAAAGACGTAGCGACTTTGTCGATTCGCAACCGTAAATTTCAGCAACACAAATAACAACAGCAAAAACAACCGAAACGAAAACGAAAACTGCCCTCTGCCCAAGCAGTAACCAAAAACAAAACCAACACAAATATACACACACAGTCACATGCAGCAGCAGCAGCCGTACTCGCGACGTCTGCATTTAGATAATCCAGCAAAGAGTCGCGCTAAAGCCAAACAAAAGCACAAATCTCAAAGGTGGACGGACAAGTAGAAGTTGAGTTGATACCAATGCATTCATATGTGTGTATGCGTATATGCATGTGTATCGCATCAATGGCAACAACAACAATTTAATTATCAATAACATATTTGAGTTTCGTTTGTCCATTGCCCACCGCACCACCACCGCTTGCACACTTTGTCTGTGTTGTGTGTTTGGCTCTTTTTTTTTAGCGTACGCTCTCTTTTGCTGCTTGCGGTGCTCTTAGCATTTGCAAAAGCATCAGTAATGTTCCACGCAGACACAGTGGGCCTGGACAGCTTTGGCATATTTGTCAGTCATCATTGTTAATATCGCTTAAAATATTTCTTTAGTAGCTCGGTCCTTAATCGAACAGATTAACAAATTATATTTGTTACATGTGACTTGCAAAAACTGCAAATCATAATCAACATAATGTAGGAACCACTGTTACATGCAATTTTCCAAACAAATTAATATTAATGCCCTTAACTGCACTCTAACTGAGCAGCAATAAAATAGTTGAAGAAATATACATAACAAACACATGCATACGTTTCCTTCACACACACAGACACACATACATACAGATGTAACACAAATAGTCGGTCGGATCATTAACATTCCATACCAAATCAGTCCCACTGTGCGCCGTGTGAATGAACGTATAAAAAGTGAGAGCGCGTCGACGTCGAAGTCGACGTCGTCGTCGCGCTCATAAACGAAAATCAATGACTCCCAATGCTCGCCGCCGTCGACAATGGAGCGATTCCCCAAACCTCTCGTTCCCCCTCGTTCTATAATCTTGTTGCTGCTGTTGTTATAACTATTTGTTGCTGTGGCTGCGATGGCTTCTTCCTTCGCTCATTTGATCTTCTTGTTGTGTTGGTG
Source organism: Drosophila dives (assembly GCA_035042365.1). Classification (NCBI taxonomy): domain Eukaryota; kingdom Metazoa; phylum Arthropoda; class Insecta; order Diptera; family Drosophilidae; genus Drosophila; species Drosophila dives. Next base: position 5,161,057 of record JAWNLJ010000443.1, on the reverse strand, counting down.
GCCAAAGCAGCGCAGTGATAAATGCGTCAGCGTCAGTGGTTTTTGACTGTGGCGCATATACATATACATATATATATATATTTTTATGTGTGTTTGTGTTGTCCTGTTTTCGTTGTTTCTGTTGATAGTGTGCATTAAAAATGAGTTGCGTTTGGAGTATTGTTGAATTGCCTCTAAATATTAAAAGTTTATGTAATACACACACATACACACATATAGGCGTAGACGACAGGCAAGATTTCGTTATTTTATTTTACAACATTTCTGCCTTTGTCGGTGCTTTTTACTGTGTGCCCTTCACAAAATGCTGCTGTTGTTGCTTTTTGTATGTTTGCCTACATAAGTATGTACATACTAGTGTATGCGTGTTTAAATATATGTGGATATAAATTTCGGTCATGTTTGCAATATATACAGAATCTATTGCAAAGCAGCAGGCAAAAGGGTAACGGCAACGGTATTGCGACCAACAGACCGGCGAAAGTATGCTTCCCATGCTCCCGCTCTTTTCTTTTTTTTTTTATAATCTCTCTTGCTTACTGTTTGTGTGTGTGTTCAGTGTCGGTCGTTCTCTTCGCTTGGCACTCTTTATGCTAACACACACATAAAGCTAGAGAGAGCATAACAGTCAGCAAAGGGACACGGACAGCTGACTAAGTTTGTAATTAATTGCGGCCTTGCCAAACATGCACACACACAAACAAGCACTCATAACATTCATCCCCCTCTCACAACACCTCTGTTGAGACGATTACTCGACTTTGCTGTCCACTGGCTGCTACTGCAACTGTTATGATTTTAATTTTCTCCCAGGGCCCAACATGGCGCACTGGTTACATTTACTGTTGTATGTACGTAAGCCATGTCAATGGTTCAAAAATAAGTCAAAGCATAGCTGGCTTAAGAGCAACCCCAAAGAGCGCGGCGTGATCATCGGACTAATTGATTGTGTTAAAAATTTTTATTGAAAAAGCACATGACATATACAAAAAAACATGTTCGTAAATAGACTTCTCTTCTCCTATCTTTTATTTCCCGCTTGCTGCTAAAATTAAATGAATCTTCACAATATTTAGCATAATTGCTTGCTGCATTTTAAGCGACAGTCGCACGCTGCTTGCTTTTCTTTGCTACACCCACCTTTGCTGCTTCTTCCATTTTGTGTGTCTCACTTCGACCCCCAGAAAAAAACAGCACTGCTGCTGGTGCATATGCTTCAGCTGTCTGCTCTGCCTGCCTGTCTGTATACATGTGTGTGTGTGTGTGCATTTCTGTTTTGTTCATGCTATGCCTCGTTTGCTGCCGACAGCGACTGATGCTGCTGCTGCTCACCTCTCACTCAACTTATCGCATAATCGCAACGCATTGTCAAGACTGAGACTGACTGTGTCGGTCCCTCTCTCTCACTCTATATATATATATATATATTTGTCTCTCTCTCTACATACGTACATAATTGCCATTGCCGTTGCTGCTGTTGTTGTTGTTGGCGGTGGTGGTGGTGTTGATAGTGCTGCCACTGCACCAGCAGCACTGCAGTCTGCAACAATGCTCATATTAATTTTTGCTTTAGCACGTTTTGATTTTGATTTGTTTTGCACTAAACGTTAAACGTTAAAGAACAGCGCCGAGTAAACTCTTTTGTTTTTTTTAATACGTATAGGGTTCAGGTATAAAACTGATTTCGTAATCTAAATAAGCCCAGATGTCATCGGCTGTGAATAAGTACATATGTATATATGTATATGTACATATATATGTACCCACTTATTCTTACTTACTCTTCTTAACTCTTAATTTTTCATACTTTGCTTTGCTTGCTAATCATCCATTTTGTTTTATTCGATTTTATTTTATTCCACTTTGTGTGCTGTTTGCTCTAATTGATTCTCAAGTTTGCTTGCGACAATTTCGTATCATTCCGGTATCACGCACACATCTAAGCATACGTATGTGTGTGTGTGCGTACGTGCGTGTGTGCATATGTCTAAATGATTTTCATTTCCATTTATTGTGTTATTGCTTTTAGTGGCGCTGCCTCCGTTTGTTATTTGCCGTTACTCTGTTGCGCTGACTTTGCAGTCGCCGCTTCTGTTATTATAATTTGTCTGTTTGCCGTTTGCGTAGTTTAAACCTGTTGGCTCTAGTCGTAGCTGCTGTTAGTTGTTGTTCTTCTCACCGTAATGTATGCATGTGTGTGTGAATAATTTTAAAATCCTGCACACACACACAAATAAGCAAAGTACGTCATTACTCAGCGGGGATTCTAGAAAGCAATGCGATTGTAATATTTTTAGTGACGATTCTTGCGCAAGTATTATCTTTATATATGTATTTAACTCTTGTAGTACAGCATATCGCGCAAATATACAGCAAATCCACTGTAAATTTTTTTGTCTTGTGTATTCGACTGGAATACTTCATACAATAAATACGTCAAACTTCCTAGTCTTCCTAGAAAAAAGGTATGAATGTAAAAACTTTTGATTTTTATTATCTTATCATAGAAGTGAAAATTAATATTGAGATATATTTATTTGTTTCTTCGCCTGAAGATAGCAGTCAAATTGTTTTGCACATAAGTTGCAATAAAATTAAAAAATAAAATTTAGGATTAGCAATTACATAAATCAATTTGAAGGTCTTCTTCACAGTTTTACAAATGTTCTTAAGTCCCCGAAATGTTTAGTAAGTGCACAATATGCTGGTAGATCATCCAGAGCTAACTTTAATATTATTCCACTACTATTATAATGATAAAATATAATAACTATATTATAAAAATTAAGATATTTAATATATGTTTCTATATAAATTTTGAAGAAATGCAAATGTTTCTCATTGTTGAACTATATTAAAGGTATTTTTTTTAACAACAAATCAACAGCTGTATTTTACCGTCCAGGTGTGTATATATGGGCGAAAGTTAATTGTCTTTAGCACAGCATACTTATTGGGGCTCATGGGGCGACCGTAAAAAGCATAAAAACATATCGTTTCTGCCTACGTTATTTACCAAAACAACAACAACAGAGGTCGATATGAAAGAAGAGAGAATGACAGACATGCACACACAGTCGCACAGAGATAAACAGCCCTGTCTGTGATTTGCAAATACTCCCCCTCTCTTTGTACACATACATACACTTGAACATATAAATAGATTTCTATGGGTGTGTGTATGTGTATTCATATCATTGGCAATTTAGCGGCGCAATTGATAAGCACTTGTGACGTCATGGCAAGTGAATATCGTTCGTGTGAATGTGTATGTGTATGTGTATGTGTATATTTATGTGTATGTGGTATGCATGTGGGTAGCCCAATGGATTAAAAGCCAAACCATAAACCAGTTTCATCACGCACATGGGCAGGCAAGCGTTGCCAGACATTGGCAAAGGTATTAAAATTAAGTTAACTTTTGGTACAGCTTAAGTCTAAGTTACACATAAACACACACACACACACATGCATACAAGACTTGCTCAATGGAGCAAAGACAAATTGATTTAATTACATTTTAAATATGTTAACAAGCTACAACAATAACAAAAGCAGCTACAACTGTAGCGATAACAAACGAAAAATGCACACGAAATGAGATTTCCGAAAATCATAAACATAGAGGAGACCGCAACAAGAAGCAATGCTGACGCTGACGCTAACGCTAGCGACAGCGACGTCGACAGCAACGTCGCAACGCCTTTGCCGAGCGTCGACCTGTATTCGCGCGCTTTTTACGTTTGGTATGTTTTCGGGCCTATGGAAAACAAATACATTCGTGTGCGCGAATGTGTGTGTGTGTGTATGTGTGCATACCTGCTTCAGACCGTGCCTACCAATGTGCATGGTATGTATGTATGTATGTATGTGCCTGAATGCATATGTTGCCATTTAGCTTGGGCCACTGGGACTGACGTTTGTTTTTTGCCTGTTTTTGCTGCTGTTGTTGTTGTTGTTGGTGTGCGAGAGTGTGAAGCGGTTGCGGTAGCGGGAGCGATAGCGCCAAACAACGTCAACAGCTGGCGGCTGTCGGACAGGCCAAAGCCTCTTTATGACCATAAAAGCCATAAAAAGCAAGAAGAGCCAGTCAGCCAACAACAACCAAAATTGAACAGCTCCAACGCAAAGAGAGAGTATGCCACAATACAAAGCGAGAGACAGAGAGAGAAAGAGAGAGAGAGGGCAGTGCAAAGCCAGTGCAGCTAGAGCGAGAGCGTTGACAATTTTATTCGATTTGCTTTGTTGTTGGTATTATTATACAAAGGGTTGTGGGTGAGTGAATTAAGTGTGGAAGAAGGGGGAATAACGGACAAGGTTGTAAGCATGTGGCGTCGCTCGGCGCTGACATCGACGTCGACTTCGTGCGTATGCTCTGCGTATAAATAAATATATGTTTGTGTGTGACCGTTTATGTCGAGCTTTTTACTAGAGTTGTTTTGGGTTTTTTTTTTTATTGTCACTTGCGTGTGCTGCCATTTAGTGTATTTAATTCAATAATTAAGTCGCTGATAGAGACGTGTGCGCTCTTTAACGCTAATATATACAAACATATATAAATATAGTAAATGCACCTCTGTAAATGCCTGCGCACATTTAATAAATAAAAAAGCACAAAGAAGTCTACGCAAAAGGATTTTAAATAAACTAAAACTAAAAAAAAACTGACTAAGCAAGCCATGACAAGCACAAACATAAATTTTTAAACTGTATTTGTGCAGTCTGTAACCAAACGTCGTACAAGTAAGTTCTCAAAATAAAAAAAAAAAATTGATATTTTTATTTTTATTCGAGAAAAATACATTTGAAATATTAATATTTTTTTTTAAGAAAAAAAACTTTTTCCAAAGCGTTTTTTAATTGCAAACAAAGAAAATGAATATGGAAGAGGAGAAAATCTTTGAGGCCATCGAGAAACAGTTGGCGGAGAATCTAAAAATCGATGATGCTGCGAGTGGCAAGCGTAAGTTGATAATTTTCAGCACATTCAGTCTACAAATACTTCTGCCACAGCATCAGCAAATAATGACACTGAGGGATATAAATCGTTCAATTATCTGTTCGAGTGGGAGAAGAAGCAGCTTATCCATCCGGATCACATGTCAGATCAGCTCGAGTTGACGGCTAAGAGTCGCACAGATCTCATCAATTGGGTCTACAAGATACATTTGAGTTTCCATTTGAGCGACGAGTCCTACCATTTGAGTGTCTCCATCATCGATCGCTATCTGCAGGTGGTGAAGGACATCAGAATCGAGTATTTGCAGCTGGTCGGCATAACGGCGCTTTTCATAGCCACCAAAGTTGAGGAACTCAATTCCCCGGACATGTCTCAATTTGTCCAAGCTGCGGATAACAACTACACGGACAAACAGATGCAGAGCATGGATTTTTTCATATGTGTTGCGCTCGATAACTATTTGGGGCTCCCATTGTCCATCCGATTCCTGGAATGCTACTCGAGCGCGGCCAACGCTACTAATAAACAAATTTTAGTGTCCCAGTACTTCCTGGAATTGGCCACTCTTGACTATAATCTGGCCTCCTGTAAGCCCTCCGAGTTGGCGGCCGCTTCGGTGTTTCTCTCGCTGCATTTGACCCATAGCAATGCTCGTGATGAGATAGGCCTCGATGACAGCCTCTGGACACCGACGATGGTGCAATACTCGAGATGCAATGCTGCCCAATTGCACCCGATTATGCAACAGTTGGCAAAGTTGGCTTTCGATGCGCCCCATGCCCATGCCCATTCGAACGCCGTTTTCCATAAGTTTATATGGTACAAGTCCAACGTTATCTCATTGAGCCCGGGGCTGTGTGGGCCAGAAATCAAATGGATTATAAACAATATGTAGAAGAGATTTCACATCCTTAATAAGACTGCAATTAAGTTGTTCTCTTTAAGCCATCAACACTAACAAATAAGAATGTTTTAGTCGAGCTCACTCGACATACACTGATATACACTGAACTCGATATACACTGAACTCGATATACACTAAACTCGATATACACTAAACTCGATATACACTGAACCCAGCTGCTAAATAAATTTAACTTCCTTTGGCAAATTTCCCTTTAAAAAACACTCAAAGGCACTGAAGATTAAAATATCCCTAACTGGCTAGCTAAAGACACGTGCATATATAAATACATACATACATACATACGTACACGCAATTGTAGGTAACGGGGTTATGCAGAGTGAGCACAAAAACATATTTTCGCTCGCATGGATTATCATTCCATCTCTTTCTTACAGATGCGCTCGCATATTTATGCATACAGAAAATGCTTGCGGCTGCTGGTATAAATGGGATCAATATGAGAATATATATTTTTCGATCTGAAGTTTGGGTTTATTGATTCTGATCAAGAATATATATAGATTTTCCTGCCTGTATGTGTGTAGCATGTGCACAAAACCTTTTTACCCATTTTTAAAATTAATAATATGACAATATATAGGCGATTTGTTGTCAAATGTTGTTAACTGGGGCACAATTAGTTGGCCAAGATGATGCATAGATAACAACCAATTCATTGTCGTACATTGGCCCAAATACTGCTAAAAAGCTTTTAAATAAATATTACCTTGAAGCGAGCATTTTATCAAGGGGCTAATGCCCGAAATATCGTTGAAGTTGTTTCTGTTTGTTTTTTTGTATTTGTTTTTTCATTATTTTTTATTTGGTTTTTGCTTGTTGTATTGGTTGTTTTTTTTTTTGGCATAAATGCGACATTGATATAAATGCTGAGTCAAATGTTGGGTCGTTTGCCTACGTCTAACTATGGCTATCTTTTGGCTGTCTCAAATGAGATAATCAGCTGTTGTTGTTCGGCACCATGTAATAGAGAGAGAGAGAGAGAGAGAGAGAGAGAGAGAGAGAGAGAGAGATCTGATGCTTAGCGATTACCGATTATCAATTACCGATTAGCATAGGGCAACTGCATATAAATGGATTGCAGCCAAATTGCCGGATCATTTCTCGAGCACATTACAGCAACACTTTTCCATTGGACCCACAGCAACAACCACAACAACAATCATGTCATGTTTGCAAAGTAAATACAAAACAACACACGTATAAACAAGCAAGCTTGTATGTGCGCACACACACACAAAATCACCCACAACTATTTTTTTACGCTTTTTACGGTTACACGTGCGTGCGTCGTCCTCGTCATTACCCTACTATTGCCAACCACTCAGCCCAATCCCCACCCCTTATAGATACTCTCGCATAAAATCATCAACACTCGACAAACCGAAACAGAGCACAACGTTTGCCAGCCACACCATTTTATGGTCTCTCTGTCTCTCCCTCTCTCTGTGTTTCTCTTTAGCGTGCGTTCGCTCATCTGCGGCTCTCTCACTACAGATTGTCACGAGAGCGTTGACAATTTTATTCGATTTGCTTTGTTGTTGTTGTTGTTATTAATATACAAAGGGTTGTTGGTGAGTGGATTAAGTGTGGAAGAGGGGGAATAACGGACAAGGTTGTAAGCATGTGGCGTCGCTCGGCGCTGACGTCGACGTCGACGTCGACTTCGTGCGTATGCTCTGCGTATAAATAAATATATGTTTGTGTGTGACCGTTTATGTCGAGCTTTTTACTAGAGTTGTTTTGGGTTTTTTTTTTTATTGTCACTTGCGTGTGCTGCCATTTAGCGTATTTAATTCAATAATTAAGTCGCTGATAGAGACGTGTGCGCTGTTTAACGCTAATACATACAAACATACAAGCATGTTTGTGCTGGCAAATAGTAAATGCACCTCTGTAAATGCCTGCGCACATTTAATAAATAAAAAAGCACAAAGCAGGCAACGCAAAAGGATTTTAAATAAACTAAAACAAAAAAAAAGCTGACTAAGCAAGCCATGACAAATACAAACATACATTTTTAAATTGTATTTGTCCAGTTTGTAACAAAACTTCACACTAGCAAGTTCTCAAAAAAAAATTGAAAATTTTATTTTTATTCGAGAAAAAAAATTTATTCCAAAGCGTTTTTTAATTGCAAACAAAGCAAATGAATATGGAAGAGGAGAAAATCTTTGAGGCCATCGAGAAACAGCTGGAGGAGAACCTAAAAATCGATGATGCTGCGAGTGGCAAGCGTAAGTTAATCATTTTCGGCACATTTAGTCTGCACATACTTCTGCCACAGCATTAGCAGTTGGAGGAAAGGGAGAGAACGGTGGCAACTTGACCGCGCCTAATGTGGCCACAGATGCTGAGGCAGTTGAAGTTGCGGACGAACCAAAGGTGTTGTCGGACCACCGTAATTATGCCCTTAAGTATCAATCGTACTATTGTATTAAGTTCGAAGTGGAGGAGGATCAGCTTATCAATCCGGATCACTTGTCAGATCACTTGATTGTGACGGATAAGATACGTGCAATTTTCATCGATTGGGTCAACAAGACACATTGGAATTTAAATTTGGAGGCCGAGTCCTTCAATTGGAGCGTCTCCATCATCGATCGCTATCTGCAGGCGGTGAAGGACACCAGAATCGAGGATTTGAAGCTGGTCGGCATAACGGCGCTCTTCATAACCACCAAAGACGAGAAACCCTTTCCGCCGACCATGTCTCATCTTCTCCAAGCTGCGGATAACAACTACACGGAAAACCAGTTGAAGAGCATGCAGTTTCTCATAAGTAAGGCGCTCGATAACTATTTGGGGCTCCCGTTGTCCATCCGATTCCTGGAACGGTTCTTGACCGAGGCCAAAGCTGATAGTCATCAATATTTAATGTCCCATTACTTCCTGGAATTGGCCAGTATTGACTATAATCTGGCCTCCTGTAAGCCCTCCGAGTTGGCGGCCGCTTCGGTGTTTCTCTCGCTGTATTTGATCCATATCAATGCTCGTGCTAAGATAGGCCTCGATGACAGACTCTGGACACCGACGATGGTGCAATACTCGAGATGCAATGCTGCCCAATTGCACCCGATTATGCAACAGTTGGCCAAGTTGGCATTCGATGCGCCCCATGCCCATTTGAACGCCGTTTTCAATAAGTATCAGTTGAAAAAGTTCCACATTATCGCACTGAGCCCGGAGCTGTGTGGGCCACAAATCAAATGGATTATAAACAATATGTAGAAGAGATTTCACATCCTTAAAAAGCTTTTAAATAAATATTACCTTGAAGCGAGCATTTTATCAAGGGGCTAATGCCCGAAATATCGTTGAAGTTGTTTCTGTTTGTTTTTTTGTATTTGTTTTTTCATTATTTTTTATTTGGTTTTTGTTTGTTGTATTGGTTGTTTTTTTTTTTTGGCATAAATGCGACATTGATATAAATGCTGAGTCAAATGTTGGGTCGTTTGCCTACGTCTAACTATGGCTATCTTTTGGCTGTCTCAAATGAGATAATCAGCTGTTGTTGTTCGGCACCATGTAATAGAGAGAGAGAGAGAGAGAGAGAGAGAGAGAGATCTGATGCTTAGCGATTACCGATTATCAATTACCGATTAGCATAGGGCAACTGCATATAAATGGATTGCAGCCAAATTGCCGGATCATTTCTCGAGCACATTACAGCAACACTTTTCCATTGGACCCACAGCAACAACCACAACAACAATCATGTCATGTTTGCAAAGTAAATACAAAACAACACACGTATAAACAAGCAAGCTTGTATGTGCGCACACACACACAAAATCACCCACAACTATTTTTTTACGCTTTTTACGGTTACACGTGCGTGCGTCGTCCTCGTCATTACCCTACTATTGCCAACCACTCAGCCCAATCCCCACCCCTTATAGATACTCTCGCATAAAATCATCAACACTCGACAAACCGAAACAGAGCACAACGTTTGCCAGCCACACCATTTTATGGTCTCTCTGTCTCTCCCTCTCTCTGTGTTCTCTTTAGCGTTCGCTCAACTGCGGCTCTCTTACTACACTTTACTACTACGTGTGTACTTTGATTTCGGTTTTGGCTTATCTTGCTGCGCTGTATTTTAAATACACTTTGCTAAGCCAGCGACCCATCATCTGCTTGAGCACACATAGCACAGCTCTTATGCATTACTGACTTTACATGTACCAAGCTTATTTTAGAAATGACATGTTTTCAATGTTATTTCGAAGAGCTTTTTTGCTGTTTTTAAAATATATATATGTGAGTGACTGCTGCTGGGTGATCAGTGAGTGTGTGTGCAATTCGGTCTTATGTTATTTATAGTGATATTTTACTGGTTTTTTTTATTGCGGTTTTGCATTTAGAAATTGATGATGATGCCTCTTTGTGCTTGCGTGCGTGTGTGCGTATGTGTGTGTGGGAATATTTTCCTTTTAAATTGAAAGTGTAACACGAAATACGCCCGCCTGTGCGTGTGTGCGTATGTGTGTGCGTGTATGCTTGTCCTAGTGTCCGCCCAGGCCGTGGCCAGTGGCGTGAAAAAACATTTTATGGTCTTCTATTTAGCTTTTTGAGTGGCTTTAAAAATGCGTTTTTCGACGGATTTTTATTTGTCCCGTGTCGTGTCGTGTCGTGCCGTGCCGTGCCTCTTGCACGGGTGTATGCAGTCATATCAAGCATTCTTAACATATTTTCCGATTGATATCTTTGTTTGAGTAGACAGGGCAGGTACGCCGTGCAAATGCTCTTGTCTAAATGCAAATGTATGTGTGTATTTCATTTGATTACATTTCATTTGGAGCTGTTGCTTGAGCTCGTTTTTAATGCATTTACAAACTTTAGTACCCTTGTTGTTATTGTTATTGCCATACGTGTCGTGTTAACTTTTATAATATCAACAACACAAAATAACATCAACAAATGCAACAGCCGCAGCAGCCGCAACGTTGAGATGAGCCAGAAAATGCCGGAAGTTAACGCCACAGTCAATATGAACGTCAACGTCGCTGCTAGCGTCACTGTTGCGCTAAGTAGCAACGCTATCGCTCTCTGCTGTTGACGTTGACGTTGACAGCAGGCGTGCTGTGATGCTGCTGCTGCTGTTGATGATGACGGCGTCGTCACCTTCGGCGTTGTCGTCGACGTCGCTGTCAACGAAAGCGTTGACATTGCTTTTGTTGTTTTCGATTTTCGTTTGCGCTTGTTCTTATTGTTATTGTTATTCGTGTTGTTGTTGCTGCTACGAATAAGCAACAATTATGGTTGCAGCGCATTTCGAATTCAAATTCAAATTGAATATATGTATATATTGGTTGTTGCTCATGTTGTTGTTTTCAATTTATTCAGTATTAAGCAACAGACAAAAACAAAACACGCGAACGCCACTCTTTTTGTTTATTGTACATACATACATACAACACATATGAGCATCTGATGTATGTATGTATGTATGTATGTATGAACAATTTATCCATAAATAAATTAATTTTTCTCGCATTGGAGCTGTCGACAGCGCGGATTTCAAGATGAACCAGACTTCAACTGATCCCCAATTGAAACCAAGATCAACTCAGTTAGCAAAAAGGTCATCGAATTACAGTCAGCTTATCTTAATACATACATAATTGAATCCCGGATGTAAATTGTTTCAGTATACGATGCACGTGGACATGGGCATATCCAGGTGGTTGAGCGGTGAAAGGGGGCATAATAATATAATATATAATATCTTAATTATATGCTCTAAATAGTTTCGTAGATATATATGGAAAAGATAGTGCATCAATACATGAACACACACACACACACACACACGAGCGACACATGTACAATTATTATTTGCTGGTCTTCTTTGCATTTGGGTCAAAACCTGTTGACATAAAACATTTAACGCACAAATGGGTTAAAATGCTAAACACAATATCATCAAAATAAAGCAACAACAAAAAAAATCTAATAACATTAAGCAGCAAAATAGGCGAAGAGTATGGCAACTACACAACAACAACAACAACAAAAACAATACAAGCAGCAGCAGCAGCACGTACAAGAGAAATGAAACGAAACGAAAAAAAAACCCAAAGCGAAACAAAGAAGTGGAAAACAAATAAAAAAAAAATACCTCGGGCATGAAGAAGTTTAAATACTCTTGTAAGTCGATGTATGTACACAGAAACGCAGAAGAAATTGTTGCTATAAGAGTACATGCACACACATAACTAACTGTACACACATACATGTGTCATACGTCAAACACTTAAAATTCATGCATACATAACATGCATGTAATACCCTTTACACGCACGCATATATATATACATACATACAACACATACACTTATAAGCTAACATAGTAAAAACAATAATAACAAAGCAAAACCGCTAAATTACAATAACAACAAAAACAAAAACAACAGCAACTCATTCGTGTGACGATTATCTTGAAATGAGACCATAGCACACACGTACACACACACATACACACATGCGTACATTACAAACACAAACGCCAAGTTAAACGGCCGCGCGCGGAACAATAACGACGCCGACGTTAACGTAGATGCCAACAAGTCCCACAAGTCATTGCGCTGAGCAGCAGCAGCAGCAACAAAAACCACTACAACAATATCAAGCAGCAAGGGCGGAAGCAAGAGAAAACTAAAAGCCTAGCCAAAAGAGAACGAACGCACAATAAAGAGCTGAGTTAAAGCAACGACACCGCCGCGTTGACGCTGGCAGCAACGTCGAGGTCAGCGCACAAGCACACACATATGCATATACAGAGAGACAGAAATACATAATACAAATGAGCGAACATTTTTCAGCCGCGTGGTGGACAGCCGAACCAGTGGACAGGGTACGGGATGAGTCGCCATTTGAATTGGTGGATTGGGAGAAGTGCAGCCCCCTCCACACTGCTTCTCACGTGCTAACTTATGTTTTAGCTTCCATTTGATTATTATTTCGTTTTTTTTTCTTTTTTTGTGAATTTTGTGTATTTCCTGTACACGTTTTTTGTCTTACTTTCGTCCTTAAGCTAAAGAGAGCGCCCTTCACTCGCCAGTCAATTTCAGCCAGTGTTGCCGTCTCTGGAAGCGTTTGCTTGTGTCTGTGTGTGTGTGTTTGTGCAATTATACTGGTTTATTGTGCATAGCCGACGGAGCCGACAATCAAATGTTGCTCTGTGTACAGTGTGTGTGTGTTTGTCTGTGTGAGTGTGTTTGCGAGTGCAACGATATTGCCTGAACCACTGCTGCTTCCTCTTTCCATGGCTATGTCATCACCTATGCGCCCTCTTCCCTCGACCCCATTGCCTCTTCACTCTTCTCTTGACGTCGTCTCTCTTTCTGTCGACCTCTCACTCCAGTTTACATGGATTTTGCACGCTTGCTCGCTCGCTCGTTCCGTCGTTCCTCCGTCGTTTTATTTTGGACATTTTTTGTGAGACGCTCCGTTGCTATTGGTATTGGTATTGGTATTGAGTTACTTTCTGTGCTAATCCCAAAACGAGACGAGACGAGTCGTTGCTGTTGTTACTGTTATTGTTGTTGTTGCTGTTGTTGTTCTTGTTGTTGTTGCTGTCTGTCACTCTTCGTCTTCTGTGTGGCGGCAGGTGAGGGCCAGAAAACTTTCTAAGGTTTCGCCGGAGTCGTTTGAAGTAATCATTGCCCATTTGGCTTCATAATTAATAATCTATCCATGTACACACACACACACACACATACACAAATAACATGCATACTGTGTGTTTGTGTATGTGTCGCCAGGGAGAGGAGGCTGAACAAGCGGCGGCAAAATACAAATTGTGTTGGGTGTCCAACAATTAAGCATGGATTATGCTTAACAGAGATTTGTTTAGATATATAAATGAAAATTGTATGTATGTATGCCGTAAGCACGAAATAACAATATATATATATATATATATATATATATTTATATATATATATTATTTATTTATTAATAATTTAATGATATTATTAATTTGCCACTGGAAATTGTTTTCATAAGCAGCGGTTTGTGGTTTTATTTTTAGCGGTTTCTCACGTTGTCAAATTACTTATCTTTCTTTGCATACAATTGCAACGTTTTACATGTTTAGTGATTAGACCATAAAACACTTAATGTCAAAAAATCATCCACATACATACATACACAAATGTCAACATACGTATATATTTTTGTATTTCTTGTGCAACGATTTGTTTTTTTGTTTGTAGCATTCACAACACTGGTGAGTAGGTAAGCATGTATGCATGTAGAAATATATAACTAATAAGCATTTATGTTGGCAACACTGGTGTGGAGGTAAGTATGTGTGTAAGTACACATACTAAGCTAATAAGCACATCTATACATACATACACATTGATATACAGCAAATGCATCTTATACACATAAGTATAAGTATATAAGTTACGCATTTCTTTTACAACAATCCAGCAATGTGTCCCTTGCATATGCAGCTGTTGGTCACAGGTAGGCATAAGCACACACATACAAACATACACACAAGCATGCATTCTCTTGCTCCCTTTCATGCCGCTAATCATCAATGTGTTGTCAGCTGTTTTGCTGCTTATCAGCGACACTGCAAGATGTGACAATAAATTTGACAAGAACAACTGCACAAGTATTTGTAGCTTCGATCAGACTTAGACAGACAGCACGATCCCCCAACTCGGAAGATAGTAGTCCCATCAAAGGAAAAGCCAAAAAGAAAACAAAAACAACGGCAGATAAATACGAAAGACACACGCAGGCAGACAACAACAGCTTAACAGCAGGGGAGAGCAACAGCAGCCAACAATAGCAGCAGCAGCAGCATCGCCAACATCGGCAGCGCTGTCGAAATGACTTTACTAAAGAGCGTCGCGCGTCATCTAAGAGCGCAGCAAGAGTGTGAGTGAGCGGAGCAGTAACTTGAATGCGCTTAAGAGTTGATGGCATCGTCATAAATTTTAAATGCTATCAGCTGTTAAAAATTCATGTGTACATCTGCTGCTGCGGTCGCCGTCAACGTAAGCGTCTAGCGCCAGCGTCGACTGCAGCTTCACTTACATGTGGGAAAGCCGCATACATACACTTGCACACATACAAACACACACACACACAAACACGTGTGCATTTATTTATGTATGTGTGCATGTGGCGAGTATTTATGCCCAGAGCATAAAGTGTCGTTGCCGTTGCGGTCGCTGGGGGGTTGCTCTTTGCTGTTGCTTGCGCTCCGATGAAACCAATTAAAATACAAACGCATTTTTGTTTTACATTTCACTTATGTTATGTGTTTTTTTTCGTGCAGTCGAAGTATACGTCGACGTCGACGCCATCGCAATCGTCACTTCTTATCGCTGTCTGAGTTCTGTTTTGTTTTCTTTTGATTTTATTTTGTCTTTTGCCTGTAAGTGGATTTTGGAAATCATTTTATAGTTGAAATCTGCATCTTAATCGAGAGGTGAATATTTCTTTAAAGACATGTAAAGATCGGGGCTTTTCGTTACAGACGATTAACTGAACAAAACAACCCCACAAACACTACAAGCACATACATTCATCTACATGTATATCCATCCCCCCTAGAGACACAACAATAAATGCTCAACTACAGTTGTCGAAGGCGTCAATCAGCTCCATATAAAATAATTGAACGATGGCGAAAATTCCCTGGCTCAAACCAAAATGGTTTGAGTGCATTAACTGGGGCCACTATAATTATCAAAGCTGCGATGGGCATTTGATAACAACATTAGCAAAACAGCAAAAAAACAAAACAAAAAAAATTCATCACATTAGCCCACTGTACTGTGACGGCAACTGCAGTTCATTGGCTGCCCCCTGCTAGGAGACGGATTGTGAAGGGGAGAAAGAGTGAGAGAGGCTTACGCATCCTAACCATGACCTTCACACACGAGTCCATTCGGCAGCGGCAGCAGCAGCAGCAGCAGCCAAATGTGTGTCTATGGCCTTTGGCGCCATTTTTTCTTCTGTTTCTTTTTACATTTATTCGGCTTAACGGTTCTTGCTGTCGCCTGGCAATTTATTGACACCCGCGATTATTTGACATTGTTTTCTTTTGTGAGAATTTGCTTAGCCTCGAATATATATATATATATATAAATAATATTATTTATATAAACAGAATATTTGTATATAATGAATGCAACTTTATTATTCTTAGTTACTTTACTCATTTATTTCTGAATCAGACAAACTGTAAATATTGTGTTGCGGCTTGTAAAATTTACGACTATAAAATTTCACTGAGAAATTATTTTTTCAACTCGGCAACTCTTTAATTGTTGCAGCTGTTGTTGCTGCGGCTCCTGTTGCCTGTGTGGCATTGGTAAAATGTGATTATTCATTGTTACTTGTTAAATTGCAAGTCAATTGAAATCTGAGTATAAGAATGAATATATAAACTTTTATATATATATATATATATATGCACTTAAACTAATTAAAGCCGTGATTGCCAGCCAAGGTAACAGGGTAACTGGGTAAGCGAACATGGGCGTGAGCTGGCTGGAGTGGGTGTTTGCATGGAATGGGCTTGGGATGGATATCACAATGGGCGTAAATGGTTGGTGAAGAGGACGGCACGGCTTGCCTGCCACATTGCGTCCTGCAACGACAGCGACAACAACAACAAAAACAACAGCAACAACAACAACAACAACAACAACAACAACAACAACAACAGCAATAACAATGCCAACAACGCTAACCCATAACCAACAATATCATCCCATCAAACCCCCCCACCCTTTTCCTCATCAAGTTACTCCCCAAGCCTTGAATAGCTTCCGGTTCGTTCACATCATCAACATCATCGCAGCGCGCCACCCGTTGACAGAAGCTGTGCGGGGAAGCGGGGGGTTGCGAAGGTAGCGGGTAGCTGGAGAGGGGGTTCGAGGGTTGTTTTTAGCGGCCACTCTTTTTAAATCAGAAGCAGGACACTTAGTGAGTGGACTGCGCTATCACTCTCTCTCTCTCTCTCTCTGGCCATTTTTTTTTTTGTGTGTGTGTTTGTATGTGCGTTTGAGCGTGAAAAATCAACACATACTTATTTAAAGTCGCCTTAATTACTCAAAGTACTCACCAGTACTCACCAGTACTCACCACTCTCTCTGCTTCTTCCTCACCCTTTCCCTTACTCCTCTGATTCTTAAGCGATTCTCCTTAAGCAAATAATCGTCTCAGCTTTTGACCAAAACAATAAAGATTAACAAAATCAATTTCTCAGCTGCAACACAGTAAAAAAAACTGTGCGCAGGTAAAAGTGAAGGATATATTGAAAAGTATATATATATTTTATATATATATATATAGATATAAATATATATATATATTACCATTTACATGGGGTTGGATAGTAAAAATTGAGATGCCATTTTTATGAGGGATTCTTTTGTCATTTGTATATAGTGCCAAGAAAATTGGAAATTATCCGCTTATTTAGCGAAATGCTTAGTTCCTAAATTTGGATAGTTATTTGAAGTATTATCTAAAAAACTATTTACTAAGTTGTAATTAAAATCAAGGCAAATAAAGCAATACTTTAAAATAGTGGCAATTTTAAACTAATGTTTAACTTTTTGGGGTCGGTTTTTAATGTTCGTATTACTTTTTATTGTTATAAATAAATGAGTATATTATCTATGTATTTAGATATCAAGATACCCCAAGATTTAAGCACATTTTATCAGATTCTTACTGTTTTTCATGTTGAATGCCACATGGGAATAAAAAACGAGAACCACAATCAAAATTCAGGCAATTTCTTTGCTGCTTTTCGGCTGAACAGATGCTTCTTCAAATAACTGAAACTGAAACACAAAACGCTTGTTCAATGCTACCGACTGGAAGATACCTTGTAACGATGGAAAGAATTGCTTGAAAACCTTTAAATAAATTTAATTTAAATTGTATATTCAAAATAACATTAACAAAACATATAAAAAATATAATATCTACGATTTTTTTTATTTATATATCATTTGATAGACTAAACTAAAATATTGTTTGATTTGATAAGAATTGGTCTTAAAAGCTATTAAAATTTGGATGTTTATATAAATCTTATAAAAATTTTGTATTTTTAAAATTATTTGTTATATTAAATATAATTTAATTTAATTTTTTTGCTATGTTTTGTTGACATTAGCTATATAAATAAAATGGATTTGTATTTTTCTAAATTATTTGTCTAATTTTCAGGAATTTTTTTTTCGTTTACTTTTGTTTATTTTTTAATTAGTAAATTACAAATGCTTGAAATATTGCTAATTAATAGCTTAATGATAGCTGTAAATAGTGTAACCAACTGCTCTAAAGCAAATATACCCCAATTTTGCATTATTTACAGGGTATGCAGCACAGCAAATAGTTTTGCTGGCTCAGTTTGGCTTGCTGAGTTCGCAGGGCCTGCGACTGCTTTTGTTGCCACTGCCACTGCCACTGCTGCAGTTGTTGTAGTGGTTGCAGTTGTTGTTGTAGTTGTTGTTGTTGTAGTTGTTGTTGTTGTAGTTTGTTGCCTTTTGTGTTTGAGATGTTGCCGCGCCGCGCCGCGCCGCACGTCTGCTGTAGTCGAGCATTTTCGACGCTTTATTGTTTTGGGTACCTATCTCCTTCCCTTTTGCACCAATTGCTCTCATTTCGGGGCGACGACGATGATGATCATTAGGACGATGATGATGATGATGATGATTGCCCTTTGTTGTTGTTGTTGTTTGCTGTTTGCTGTTTGCCTTTTGCTTTTAGTTTATAGCGATTTGTTCATTGTGTTGCTTTCTTTGCCTCTGATTCTGACTCGCTGACTGACTGACTGACTGACTGACTAACTGACTAACTGACGGACTGACGGACTGACTGATGGACAGACTGACAAGCAAAGTGACTGCCACCGCTGTTGTTTGTCCTTCACTTTTATCGGCTCCTGACGCCATCAGCTTGTACATATGTCATGTCATCTGAACTTACATACTTACACACACACATGCACGCATACATGCATACATACATACATACATAGATACGTGTTCATCATTAACTTATAGACCATTCCCATGGCCCCGCTCCCCTCCCCCAAAACAGCTGGCATTGAATTGTCAGCTTCTGCTGCAATAATAAGTCAAATTTGGTAAATATCTTTAAAAATTTACTCTATAAAATGATCTAAAACCTGGCATTAGTTCTTGGGCTACTGGAGTACAGCAAACTACAGTTTCTAAGTGATTAATTATAAGCCATTATGGGAAGTTCAAATATTATGCAAGCCATTTGTTTACCAAACTTAGGAGTAACTTCTTAGTCATCCAAAATTGATATTCTCATCATTTGAAATTTCACAATATTGAATTTAAAATTATGAGAGATGTGAAGTTTTATAGTTTTGCACTTTAAAAATTTTACTTTCCCAATTTGGCGAGTCGAGCTCAAAAAACAGATAACTTGAAGAAAAAACCAATCGGTTTTTTTTTCTGTAATCTTTATTATATTGTAGTCCGATGTTTAAAATATGTTGTTCAAATAAGTTTTCAATAAAAAGAATAAATGAAAAGTTTATTCTTTTCTTTTTGGTAAGAAGAACTCATCGGTCGACCGATTATTCCTTTGAAAGCTTATTTATATAGTTTTTCGATTTGGTTGGCTTCGAATTATGCACAATCCTTAATTCATAAACTTTCTCTTTAAATGAAATTTCGGGAAAACTCTGAGCTGATTACTTAACTGGGTTAAATTAATCTCATTGAGAGTTGCCCGTCTCTGTCCCGCTCTTCATCTCCCCCCACATTCTCCCTAAGTTCTTAATTGCCCTACCCAACCCCGTTACTAACGTTACCAACGTTTAACAGTTTTTCTTCTAATTGGTTTTTCCTTTTCCCCTCTGGTTTCTCGCCAGTTATGCAATAAAAGTTGAGTTGTTTGTCATTTTCATATATATATTGATTTAAAAGTATTTCCCAATATTTATATATAGTTATTATTTTACATTTTAAATAAAATCATTAAATTTTATCGTTAACTGATTTTGGACTAGTCGAAATTAATATATAAAAATAAAATTTGTTGCAGTTTTACATGCATTTTTTTTATTTATTTATGTCAAATGCTCATTTTATTAATAGATTGTCCAATTAATTGGAGCTCTCAAAGTAGCTATCTGTGTGTGTGTATGTGTGTGTGTGCGTGTGATTTCTTAAGACTGATAACAGCTGTGATATCATCAGTAAAAATCAACCTTAAATCATTTGACGATTTGATTGTTTCCATGCAGTTTTCCCCGTCCCCAATTCACAGCTATACCTAAGTGTTCCTAAACACACACACACACACACACTGGCATGTGTGTGTGTATATGGGTGCATTCACAGTGAGCGAGTGTTGCTCGTTTGTTATTCAATTTAAATGGCAAAAAGATTGATGTAATTATGAGCAGCCCTTAATGCTAGGTAAATCCCGTATTTTCAATTACAAAAAAAAAAAAAATAAAATAGAAGAAAAAGAACAAAATAAAATATGAAATAAACAGAAAGAAATCGTCACTGGAGCCCATCGGAAACATTACACACAAATGTGATGTGCTCTGTATGTGTGTGTGTGTGTGTGTGTGTTCCCCCCTCTCCCCATTAACAGGCATCTAGCATTCCCTATTCACGCAAACAAATCGAGTTTGAATTTTGAGTTTATTTCCATTTCGCTCCCTCTCTTTTAAATTTTCTCATTCTCTCTCTATCTCTCGCGCTGCCTCCCTCAAACACACTCCAGTTGGTTGCCTTCCCCCCCTCGCTCCTCGTTTCGCTGCACACTTGGGTTTTTGTACTTGTACTCTCTTGTTCTTTTTTCTCTTTTTTTTTTATCATTTTGTGAAACGAGTTCTTTAAACCTTAAACAGAATTCAAGACACGTCAAATTGATTTTCATCTATTTTATTTACACGAAAAAAAAAAAAAACAGAACAGCATAAAACAGAAGAGAGTAGAGCAGAGCAGTGGAGAGGAGACGATACGAGAGGGTGGGCGAGGCGAGGTGAGGCGAGAAAAAGAGAACAAAACTAAAGCGAATTACATGGAAGCAGTGGGTAAAAATGTCAGGCGACATATTTGTATATATGTATCTCAGTGTGTAATTTTCAGCTACATCCCTCTGAGCTCGGCATAAAACGTGCTTACATTTATAGATACGGATGCGGATACAAACAAACACACACAAACACACACAAATACACACACACACACATGCAGATAAGCACCCGCCTAGTTTGCATTTGTTGGTATAAAAGTGCAACTGTTACTGCGCCGACTTCTGGATTTGGGTTTAGGGTTTGTATATATATATATATACACATACATATATATATATATGTATATATATATATATATATATATGTATGTATGGGTTTGCCGTTTGGTTTAATTTAATGCAGTTCGTTTCGGTTCGCTTTGGTTTGATTTGGTTCGGACTCCGACAGGCGTGACTCAAATTGCTGAGCACAATCAGCACGTTTACCGTTATCTGCCTAACGGATTATGACTGATTAGCCTCTTAGCATTTACACATGTTCTAAATTTGTGATTAGCAGCAATCATTAACGGATTGCATTGATTGCTTTTTTATTATCAAAATAAATGATATTCGATTTGCATTTAAACATAAAATTGATTTATTATGCATATTTTACGAAATCAAGTCGGAAATTAGTAAAAAAAATTCGTCCTTCGAAAGTTATTGATTTCAGCTGTCCTTCGATTTGTAGGTGCGGCAAATTCTATATTCTAAAATAAATAATGTAAACCGTAATCAACCCCGGAACAAATAACTGTTATCGTTGTTATTATTGCATGCTTTAAATAACATTAATAGTCAGATATCAAATTTAGTGCTAAAACAAATTTACTCACTGAAAGAATCACTGTGTGATTAAGGTTTAATAAGGGATTATCAGAGTTTTATAAAGAAATTGTCTGTCATATACTTATATACAAAATATATATATATATATAGTTAATCTATATAGTTATAAAGAGAGAATTGGCTTAGGTTCATATTGAAACTTTAAAAAGATACAAAAAACATTATCTGAGAGATATAAAACTGCGAACGTTTTTCATGTATTAAATATTAAATATATATATATATATATATCTGAGTTATATAACAGTTATCTCTCAATGATTAATTAAGAACCATTAAAATAGTGGGAGAAAATTGAACCAGTTCCGCCAACAGTATTAACAAGATTGCAAACAAATTGCAGTTAATTGAAACTATAGTTTTATGCTCACCGATTTGTATTACTTAATTAATAGTGAATTGTTTGGCTAAAGGACACCTTTTAGTTGGCCAATGGGCTAGTTTCAGTTTTAGTTGCAATGCAAATAGAGCATTAATGAACCCAAGAATGGTTCAGCACGGTGCATTGGCCTCCTTCTCACTTGCCTTTGTCTGTGTGTGTGCGAGTGTGTGTGTGTTCGAGTGTGTGTGTGTGTGAGTACAAAAGGCGGCAGGTGTGTGACGCTGTCAACCAGAATGCAGCTAAGTAAACGGCTTTTGGTATTATGTATACGTTGCTGCCTCAACTTCTACTGCAACAACTACTTTTGCCATGCTGTTTTCTGTGTGTGTTTTGTTTGCATTTCAACTGCACTGTGTGTGTGTTTGTGTGCCTGTGTGTGTGTCTCGTTTTTCTTCTTCTTCTTTTTTTGCCTTTACCCATGAGCTGGCATCCGACATATTTGATAATGAACCTTTAATAACCGCCGAGAGGATGATGACGAGGACGTGTTGCGTTCAGCTCTCAGTTTAGCTTCAGCTCAGTTCAGTTGAGTTCAGTTCGACCCGCCACTGGATACGGGGGTTAGCCGCACAGGGCGCCCCTATGACGACGATAGCCGAACGATACACAGACACACACATGCATATATACACACAGACAGACACACACACACACACACTTACAGGCAGCCGCAT
Organism: Drosophila dives; assembly: GCA_035042365.1. NCBI lineage: Eukaryota > Metazoa > Arthropoda > Insecta > Diptera > Drosophilidae > Drosophila > Drosophila dives. The sequence continues at coordinate 5,138,198 of JAWNLJ010000443.1, read as the reverse complement.
GCAGGGCGCAGGTTCAAAATTCGCAGAAAACCAGCACAGAAACGAAGCCCTAAACGATGTCCGACCGTTGCTGCTGTCACAGATACTAGCTTGTGTGTGCACACACACACACACACACACACACACCCACACACCCACACACATACACACACTCACACACTCATAGCATTTTGGCTCTTGTTTCTGTTCGGCTGCTTGGCCACAGCCTCGGAACCCATCAAATGATGGCAACTTTTTTTTTTTTTATTTGCCACGCCCTGACCAGACACAGTTGGCCACATTTGACAGTGGTTGTGGTAATTTTTTTTTTTTGAAAATTGTTGCAAAAGTTTGCATGCTCTTCCTAAACCTTTTTTGTTTTTTTGAATCAAATTAAATTTAAAATTTTTTTATCTATTTTTTTAGTTGTTTATTTTTTTTTTTGAAAAACTGTAGCCAAAATGCATATTTGGAAAAACCAAAACCCAGAGTTGGACTCATTGGTTCAAGTCGTAAACCACACAACTAACGACTATATTTTTACCGTTATCACACTGATTATCCACTGTAGATTTCTGAGTCAGTTTTCTCAAGTTAAGAGCTTTTCATCAGTTCAATTTTAGTTGATGATTAATTTGCTTTGAGTAAGATTTGTTTTTCATCAGTTTACTTTTAGTTGTGAGATTAGCTTGCTCTGAGTAAGCAGCTAATCCTGTATATGAATTTAGATTATGGAACAAATCGAACTGGATGACAAAATTAAAATGCTCACCGCAAATGATTAACGCAAAATTTCACACGCTGAACGAAAGTAAATGCAAAGAAATAAGCAAAGGAATGGGGGGAAAAAAAAACAAAAACAAAGCAAAAAAAAAAAAAAAATATAAAAAAAAAATATATACAGAAGGTAATATGTACTCTTATAAAAACAAGAGGCTCTTCGTCAGCATGGAGGAGCCCAAAAGTTTGGATGTGATGAACAGCAGCTGTTGACCCCAGCCAAATGGTAGATGGGGGGGGGGGGCCCGCCGGCAGGAGGGGATTATGCCAGAACCAATGAACTCTGCGGCCACTTGACCCAACTGCGGGGGGCAATGATCTGTCAAGGTTAAAGCCAACCATTCAAATTTCACATAACTGTGGCAACAGTTGCCCCCCCCTAAATCCCCGCTCAAACTTAACTAATTGTGTTAATAATACAATTACAAAATACAATTTAAGTTCACAAATTATATTTAATTTTCTAATTTCTTCAATTGTGGTGGATGTAAAAAAAGAAGTTTGCGACGCATTGAAACGGAGGTTTTTTAGTTCACAAATATATACGAGGTGTGCTCAAAAAGTATCGCGAATTTTGTGTTTTTTCAAAAATTATTTATTTATTCATGAATATCTATTTTGTCCCCTTCAAAGTAATCCCCATGAGATATTATACACTTGTGCCAACGGTTTTTCCAATCTTCGAAGCACTTCAAAAAATCATTTTTTTTTATCTTGTTCAGCTCCTCCTATATATATATATAAACATAAATATATATATTTTTGATCAGCATCATTAACTGAACTCTTCCTAAGTTTTCCTAACCAATTTTAGCAGCTATGCGTTTTATTTGGCCCGAAAATTGATTAATATTGAACTAATTTAATCTTTAATCTTAAAACGTAGAAATCTGACTATTCGGACTACAATGACTACCATATAATCAATAGATGATTTCTCATATGACAAAAGTTCAAATTTGCTTAAAGTAATCTTAGCCCAAATCGACATTTATACAAAAAAAATTATGCCAAAAATGCTAACGGAATAAACAGTTAAGATAAGATAAGCAATTCTTTCGGGGGTTTTTGAAATTCTCAAAAAGTGTGAACAACAGGAAATAATAATAAAATAGAAATTGTTGCATAAGCGTGAAAAAATAAAAATAAATTTCAGCTATTTTGTAAAATAAACTTGAAGTTTTCTTTGTCGTCAAGCGAATATATATATATATATATATAACAATTTGCAATTAGTCAAGGTGTGTTTACAACTTATAATATATATTGCTTATAGATATATATATATACATAAAGCTGCTACAAGTCCGAATCGGGCAGATGACTGGCATCGGCATTTTCATAACAACCCATATCGGCCTTGTACAATATACGATTTATATGGTATTGTACTGTGTACTTGGTGCTGGGATTATATTTGTTAAACTTATGGCCTAAAAGCTGCAGCAGGCAGGCATCATCGTTGGCCACTGGCGACATGTGAGCAGATATGCCCGCTGGATTAGTGCCCGGACTGGCTGGGATCTGTTGATGATGATGATGATGTTGTTGTTGTTGTTGTTGTTGTTGCTGTGCATCCATCAGACAGGTGATGACAAATTGCTTGGCATTGTTGGCATCGTCTTGGTGGCACATTGATTCATTGAAATCATGCAGTTGTCCAGCCTCCTCCTCCGCCTCCGTCTCCGCAGCCAGCCCATTGACAATGTCGTCTCTGGAGTCGAAATGATTTTCCTGCAAGATTTCATTTAATGTGGCACAATTAATAACAAAATATTGAGTGAAAAAATAACAATTTGATTTTGTGTACTTTGTTTTGCACAATGATAAATTTGATAAGTTCAAAAGTTATATTTAAAAAAAATAGATAATTTAAACAAAAAAAAAAAACGGAACTTTTCTTAGATGTTTAAGCATTTATAATTGTACGATAAGGTTAGGATATAGGTAAGCTTAGGTTATATATCCACCTAGCAGACAAGACATAGAGGTCTCAAAGCGACAAAAAAATGCATCAGGTTTTTTTTTCTAAGAACCCAGCCAAGTAACGAACAGGTATATATCTTTTTTAGTAGGCCCTAATGGATTATGAATGTGTGCGAAAAAGGCAGCTATATTTTTTACGGATCGCGCAGACTTTTGCATCCTTTTTTGATGTTCAACATCTTTTCCGCATCCTTGGGTGTCATGTGCCTAATCATATTGGCAACACTGTCGCAGGTCAGATCCAAATTTGATGTGATCGATGTGTTTCCCTTAGCATCCCATCATTCACGCTGAGCAGCGGATCATCTTTGTGATAATTGATCCAAGTTAGAATTTTTTTCGAAATCACATTCATCAAGGCCAAAATAGCCTTCGTCCTGTGCGTATTTTGTGCCCAAAAATTTATATGTCCATATCGAAGGTGTCTCCGTAAGACAATTGCAATTTAATAATTTGCGTGTTGATCTGCAAAATCGTGTTATACATATTTTTATAAACATTTTCGAGACTCGAAAGGTATTTGAGAATGAGCAGGTTACTCGCTGCGAATCAGCTAGTTTTATTTTGATATTATGAAACTTCATTTAAATTTCAATAAATCTAAAGAAATACCAAATCAGATTACGATTAGATTAGCCTTCAACCAATTAATCCACCTGCGAAACTGAATCGATTGGATGAGTAAGGTTTTACTAAGAAAAAAGTTCGTATCAATTACTTTAAGATAACCTAAAAAATTAAAAATTATTTCCCAGACAACGAATAGTTCCTGCTAACTTCTTCGTACCCATTCAAGAGTCGGTGACCCATTAAAAATATAGCTGCTTTTTTCACACACATTGACTGCACACCACTGGCAAAGATGCATACCTGACGGGGTTTCCTGGCTGGGTTTCTCATTTATCCGCAATGTTGTCGCCGCGAAGCCAAGTGAAATAATCAACTGCATTCGCAGCTCGGCAAAACTCTGGGTAAAATTATTTCCCAGAGATTGTAAAAAAAAAAAACGGGATGCACTTTTTGTCAATTTGACACCTCTGTGTGTGTTGTCTGCTTAGTGATACAAATTGCATAATTGAGAACAAAAGCTAAGTAATTGGAAAAGGAAATGTGGAAAGGATATTTCATAGTTACCAGCTGTTGGTCACGTTCCTCGAGTCTGAATTGTAATTTCTCCTTTTCGTTGCCAATTTTGTGCATACAAATAAAAAAGATGTATAAATAATTAAAAAAAGGAAAGATCGAAATAATGAAACAGGTTGACAGGGTTAGCGAGCCCACGATTTATTATATGACCTCATTTCATAAGGGAGAATTTTTGAACATGACTAAGATCAAAAAGCCTGGTCTAAAGACTGCCCACAAGGCGGGACGAGGGTTGCGGATAGCGCAAGGCCTCCACCTGGGGAGGTTAGCTGCAAAGTTAGCTTGGTTGGGGGTCCTGGTTAAAACTAGTCCTGTCTTCACACTAGCCTCCACACCCTGCCACTCTGGCCCCAAACAGGGGAGTACCGCAGTCACAGCAAGCGCCCGCTTCGAGGCGTGGGAATGTGGTGGGTGAACCATTCCGAGCATCACACCCGGCACTGAATGCTGCGAGGCAATACAGGGAAGAGGGAGTTCCTGCAACCCAACACACTTTTTACAATCTGAACCGCAATTGAATATTTAATATTCGCAAATCAAGAATGTGGTCGTAAAAATGACTAATCCAAAGGCAATTTTACTAACAAATCGAATAAACAAGAGTTATTAATAAAATGTTTATAAATAATTTGTATCTTTGAATATATATATATATATATATTCTTAATCAGCCTGTCGAGTCAAAAGACTTAAAACTTAAAATATTTTTGTTCGCTTGGCTTGCAAAAGTCAAATTTATTTCATTTGATCGATAACTGCTTTCGTTTCGCTAATATCGATCGATTTCAATTTTCGATAACAATTATCGCTGCCAATTAATATTAAATAAATCAACAAGATCGAATAAGATCGAATAAGCAAAAAATGTGTTAAAAATGATTCCCCAAGCATTTCCTGAACATCGACGCAAACTTTAATATGTGTGCGTGTCTGGCTGTGTGTGTGTTTTGTGTATTCTGCAGCGCACCGTTATCTACAATTGCTTTGCGTGCGCGTATGTGTGTATGCATGTGCTTATATGTATATATATGTATACACTGGTGACTGTCGCCAGCCGGTGAATTTAGTTGAGACTTGTAAAATTTAACTTTTTACTTAAGCCTTTGAAAATGAGTGCAAATTCAAGCAAAATACAAAATTTAAGTTAAAATTTAGTAATTAACGTGGAATAGATTTAATTGTATATCGTAGTCGAGCATTCTAGCTTATTGTATATTGTATATATTGTGTATATATGTATGCATCATATGAAAATAGTTCGTACCGATTTAATGACCAATTTGTGTGGTTCCGTTTCGAATTTAAACATGGTTGACAAGGGGTCAGTCTCTGCAACGGATTGAATTGAATTCACCGTGGATCGCCGCTGCTGCTTTGCGAGCATCACCTCCGCGTACGTGGATGGATGCTTGCGTTTGAGATGTCGCATCAGGTTCTCCGAGTGCCTGCCAGCCATATCAAAGTAACACACTTTGCATGTGCTCTTACGGATCTCATCGTTGTAAATGAAATAATTCTTAACTGGGTTTATATAGCGGTTCCCCGACATTTTCAACAGCAATCAAGAAAAACATACATAAATATTTATATTATATTTATATTTATATTTATATTATATTATATAAATATATATATAAATATAAATATAGATGCATATATATGTATGTTTGTATATATACAGAAAAGCGTGCGTCGTATTTGAGTAGCGTTCGTTAACTGAACAAAAGAGCCCGCACAGCTGAGAGGCAAACCAGAGCAGAAACCAATTTATGAACCGGTGCCAGGCAATCACAGTTAGTTGCCTCTCGCTTGCACTCGCTGTCGCAGCGTACAATATTGCAAAGACCGGAGCAGAGCGAGAGCGGTTCACAGCTACGGTTCGGAGAAGAACATAAAAATACACGCGCACACAAGCACAAACACACACACACACACACAGCAGGCACAGACAGACAACAGTAACAGGCGCATTAGGTAAGCTTGCACACAGGCACATGCTCGATGAGACGACAGTTGAACCGGTTTGAAACGGTTTGTGGTTGTGCTGCCAGCTGTTGTTGTTGTTGTTGTTGTTGCTGCTCATACTGCTGTTGTACTTGCATCTGTTGTTGTTTTTGTTTTTTTTGTAAATGTAGTTGTGCGCCTAAACACGTTGTGGAGTCTGAGGGTCATTTATGTTTTATTTCTTATTTCATTTTACTCAATGTTTCTCGCTGCTGCTGCTACTGCTGCTGCTGCTGCTGCTGTTCAGTCAGCCAGTCAAGTCAGACGTATTTTATTAAAGAAAACAAAAACGAAAACAAATACAAATAAAAATAAACAGCTGAGAGAGTTTGCGTTAGGTATTAGAAGAAGAAAAAAAAACGTGAAGGGGATTAAAAGAAGCGCTCGAGTTATGCATAACAGCGAAATTCGTTCAAGTACCGTTAGATAGTCTTCTCAGCTTAACATACACATAACATAACAAGAATACTTTAATTCTCTTGATTAACAGCAATATACAAAATTCGTGCGCGAAATCAAAATTTCTCTTGGCTATTTTTATATGTATTTATATATTCAATTATAGTTTTAAACAATAGCTTAAATTTTTAATCAAAATCATGCCCTGTCCAAAGTAAATAACAGTACAGGACTTGCCAGTCTATGAGGCCCGGCGATTTAGGTCAACACCTGGCTCATAAATGTTGCCAGTTTTTAGTGGGTGCTGAGCTGAAAGTTTCGCTTATTGTTTGCAAGTTTAATATACAGAAATATTATATTTTCTGAAACTTGTGCTGCAACGATTTTGCTTATTTTTTATTTTTACACTGTTAAAAATATTTAATTTGCTTTAATTTAATTTAAAGTTATAAGAATATATATTTATATTAACATATCTATTATTTCTACTAACTTTTGTTTTTAATACGCTGATTAAAAAAATTTATTTCCTTAATTCTACCGCCAAAAATTTATTTATTATGTATTATTTTATATAATTTTTCTCTATTGTTCGTTAATTAAAATAATTTGTATATGTTTTCGAAGCGTTCGATATATTTTATATATGTTTATGGTGATAAATATGATTTGATATGTGTTGTAGTGAAGGGTTCTGTTGGAGTGTCCCAGTCATATCCTTGTATACCTTTTCCTTCAGTATTTCGATATTTTATGATATATTATGATCTTAACTTATACAAATATATTTACACATATGGTATTTATAGTTAAGTTAACTGAATTCACATTCATTGTGAATATAAATGTGCTTTTGCAATTCATAAAATATATGTTTTTTCAATGAAAAGCTATCCATGGAATTGGCGGGATTGTTTCCTGCCAAACGGAAGGATGCGCTTGTCACGAGTGAAACCCAAAAGCAGGAGGGGGAAGAGCAGGAGCAGAAGAAGGAGGAGGAGGTGCACAAAATGAACTCATTTTGTTTAGTGGAACCGAACCGATTTGCGTATTACCTTCAGCCACATGAAATTGATGTCAGGAAATTGAAATCTCTTGTACAACATTTGAAAATACAGCAATCTACATGCACCTATATATATATATATATATATATATATATGTATATATATACATATATAAATGTGTCTATGAGCAGATGTCGCTTTAAACGCCCACGACCACGCCCACTTGCTTTGCTTTGAAGTCGAGAGCTGGTTGCCAAAGGTCTTTCATAGAGTGTCACTCCTTTTTTTTTTTTTTTTGAATGGGGTCGCTTTGGGGTCGGTTGGATTTGGTTCGTTTTGGCTTGGTTTGCTCCGGTTTGCTTTGGTTTCGTTGATGTGTGGCGGGTGGTTGTGATATTGTCCTTGTACGACTTCTGTTGCTTCAGCTCCTCCGCCCACACACACACACACACACACACACATAGCTTTCTATGTATGTTTATCCACCCTTGTGTGGCAGTGGCAGACACACGCATTCAGAGTCTAGTGCAAAAATTTTTGCAGTATTTGGCTAATGTTCACGGGCCCGTTTCATCAATGTCATTTTCGACGCTCTATAGCCGGAACTGTCCCCTTGCACCTCCCCCCTCGTGAGCGCTTGAGCGCAAACACCACTTCTCAACACCCAAGCAAACAATTTCGTGTTGTTTCCGCTGTCTCCGCCCCTAGCCTCTACTCCTGCTCCTTTTGACTTCTTCTCTTGCACAAAGGCAAGCAAAAGAACACACACACATACACACATATATATATATATATCTATGTGTCCCTTGTTGCTGGCAAGTCGCCCCTTTTCGGGGTGTGCTCTTGTTACACACTCCATATTATTTATGATAAATGAAGAGAGAGAGAGAGAAGGAGAATCGCATCTTTGTCCTTAGGTTGATCCCAAATCGATTCAATCGAATGCTTCTCTTTTGCTCAGCCTGAACATATTCACATTGATTTCAGCGATATCACTTGTCAATTATAACGATCATCAGGTGCTTAAGTCTCTTTAATGGGATATTTAAAGATTTGGCGTGTTTGCTTTTTTTACACCCTGAACCCTTAGGAAATGGTTAAAAAGTGGCAGAAGGAAGCATCTCCGACCCCTTAAAGTATATATATTCTTGATCAACAGCCAAGTCGACATATCCGTCCGTCTGTATGGACATGCGTTTCTCAGAGACTATAAAGCTGGAGACTTGAAGGTTTTCGTATATCCTGCGTAGGTCAAGTTTGCTGTATTTATCGATAGTTGCCTTCGTTTCACGATTATTAGCGATAATAATTTCTGATAGCAATAAATGGCACAAATTAAAAGGCAGCATCTTATATTTAATACATAATATACATGCTTACATGAATTATCCAAATTTCATCGAATTATAAACACTTAATTTATAGTCGAAAATATATTTTCATATTGATCTCATTTTTACCAGCAGCCGCAAGCATTTTCAGTATGCAAAAAAAATCCGAGCGCATGTGTGAGAAAAAGATGGCATGAAAATCCATACGAGCGTAAATATGTTTTTGTGTGTGTATTCTACATAACCCCGTTACCTACAATTGTGTGCACATATGTTTGTATATATGCCTGTATGTATTTATATATGCACGTGTTTATTTAGGCAGTTTGGGATTTTTTACTCTTCAGTGCCTTTGGGTGCTTTTTAAAGGGAAATTTGCCAATAAAAGTAGAATATATATTTATCAGCTGTGTTCAGGGTAGCTCGTAGTCGATCTCATTTGACTACAGTTTTCTTATTTGTTTTCTTTTAGTTCAACTTGAATTTGTGAGGCTGTTTAAAGTGCAAATCAAATTTGATTGGAATTGTGAATTAGCTTTTCCATTCATCTAACATTTCGATACTCAAGGAGCTGTGATTGAGATTAGTTTAGTAGAACAAGTAATATTTTTTACTTTTAAATATATTATGTTTTATATTGCCAAATTTACCTTTACAACTTTTTCAACACTCAAATGTGCATATTTTTAATGGGTAAATAGTTTAACTAATTGTGATTTTGAAATCTTACAATTATGAAAAGTATAAGTTTTGTACCTAGTTTCGACTAATTGAAGATGTGTCATTATATACGTTTTTTTAAATCAATTTTTAATGGGTTATGGTATAAAATTGTTTCGAACGAAATTCGGAATACAAACCTTATTTTCATTATGAGAGCTGGATTTGTCAATCTAATACACTGAGATAAATCTTTTCATTTCAAACCATTCAATTTATCATTAAACTATTTCGCTAAGAAGTGCTGTTGTTAATTGAGAAAAAAACTGACTAACATATTGCAGTTTGCCATAAAAGGCAAAAAAAAAACAAAACCACCAAATCAAAGCCAAACAACTTTGGCATTAACAACAGCGATGAAATCGACCAGGGCAAAAGTGGCGTAATGCCAAAGGATAAGGATGCCCCAGTTAGCTGTTGAATTGACTACAGTCATCTCTCGCTGTACGTTCGTTTACGTATGTAATTGTATATATATATATATATATATATATATATATGTACTTTGTGTGTTTGCTGTTGCCAAGTTGATGGTGTTTGGTCAATTCCCAAGTGTAGCTGATTTCACCATCATTAAAATCATCTGAATTGCCGCTTGTGACATAATTTGCAGTCATGTGACCCCATTCAGCGGTCCCAGCAGTCTCTGTGCCGAGTGTCCTTTTCAAAGGTTTCGCCAACCAAATTACAAACACATACACACACACACACACATATATATAGACAGTTCGCAGTCCTAAAAATCCACCACCCCCGTTCAACTAAAAAAGGTCAACGAAGCGTATTTTATGAATAGATTGAAAAACCCACCCATTGGCAATGATATTAAATGGCGTTCTCTGCTCAACTTAATTCTAGGTTAAAATGCTAAAGGACACTAATAAACACTCCCAAAGAGAGAAAGAGAAAGATAGAGAGTGAGCAAGAGAATGATTGGATAGGGTTAACATTTTTAAGGGCATAACAAATGTGTTTTCTGCGGAAGTTGCAAAATGTAATAGTTGGCCACATAATTGATTTTGGGCTTTTATCCATTTTTAGCTAAAAGTTTTAGTTAGATTTTGGCAACTAAAATAAAATTAAGAAGAAATTTTAAAAATACAATTTGAAAAAGTAGTTAATCACTTTGTAAATATTAGCAATGAAAGTAAATAAATACATTTTTGGCTTCTCGACAGATTTAGTTGAGTTAAAGTTTGTTAAAAGACTCGACAAATTTGTGACTTTTGCATTACATGGATATTTCAATAGAAAATTGAACAAACTGAGAATAGGTTGTGCTTATAAGTAAACCTACAATGTTTTCTTAATTGTTTCAATTTTTTATTAGTGCATAGCTTAAATTAGTACAATATATACTTAGACTATGGGTCTGGTGCGGTGCGGTGTGGTTCTGTGTGGTGCTGTGTGGTGCGGTGTGGTGTGGTGTGTTGTGGGGTGGTTAGGAGTAGTGTAGTGCTGTGCAGTGCTGTGTAGTGCTGTATAGTGCTGTGCAGTTTAGTGAAATGCGGCTTGGTGTATTACAATAAAAGCCGTTAGACGTATGATTACGTATGATGCCAAAATGCCTATATGTGTTTTTGGGCTTGAGTATATATATATATTTACATATATATATATATATATACATGTATCCTATTAGCCCAGTGGCGCACAATATTGATACATCTCGGTATAGCCGCAGGGACGTAGGCAACAATCGTGGATGGGGCCATTCTGCATGGGACGATAGAAGATCTCGTCGGGACTGAAACGCTTATTACGATTGCCAAAGCTTTGCGCTGCAGGAACCATGACAAAAAAAAATGAGGAGAAGAGAAAATGAGAAAATTATGTCGTTTGCAGGGCGTAAAGCAAATATACTCACGATAAAGCTGACCCAGCGAGACGGTGCGACCTTGACAGATAAAGTTGATGGTTTCGGCCAGCTCTTTGCTGCAGCGATGCTTAACTTCCACATTCTCGGGCGTGATGGTGATCGGTGCGCCGGCCACCAATGAGAGACCAAATGCCACACACATAACTGTTGCCAGCAGGGTCAGCATTTTTGAGCTTGTTGGTGAGTAAATCATCTGAAGCGATAAGGATTGGATTGGATTGGATAAGTAAATTATAATGATACAACGTCAACAACTTAATTTATTTTCTTGACTAGCTCAATCCTAAATCATATTTCTATTTAAAGCTCTTTTTATTTTACGGCCAGCGAGATTATTAACCAGAAGAAAAGTTTCACACAATTACAGCAAATATTTTCAGTTGGTTTTTTTTTAACAACTTATCTATTTATATCTTATATAGATGTCTGGTAATTCATCTTGTTTTGAGATATGGAAATGTGGCCAAGCAAGTAGCTGTTTTTATTTAATTCTCTATTAACTTGGCTTGTCTTAAGTTCTGCATGTGCTGCCACAGGTAATTCTTAAAAAACATATCAATGACAGCAATACTACCAGCAATAACCTTAATTTTTAGCGAGCTATGAAAACTAAATAGTTGTAATATAAAATAAATAATAAAAATTTGGAATATAAAATATTGGATTATTAGGGAAAAAACAAATGTAATAATTTATGGAGGCTAATAGCAAATAATACTAAACACGCTTTGCTCACTAATGAAAATCATTTTCTATTTCTATTTAAGCAACTTTAATGCAAACAGGTATGTGAAAACCCATATATATATGGTATACTCGTATATATATTTAGAAACAGTTAGGCAATAAAAAAATAATAATTTGCTGGGACCCCCGGCAAACCCTGACTACCCGGACTACCCGGTCTACTCGCACTAACCGGACTAATACTGAGCCGTATCGCGGCAAGTCTGCGGCACTCCCATCTGCAATCTTTCATCTCGCATGAGTCTGGGCACTGGGTTTGTCTGCCCTGCTTATCAATATCAAATATTATTGTGTTTTCCATTCCCATTCCTTTCAGATGCTGTTTTTGTTTGCGTCGCGGCCCAGGAAATATTTACATAAACTTCGATGTTTAAAAATAAACTCGAGCTGTGCTTATCATTTGGAACATGATTTTATTAAAATCAAAAAGAAAACAGAATACAAAAATAACCATCAAAATATTATTAAAAAAAAAAACAAAAAAAAAAAAAAAATAAATATACAAAATTTAATGTTTGTGTCCGCAATGTGTGTAGATGTGTGTTTGTGTGTGTGTGTGTTGGAATTGTTTGTTTTTAAATTGTTGTTTATTCTTGGTTGATTTTAATATTGTCCCATTTGAGGTGTCAGCACCTCAATACTACCACATAATTATTACACACATATATATGTATATATATATATTTTTTTATATATATACATGTATGTGTGTATGTATGTAACAATATTTACAATGGAAGACACCTAAGCAAATTGTATTGTCTTCTGAGTACGTTATTTGGTTTAATGTTGTCATCATATATACTTATATATGTAAATATATATATATAGTAAGAATGTGAAACCCAGCAAAGATCTAACCATCATTTAATTGCTTACACACGCCAAACAAAAAGTAGACTAAACAGTATATTTTCATGGGAAGGCAAGGGGCAAGGTTGTGTGAAACTCAAAAGTTGTTTATTGATAGTGGAATTCGAAGTATTAGATTGCTCCAAATTTGTTTGTTCTCAAATCATGGGAATGTTTATGTTCATTAGTTTACATGTGTATATGATTCCCATTCGACGATCTATATATATATATAAATATATCTGCTAATAATTCTTCTTTTCTTTTGCGCTTATTAAAAATCCTTGCTTTAAGATATTTTATATTAATTATTAATTATTAATTTTCTCAAAGTATTTTCTCTCGTTTTTTGTTGTTGTGTGAATCATTTTAATGATTATATTTTAATATATCTCTGTTAATAATTTTCTTCTTTTTTTATTTGGTCTTTGCTTAGAAAAATTTTGTTTATTTCAAAAATGTATGTTTGTTTCCTGGCTTTCTTCATCTCCTCGTCGATATTTATTCTCATTTTCTTTGCTTGAGAAACTTTCTTGGCTGCTTCCACTACTACTCGCTTTCGGCTTTTCTTCGCCGGAATCGGAACTTGAGACAATTCTTGAAAAAGATCCGGTGTCGCTGGACGTTGACCATTCTCGAAAATGTCCTGATCCGACACTATTGGACTTATACAAAGACTTTCGTCGTCTACCACTACTGATATATAACTACATTCAGATTTACTGTTTGAACGCATTTGACTTGCTATGTAAAATATAGCGATTTTCTTATGTCAAGAAAGTTTTCAATGTCCTCAAAAATGTATTACTCGAATTGTCAAGAAAATTAATCATTTCTAAATGTTATATATCTAATCTAATTGTTAACCTGATTTATTTATTCTTTTTAAGTTTCTCCACATACATTTGTCGTACAGATTCGTGTTGCATACTTTTGAAAGCAACGCATAAAACATTTTTACTTTCCTAACAATACCAAAATGTGCAAAATCATCTTTGTTTCTTTTTTTTTTTTTGTACTTTAAATAAATTGTTAATAGAATAAATATGCATTGAATGTGTTAATGAAATATATTAATTTATTTGTGTACTTACTTTCGCACACTAAACTTGTTGAATGTTGGTTGAATGTTATTTCCGTTGGGCTATTTGGGGACGCAACTGCTCCGATTTCAACTGGTTAATCGTGTTTCTTGCAGTTGGCAACTTATCACTTGCTTAAGGAACTTTCTTTTTTGATGTCGTTCTTTTGCAATCACACAGTTTCAAAAATCACAATTAATTGTCACGAAAAAAAAATATTAAATAAAATATACAAATGTACAAAATAAAAATAACAGTTTCTGCTAGGAATAGGTTCCAATATTTCAAACGTTCACGCACACAAAAAAAAAATCCAACTTTAATGTTTTAAAATAATAACTGTAATTATTATATTAAATATTTTGTCTTTGCTAATTGGTGTCAATATTGTTAAACAAGCCGGAATTAATTGGCTGGCTTTTCTTTAGCGTACGATTCATGTACTTGTTAACGTTGATGACACGCGCTGATTTGCGATTTTGTTACATTTCGTGATGATGTTTCTGTTTTTCTTTTGGTTGTTGTTCTTGTTGCCAGATGTTAAATGATGGAGTTGGAGGAGTCCTGAGTGTATCGCAATTGATGAGTAAAGAAATCGGTCGAGCGCACGACCAAACGATGCGGCTGGCTTGGATTTGGAACGCGATTTGATTATCAGGCTCAGCGTTGATCAAACCACTTGCCCAAACGCCTCTCGATTGCCTCTCTTCGGCTCTCTCTCTCTCTCTCTCACAGTCACACAAACAGACACACACACTTTGCGCTCAATGCTCCTCCTGCTACTTATGCTGCTTTTCTCGTCGGGGCTTTCGCTGACTAAGCTAAACGCATATAATTCAAGTCGACCTTTTTCTTGTGTTTGTTTCTGTTTTTGTTCGGTAGCCTCCTCTCGGCTATCGCTCAGTTATCGATGATCGGAACGTTTTCGACGACGACGACGACGCCCACGCCTTCGGCTATATTGTGCGTCTCTCTATCACTATCGGCAAATATCAAATAAGCAATCAGCTGCTCATTTCGCCTGCACGCTTATTACGAAATCGTAAGCTCTCTGTCGCTCTTGCTTAGTCTTATACTCTTTTACTCACTCATTCTTTGTGTCGTACGCTCTCTCGCACTGCTAGTTTAGCTAGTTGATTTGTTTGGCAGTGTTTGTGGTGCTGCTGCTGCTGCTGCTGCTGGGCAACAACATCGGAATTGTCTGGATGATGTGGATTGTATATATTTTTAGCTACCAGTGTGCTATAATTAGACCATAGACTCCGACTCAGACTGCGGCCCAAGAATGTGGCATCTGTTGTTACTGCTGCTGTTCTGTCTGCTATGCGTCTTGCTCTTATCTCAGTTACAGGCACACGCACTCGCACGCGCACGCACACGCATGCACTTACACACACTCTCTCAAGGCACTTGCAAGAAGATTTGTTTGTTTGCTTGTCAAGCTGGGTTGGCTTGTCTGATTGGTGGCTTTTGTTTTCTTCTTCTTTTTATCCTCTTCTTCTCTTATTTTCTTTATTGCTTATTTGGCAACCCGTTCGTTTCCTGCACGCATCATCCATTCAGTGTTGTTTTATTACGCGTAATGCGATTTTCAATTGACCATCGATTTCGCTTCGCTTTTTGACAGTTATTCGATACTGGTTTGCTATATATGCATTTCTTGTATGTAGCAGATCCTCCTTATATATATATTTATTTTATTTTCGTTTTTCTTCTGGTTATTTCCTTTTTCGTGGAGACACTGTTTGTTGTTGCTCCTCGTTGTTTCACAGCCAAATTGAAAAAGAACTCTTTGTGTGGTGCAAGCGCCCCACGAAGCCTCGCCACAGCAGCCGAGAGTAACCGTTATGTCGATCTCTGAAGTGATATTCATGAGCTCTTTACGCACAGTGCCGGCCGCACAACAAATACCACTATTATCTATTTACATTTCGAGTAATGATTTTTTTTTTGCCGATTTAAGGATAATGAAATCCGCATGATTTTTTTTTATTGTTATTTACGTTGCTATTACATAATATGCATTTTGCGTGACGCAGATAATTAGCGGGAATATTACCATTTGGATACAAGTAAATTATTTTTGGTATTCTTGCCAAAACTATTTTAATGCCAAAAGAATTTGTACATATTAGCCAAAAACTTCATATTAACCTAAATGAATTTATAAAAGCACATTTAAATGGCATTTTGTCAATTATTTTTCATTAACTTCGAAACATTATTAAATTAATTATCTGATCAAGTGCTAAATATGCTTACAATGAAAATACATTTTTGTACATTCATAAATCTATAATGTATGACTTAAATGCTGATATGCTTACCGTATTTTTAATCTTATTTAATCTAATTTAAGTATTTTCGTTCGATAAGAAATTCTCTTACAGAGATTAACTTATATTTTGGTGCTATTTATTCTTCCGTTGGTATACATAAATATATGTACTACCTACCGATATGTCAAATATATGTAAATGCTACTGTGCTTCTCGCTGTGTGTGTGTGCCGGTACAGTGTGCCCTCCGGCTAAATGAAAACCACAACAATTTTGAGCAAAGTTATAGTCAAAGTGCGTTAATAATAAAAGAAATTAGCAAATTATAAATAGATAAAAATTAACACATTTTATGTTGTTGTATTTTATAGTGATTATATATTTTTTGTAAGTGATATAAGAGAGACTTGAAGCGAGTGCACACTGTTGCCACACATATGTGGCATGTGTGTGTGGGTGCATGCGATGTGCTGTATTTAGCATTAATAACAATAACAATGACAATATTAATAATATTTGCTGTTGAACAAAGTACACACACACAAACATACACACACGCACACACAGCCTGAGGCATTTTGTGCATTTTGTTGTGCGTTATCGGTTTGAGTAGTCGCCGAGCAACACTGCAAATAAAAAGAACAACTAGAGTGAATCCATCAGCGAGTGACAGTAGCATCAACATGATGATGATCATCATCATCATCAGCAGCAGCGTCATCGTCATCTGTCTCTTTTCAACTTGAAACTGGCCAGTGGCCACTGTGCCCCATTTGGAGTCGGGCGGCAACAACAACTTTTTTAACCTGTGCACTTTTATTGATATTGTTGATGAAAATAAAAAAATGCTTGATGCACGCACACACACACACATATATATATATATATGTATATATATTTATAGCTGTTATTATCGTGACTATATCTTTTGTTTATGTATGCATTTGGCATTAATTACTTATTCTAATTCGCAAGAAATTTAAAGTTACCGTTTTACTTGAATTGGCTGGCAAGGGGCCAAGCAAACCGATAAGCTACTAAATACATAGTATGTATATGTATATATATATATATAAATGTGTGTTTCTATATGTGAAAGCATGTTTATTGCGGGGTTTTCCCTTCCGACAGCAAAGGCGTAACACGGTACAACACTGCCACAACACTAGAGCCGCAAGCCTAGTTTTATTGGCCTGCTACAACTAAGAATATTGTAATTGAGTCAAGATCGTTTTAGATTTGGGCTACAGTCAGTGTATGTGTGTGTGTGTGCGTGTGTGTGTGTGTGTGAGTGTATGTGTGTGTGCGCGTGCGTATGGAGTATAGTACACAGACTCATTGGGTCCTTGGCTTGTTGTGGATCATCTATTACGCACACACACACATTTATACTGTGTGTGTGTGTGTGTGTGTGTGTGTGAGTGCTGCTTTGATAACGGTAGCCACTCTCTGATAAGGCATGTTGTTGATGTTTTGGTTGCTTGGGCTGCTGTTATTGTTGTTGTTGCTGTTGCTGTTGTTGTTTGTTGCACTCAGCCGTGAACGAAGAACGGAAACCCGCAACAACGACAACAACAACAGCAACAACAACAACAACAACGACTGCAGGCTGTGGGCGTAACGCCGATGAGAACGTAAACAACGCCAACGTGAATTCAGCGTGATCTAGTTTCAATTTAAAATAACAGCGCGCGCCCAATCGGAGACCCCCCTATTTTTAGCACAATCAGCCACAGACACAGCACGACTCATAGACGTACGGAGAGCGCCAGAGAGCTGGAGAGAGCGGGAGAACGGGAGAGTGGTGTAACAACAAGAGTGAGCAGCATGAAGTAAACATATTATATTTTTTGTTTGGTTTATTGTTTATTGATAAGCGCATGCTTGGCTCTTTGGCTCTAGATGCACACTCTGCGGGGGAGTGGGGGGTGTGCTTACAGAACTCGACTCTGGGAAGTCGACTTTTGGGTATAATATTACGTGTAAAAAGACTTGCGGCTCTGGCGACTTTTTGTTTGTACGCAACACAGTGCAAAGTCCACACGATGGGGCTGCGGGGTGAAGATCAAAATTCGTTCGTGTTGTTGAATATGATCTAAAAAGCCGAAACGATTAAGATCTAAAAATTGATCACATTAAGGACAGCGTATTTAGAATCAAGCAGTTCAGCTAGCGGAAGCAGTGTAGTAAGCGGAAGCAGTGCGGAAAGAGAAAGCAGTTTGAATTAAGTTTTCTTAGTTTGTAACAGGTAAATCAATATTTTTAATTTTTATAGGGCGATTTGTAATTAAAGGAAATTTCAATACCCGTGTTATATTTTTTGATAAATGGCGAAAGAAAGAGGCAAAAAATACAAATAATCAATATTGATCGACAGGGACAAAGTTATTTTCCTTTTACCATTGCCCCGGTGAATGAGATAGAGTAAACCGAGACAGGGACAGGCACATACATGCTATATAGTACTATATAGTATATATATATATATCTTATATATATATATATATATATAAGAGCGCAAAGTTGATATAGGGCGATAAGGCGCTGGGCGGCTACCCCAGTTGGGGTGGGGCATAGATTCAATTGGAATCTTTGTGTGATGATGATGATGATGATGATGATGGTGGTGATGGTGGTGATGGTGACGGATCGGCCAGACGCGGCCCAGCGTGCAAATATTGTTTACTTGTGCTAAAATTGGATCTTCATTGATTGACATGTGCGACAACTGGGCGCCAGTGGAACAGTGCGACTCTGGCGCAGATTATTGACCCAGAAGCGTGCGGGGTGCTGGCGGCGGGCGATACCAGGCCTAGATGAGAGTCCAATCCAGAGCCAGACACTCCACTCGCTCAATAATAATTATAACAACAACAACAACAGCAGCAAAAACAAACAACAACAACAACTGCAAATGTAAACAAATAACAAACAACGCGACAAATTCGTGTCTTCAAATTGAACTTTGCATTTAAGCTCGATTTGTTTAATTTGCATTTAAAATTTAAAGCCAAAAAAAAAAAACATGAAATATGTATATACAAATATATATTACATATTAAGAAATGGTCATTATCTCTGCTACCTTTGCATTAGATTTTTAATGTTATACTCAAATTATTTTTCATTGCAACTTTAAACTGAAATTATTCACCATGAAAACCAGTTAAAACTTAACAAATTTTGGTTTAAATAGATATATAAGAAATACTTAGGGTTTAACAAGGTAACTCTGCTGAGCCAGAGCCACAGCGAGAGCGAGAGAGATGGTTCGACTAGCAGATACCCTGTGATTTGAACAAGTTGTGTCTTTTGGTCAAGCTGAACGAAGTCTTTGCTCCTAACAAACATTTAAACAGTTGTTGCTAATAAGGCAAAGTCTTAATCCTACCAAATTATTTGTAAATATTTCAATATTATTTCCAACATTTTTTTTATAGAATTTACTTGCACGCTCTCAATGCATTTTCTGATTGAATTTGAAGTTGATCAAAAAAAATATGAAAATATTCTTTTACATTATTTTATACAATTTTACTTTAAGGAAATATATATATATATATGTATATAAATATGTATAAATAAATAAATATGTATAAATAAATAAATATATGTTTGCGAATTCATATCTTATAAATTTTCAGTTTCTTTTATTGAATTTTACAGACTCAGCTGAATTCAGACAAAAACAATGCGAAATTATCGCTGGTGTCAATAAACTGCCAAGGCGCAGGTTGAACTGTGCCAACTACAACAACAACGACGAATTGTTGAGCGACTTGAAGCCGAAAAAAATTTAAGAGAGAGAGAAAGAGAGAGAAAGAGCAAGATGTCGCCAAAGGCCATAGACACACATTTAGGTGCTGCTCATGGACTCGTGTGTGGAGGTCATGGTTAGGATTAGGATGCGTAAGCCTCTCTCCTCAGGCGGCGGGTCAGCCAATGAACTGCAGTTGCCATTACAGTACAGTGGGCTAACGTATTAAGACAGCGCTCAAATGTCACAAACAACAATAAAAAAAGGAAAAATCAAGAATATATTCTTAAATTGAGGTCGTTCTTTTTTTTGAGAATCAACAACATCGAATCAATTTGGTTTTTTTTACTTAAAAGCGCAATTAAATAAATTAACTGATCATTAAAAACCTATTATGTATGACTTAAATGCAGATATGCTAAAATTAGGCGGATTTGTAATCCTTATAATCTGCAATGAATATATGTACTAAATTAATTGATTAGCACTGAAAATAAATAAATGTACCACGGTGAATTGTCGGCCACAGGCGAAGGCCGGTTTCAAGGCCAACATTTGGTCCGTTATTGAATAGAAAGAATAACGGAACGCAACAGAAGCGACACAAAATCGTTTTGTGCTTCGCTTTGATTCCGAATCAAGTGCATTGCAAAAAAAAAGAACCAAAACTGCCAACTGTGAATTAGGCTTTTGAACTAGGTGTGTGTGTGTGTGTGTGTGTGTGTGTGTAGAGGCCGACGCTCTGTCTGGTCGCTCAGCTTAGACGACGACGCCAGAGACGACCTTGGCCGGCAGCAAACGGGGACATTGCACCCCCGAAAAAGTAACGTGAACGAAAAAAAAAGTAAAAACAAAAAATAACAAACGAACTTTTTGCTATTGTCAACGGTTGTTCGGTCGTCGTTGGAGTCGTCGCGAGTCCGTGTGACCTTTGAACTTAATCTAGAGATGCGATTCAGTTGAGCATTGCTCATGAATTGAATTGTGGAAATCAGCATTTGTAATCGGCACACGGCAATCACTTGGCCGGCGCGTGGAAACCAGCTGTAAACAACTAATAACTTATTAGCTACACACATACACGCACACATACATACATAGATTCATTCATTCATATGTATGTACATACATCATGGCTTACTTATATTTATTTGATTAGGAACACAATTAACCGCATTTCCCTCATTGCTTGTAATTAATCATTGCTCAAAAAATAAAGAAATAACAATTAAAAAAATATGTATAAACAAGCTGCACATGCTGACCTTTAGAATATACAACATAATAATGTACAAATAAGTGCAATAACAATTTAAAATAATTAAAATTGATTCGCTTGACTATCATATAGAAATATCAACAATGTAGAACTATAAAAATGAGCAAACGATTTAATATAATGAATGTATAATTACAAACATATGTGCTCAAATTGTGTTCTTTTTTTAATAAAAATAACTATAACTAACTATATATGAATATTAAAAAAAAATAGCTCAGTTGAGCAACATTTTAAATTTGGCGCCACAAACAGTTGCACGCCATCTGTCTGTGATGTGTGTAAGCTGTTTGTACTGCTGTTAACGTAACAGTCGCTAACAGCTGTTACGGAAACTATCGATTCAATTGTGCCAATTCAATAAATTTCGAATCGATTAGTTTGGCACGACAATAAAGCCGGCATGCATATGGATCTGCACATATCATGTTGTGAGAAAGCAGCAAATTAGGATAAAGGATATGTAAGTCAAATGCAATTGGATTGTTTCACAGTTGTTAGATAAGTGCACATGTACACCCATACAATCATATATGTGTGTAACGTTTATCAAGCACATTGACTTATGTATATTCCCTAAGCTGTCGCGAAAGCTGCCTTATCTGAGACGTGCCAACAAGTGCGCAACCCAAACAGAAACACTCAAAGTGTCCGTCAGCAGTCCGCGTCCTAGATTAATCGGTAAAATGAGTGGGCAAAATCAGCAAACATATTACAAGTGCTATCGAAAATTACCCTTATTTTTAATACAATAAGGTATTTAACTACATTATTATGGGAATCAGGATTTTTCTTTAAATGAGCAGTTACAACTGCCGAGCACCGTAGTTGATGCTCTTGTTTTTGTGATTGCTTTGCAAATAATAACTGTATTAACTGGCCATATTGGATACAAGAGTGAACACTCCGTTTCATTTTATTTTTTCCTTGTCAAAACTTGAAGGTATACACCTGACAATTGATTGTTGCCCTTGTTGTTGTCGTTGTTGGTGTTGCGTGTTTGCTGCTGCTTTTCTCAGTTAATTGGCAGTTCCTCAGCTCAAAAACCGGTAATAACAAACAATAGGGCAGCGGGGCGTGGCCCCGCAATTGCGGTTGCCGAAGTTGTTGTTGTTGCTGTTGTTATTATTTTGGAGAGCGGCGACAAGGTCAAAACGTATCGTTAGCTCCACAAAATTTGGTCGCTTGCATGGGCTCCACTCTTGACCATGACTAAACGTTCCTTATATGTTTATAGATATGTACATATATAGGTATATGCCTATGTAAAAGCGTAATCAATACACATAAACGTTTTATGGCATTGTCGACGCCGTCATCGTTACCGCTTACTATCGAAGTTTTCTTCGAGGCGGCAGACTCGATTCGCAGCTCACGGACGACGGACGTGTTCTCCATTAACGTATGTAGAGTTATCGTTATAATCGAGAGATTCAAGACTTGAAAGCCAGCCGCAACAGCAGCGTTAACGTTTTGTCAACCTGTTGCATGCCAACGTCTCTCGCGCGGTGTTTTTTTTTTTTTTTTGTGCTTTTTGTTTTGGTTTCTCCAATGTGAAACAGAAAGAAGAACTCACAACACATACCTAAAGAGACACAGCATGCGAGAAGAGAGAAACAATGAAAGAAAAGAGATGAATAATATAGAACATGGCGTAATCTAGCACATAAATACAATATGTTAAAGAGCGTTAAAAGAAAAATACAAAATAAACTAAAACAACGACTATTGTGTGCCCTAAACATTTAATGAACGCAAATGTGTGGAAATCTCTTAATCTATGAAAAACAATTTTTAACAACGCAAAAAAATAGTACACATATTAAATGCAATTTATTTGTGTATAACAACTGTAATATCAAGCAAAAAACAGTTGATTAAAATAACATTTTTATTTTACAGGTGGCAGTCAACTTCTGGATCAATTTATACATTGTTTAAACTAATTCCTTTTGCAGTTGCGGGGTACGTATTTGTGTACTATATAAATATATTTGTATTTATTTTTGGTATATTGTAAGTGAAAAGTCCTCTAAATTGATTATAGAAAACATCAAACGAGCCTCATTGGGCGATTGCCGTGCTTGTTTTACTGGAACAAATACTCAACTCATCAACAAATACACACAATGGGTTCCATGATCTGTAAGGAATACAAAACGACTGGCAAAATAACGCCCAATCCGGAGCAGAGCTCAGGTAATACGCTTATTATTTAACTTTTATTGAACTAAAACTATATTTTAATTACCATTATTATTAACAAAAAAAAAGCAATTAATTTTCGAAATATTTCGCCAATTGTTTTGTATATGCCAATAGTTTATGGCTTTCTAATTGCTTCGTTGATGCCATGCAACACAAACATTTTCCATTTTGTAATTAGAAATCAATAATTGCAATTTATGCGCATTTCGTGTGTCTAACTTTGCAACTTTGTTGATAATTGACTATATTTAACCTAAATTCACCTCATAGAAAACTAAAAGATAGAATAAGAGATGGGAAGAGCGGGACGGGAAGTGTAAGAGAGAGAGGAATTTTTGTTGTTTGCTTTCGTTTTGGTTTCAGGCGTTTTGTTTTAGCTGCAGTTTACACTCTGAACTCAGTTGAGGCGGTGGTATTTAATCATCTGCGGCGCATTCGGTATTAAGTTAACGGCATTTCCACATATGCATACATCAAATTTGTCTTCTCTCGCGGCTAGACTGAAATGAAAAGAAAAAGAAACAAAACTTGCTTATTATTTTGAATTTTGTTTTTGGTGTGTTTTTTTTGTTGCCTTTTATTACATTTGTCTTCACATGTGTTTTGTGTGTGGTTAACCAAGGCCAACCGGTTTGTTTGCGAGTGTGTGTGTGTAAATGAGAGAGTGTAAACATCAAATAGACGCAAATCATTCAGTTGTACTATAATTTAACTAATTAGAAAAAAGACCATATTTTTTATGTCTTTGCTGATACGTGTATTTTTTATCTACGTTCCGAAATCAAATTATATCAAATAGCGCTAATTTGACAATGTCTGATTTATCCCTGAATCCTAACCTTTGGGTTTTTTTTTTGATGAGATGACTCATTTCGAGTTTAATTTTGATATGTTTTAAGAGGTTTCAAGACCTTTTGGTCGTACACCCTGGCAGGGTTTTGAGCGGTTATTTAAGTTCGACATTTTATCATTTAGATATCGCATAATTAATGCACAAACCTTTTAACACCTTTCCCCTTCTTCCATTCTGCATGACTCAGCAAATTCCAATCAGCATAAGTCGGCAATTTCTATTGCTTAAAAACGTATCGATTTTTTACTAGCTAAGATTGAACTCGAAAACTACTTGCTCATGCTCATGTTGATTAATAATACTATCTTTTTTTTTGTCTTTTTATTATCATGTTCAATTTTTATCAAAAAATGTTGCAAGATTTATTTTTTGCACCTTATCAAAAAAAAAAAAGAAAAGTAAAAAAAGGTATAAAATTAAATATCAATTAATAAAAACAATAGGTATAAATTAGTTGCAATCGTTCAGGTTATAAAATTGATTTATCACCGGTCTTAAATTTTAGTAAATACCGTTTCTCGAGTGGTTAATATAAATTGGGATTTATAAACGGTTATCTTAGGGTTTCTAACTTGCTGCTTGTATTTATCGTTTTAAATCTGTGAAAATCTTTTAAACAATTAACATTTAAAGTCAGCTTGACTTTAACTTAATTCATAGCTGATTCATAACTGATTCAAATAATAATAATAATAAAAAAAAATGAATATGTCCATAATCATATTAACTTATATTTTAAATTTGCTTATGCAGACTTGAGGCTGATTACAAGTCTACATGAAGAATGCAGCAGCTAGATCTTATTTTCGCTCCTCGAATTGGCGGTCAGCTGCTCCAAGCGCCTGATGGCGTCGTCCAGAAACTGACGTTGAACCTGCAGCTGTGGCAGCAGCTCCTCTGCGCTTAACAGTTGCATTTCGGTGGCAGTGCCGCGCATCAATGACGATAGGGATGTGAATGTGGATTTTCTTTTAGGTTTGGATGTGGACGGGGTTGCGGTTGCGGCTACACTTGGTGGTCGCAGCAATGTCATCAGACGCTTGATTAACGATGGTGAACCTGGAACCGGCTGGGCAATACTGCCACCGGGCATCGCCAGCAGCGGCCTAAAGAAATAGGAGCCAATGCCGCTCGACGCTGCAGCTTCTTCTGGTCTCTTTGTTGCTGGTCTATCGATGGCATCCCGCTGCTGCTCCAGCGACGACTTGATGCTGTAATTGCTAGTGCTGTTGGTGTTCTCCTGCATGACATCCAGCTCTTCCTTCAGCTCGTCCAGCTTGTGCTGCAGATACACAAAGTCGGCATTTAGGCTGAGCGCCAATTGTTGTGGCTTCCCTGCCAGCCGCTCGATCTGCAGCTGGGTCCGCAGCTGTTGCTGCTGCAGCTCCTGCAACAGCAGGGGCGTCTCCGGCATAAAGTTGCCCAGGTGCAAGCGTTCGATTTCCGACTGCAGCCGCTGCTTGTGCAAATGCAGTGCGCTCAGCTTCAGTTCCAGCTGTTGCCCGTCACTCGAGCCACTGCCTCCATTCGTCCCATTGACCAAGCACAGCAGATAGATACCCGTGCAACTCAGCAGCAGCCCAACAAGTTCTTCACGCGACCACCACATGTTTTCAACTGACTAACTAGGCCAACTCAGCCATTTAGCCAAGTTAACCAACTAGCCGTCTGGGTGATCTGTGCTTAGGGCTTATATATCGGCTCTCTGTCTGCTTTCTAACTAGAGATGCGAAAACAAAAAGTGTATTTAAAATATCTATATTTATTAATATTGTTTA
This sequence comes from Drosophila dives, assembly GCA_035042365.1. Lineage (NCBI taxonomy): Eukaryota > Metazoa > Arthropoda > Insecta > Diptera > Drosophilidae > Drosophila > Drosophila dives. The sequence goes on along the minus strand of JAWNLJ010000443.1, from coordinate 5,112,133 downwards.
ACTTTTTTTTAATTTCGTATTTAAAATTCTCACTTTTTGAGCCTTTTTTGAGGTTTAGTTTTTTAATTTAAATGGCCAGCAAAATAATTTCTGTTTAATATAAAAAGACGCTTTTGATGATATCAAATTTATATCAAACTGTAATTGGTTCAGTTAAGTAATAATGAGATCTATTTCAACTGGGAATATCATAAAGATGCAATTTAAAACTAACATTCAATTATTGTATAAATTTTATTTTATTCATTTTAAATGTAAAATATTTAAAAATGGACTATAACGGAGGCATTTTTTTCGATTCCATTAATCTCTCCACGAATCTCAATTCGTATTTTGTATTCTCTATTCGTGTCACGAACACAAAACACGAACTCCAACTCAACTCCAATTTCGAATCGGAGCAGAGTAGTAGGCGTGGGGAAGACTTTCTTTCTTGATTTTGTCGGGCTTGGGTCTCAAATTGAAATTCATCCATTTAACGACACAACGGGAAAAACGAAATTCAACAACAAGAAAAAACATAAGCTAAACCAGTATAAAAATCAAGAGATTATAATTATTTAATCAATACCCAATCTGCATCTCACAATTGTCTCTCCATTTCTTGCTCTGCTTAGGTGCCGTTGGTTCGTATCAATCCAAGTGCGATAAGGTGGGTGCAACAATGTCGAATGATTTGGATGCCGAATACACGGATCCGGTGGCCGTCTGTCTGGCCACGGAGCTGGTGGAGAACGAGCTGAAGCAGGTGGACTTCAATGAGGACAACAAGGTGCTGGTGGTTAAGCAAAATGGACGCCTACATGCCTTGGGCTCGAAGTGCACCCATTATGGTGCACCGTTGAAGACGGGCGCATTGGGCGTGGGTCGGGTTCGTTGCCCCTGGCATGGGGCCTGCTTCAATCTGGAGACGGGCGACATTGAGGACTTTCCGGGCATCGATTCGCTGCCCTGCCACAAGGTCAATGTCAGCGATGATGGTCAGGTGATGGTACGCATCAAGCGCACCGATCTGGAGAAATCGGCTCGTCTCAAGTCAATGGTGAAACGCAATCCGAAGGACGAACGCTGTTTTATTGTCGTTGGCGGCGGCCCGTCGGGCGCTGTATGCGTGGAGGCACTGCGACAGGAGGGCTACACCGGTCGCCTAATCTTCGTTTGCCGCGAACAGTATTTACCGTATGATCGCGTCAAGGTCTCCAAGTCGATGAACGTCAGCATCGAAAGCCTGCAATTCCGCACCGTGCAATTCTATCAGGAACACGACATCGAATTGTGGTTGGGCGTTACCGCCGACAACCTGGACACCGCACAAAAGTTGCTCCATTGCTCCAATGGCTATGTGGTCAAGTTCGATAAGATCTATATTGCCACCGGCTGTGCCGCATTCAAGCCACCGATTCCCGGTGCTGATTTATTGAATGTGAAAACGGTTCGTGAATACGACGATGCCAAGAGCATCCTGGAAATGATCACGCCCGCAACGAATGTTGTCTGTTTGGGCTCCAGTTTCATTGCGCTCGAGGCTGCAGCCGGTCTCGTCTCCAAGGTGGCCAGCGTCACAGTTGTCGGTCGCGAGAATGTACCACTGAAAGCGGCCTTTGGCGAGGCGATCGGTGCCCGTGTCCTGAAACTGTATGAAGACAACAAGGTGCAAATGATCATGGAGAGTGGCATCGAACAGATCATTGGCGACGACGATGGCAAGGTGGCCGAGGTACAATTGATCGATGAGACGCGTTTACCTTGTGATCTGCTCATCATGGGCACCGGCTCACGGCTGAACACACAGTTTATGGCCAAGTCGGATGTGCGCCTGAACAAGAATGGTTCCGTGGATGTCACCGATTTTCTGGAGACAAATGTGCCCGATGTATATGTTGGCGGCGATATAGCCAATGCCCACATCTATGGGCTTGCCCACTCACGCGTCAACATTGGACACTATCAGCTGGCCCAGTACCATGGACGCATCGCTGCCATCAATATGTGCGGCACCGTCAAGAAATCGGAGGCGGTGCCATTCTTCTTCACCATGCTATTTGGCAAGGGCATACGGTATGCGGGCCATGGAGCCTACAAGGATGTCATCATCGATGGCAGTCTCGAAACAATGCAATTCGTTGCATACTTTGTAAATCATGCCGATACGGTGACAGCAGTCGCATCCTGTGGCCGAGATCCCATTGTTTCCCAGTTTGCGGAACTCATTTCGCAGGGCAAGTGCCTCGGACGCAATCAGATTGAGGACGAGACGAATCGTCAGGCCTGGACGGCAATGCTCAAAGAGCCATTGCCTAAAGTGCGCTAAAAATGTATTCCACATTCACACACATACACACACACACACACACACATACAGACATACTTATACACTTATTATGCTTATGCAACAAGAGATTCTTTCTAAGTATTATATTGTCATATAATTTGTGCCCATCCGAATTGTTAGTATTTGTTAAATCATGCAAGTGCATATATATATATATGTATATTTATTTAAAATAAATATATATATATTTTTATGTATATAAATAAATAAATATATATATATATATATATATATATATATACATATACATATACATTTACAAGTTGATGTACCAACAGTTTGCTCAATTTCCAAATTATGTGAATGTTTTGTACAATAAATCATAATGTTTTCAAAAGAAATCTTAATTAAAAAAGAAAATTTTATAATAAACAATATCGATATTCGATTAGTTTTAAGAAAATTAAATAAACTTGTTTTGCTTTATCTCTGATTACATATATATTTACAATGATGTACTCGAACCAATTAATTAATTCCATTTTTATTTTGTACCTATTTTTTACCTAAAACCAAACAAGAAAATAGCCATATCCTATCGAAGAAACCGTCAAAAGTAGTCCATTCCAGGTACGAGCGAAGCTATCCGTTGATGCAAGAACTATATGGCCCAGAAGGTGGCACAATAGATTTACCAGTTCACAGTCCATATAGATATCCCAACAATCATAATAATAATCATTTTATTAGGTCGTTCCAATACACCAATATTTAGTTCAACATAAAAAGATTTCTGCATTCGCTCGACCATTTTTGTGCAACTCGTTTAACAACATTTAATGTCCATGTGCCCAATTCAGCAACTAGCTAACAATAAACAAATAACATATAATCGACTGAGCACGACTACATTATACCCTGAACACACTTGTTCAAAAAGTTCTTATTTTATTGAATAGTTTCCCTTTAAAAACTTTTGCATACAGAAAATGCTTGCGGCTGCTGGTCGAAATGAGATCAATATAAGAATATATTTTTGACCAATACTTGGGTGTTTCTTATCTGACCTTTAATTTGAGTGGTTGATTCATAAAAAGTAAGTTAAAAAATCATGCTTTATATTTTACAAAGCAATCAAAATTTCACAATTATATTGGCATTAGTGACATGGAGGATCCCATGGAATTCATGATGAGCAATTTGCTTGACACAGATTGCAGATTCAAGAAATTTGTGGGTAACAAATGAGTTCAATTTAAACAGACAATCTTAAGAATTATTTATTGCAACTGTTGGGTTCATTTATGAACGAAGAAAATGCAATATAATGAGTTTTGTCAAATCGATTATGGCAGCTGAAGAAATCTCAAGCAGACACAGTACCAAATGTTTCACTCTGTATAATGAACACCAAAACTTGGCCGTCGAACTGAGTTGGCTGAAGAAGGAGCCAAGCCTTGGCCAACATCACCCTTGACGGATGTGAAAGAAAAGATGATCCAACAGGCGATCAAAACGAGGCTTATGTCACAGACATTGGAGACATGTAAATTGTTAAAGAGCCCTTAAACCGCAACAGAACCTTGAGTGATCGAGTAAGAATTAAATTGATCTCGGAAATCAAATGAACATTAAGTTATAGTAATACTATGTAGTAAAGTATTAATTTATTTACTAGGAAAATTCATCAGAATTGCGTCTTATTAGGCATATTGAGCGTTTCGGTCATCTGGGCAATATAATCCATCTGTATAATATCGGGCATCTGAGGAATATCGAGCAACTCGGGTTCCTCTGGCACTTTCGGCATCTCGGGCTCCTCGGGCACTTCGTGCAACTCGGGCTCCTTGGGCACTTCTGGCATCTCGGGCTCCTCGGGCACTTCCGGCATCTCGGGCTCCTCGGGCACTTCCTGCATCTCGGGCTCCTTGGGCACTTCTGGCATCTCGGGCTCCTCGGGCACTTCCGGCATCTCGGGCACCTCCGGCATCTCGGCCTCCTCGTCCTCCTCGTCCTCCTCGGGCACCACCCGTGTTACCACGATCTCGTCGAACATCTGCAGTATAAGAGGAATCTGAAGCCTCTTGTGCAAGTCGAGTAACTCGGGCATGACTGTCAGGTAATTTACGAAAATCTATACAGTCACGGAGCTTGTGCTGATCAAGTTCAGAAAATTATCCTTTACCTGTGATCTGCAATTGAAAACGAGCAGTGTTTATAATTTTTGTCAGTTTTTTTTGGTGCCACTTTTTACCAATGGACGTTTAAGTTACAATTTCCTGAAGAACGATTACAATTTTTGCAACTTCAAATATAAGCTGACAGGACTGTTAACAGTTAACCAGGGCTGCTATATATTTCGGGTACTGGCTCTTTAACATTGAACATCAGTGGCTTATTGTCATCGATATATTTATAACTATCGGATTTGCATTCGCGACATTTCGATATTTACCATCGTCCATACGATTAGGAAAAAAAAATTTACACACCATCAGCAGCCAGCACTCACACAAAAACGCCCAATAAATTACGGTTGCTGGCGCAGTAGGCACACGTAAAAGTTTTATAACAAACACAAATATAATAATAATAAAGCAGAAAGCAACAGGGTCAGGGTGCGCTACACACGTAAAAGCTATTAACCACAACATAAACATTCCAATACCGGAGTTACAGGCGCAATCGCCCACCCCCATTAAGACAGTGTGACAAAAGTGGCGAATAACAAAAAAGAAATAAAATTAAAAAAGACCGAAATAATTAATCAATTATGAATTTCTTGGGCTTTGGCCAATCAGCCGAAATCGAAATTGTATTTGATGGTGCCGAAAATAAGAAAACCGCCGAGGTCAAAGGCGAGGATGGCAAAGTGGAAAAAATGCTTCTCTTCTACGATGGCGAAACGGTGTCTGGCAAGGTAAACCAATGGATAAATACATATAAATCTGCAGACAACAGCTGATAGCGACTTCCGCTTAATTCCGTTGCTCCACATCAGCATCTGCACAGTGGTTATCAGCAGTGGCGGCAAATAAAATTTAAATAATGCAGATAATAAACTGTCTCAACTGAGACGTGCTCCGCTGCATTGATAGTATTTATATAAACACATATTTCTACATAAATATATATAAGTTGTTTACTTATTTGTTTATTTTATTTTTTTGTTGGTAGGTAAATGTTACGCTAAAGAAGCCGGGCAGCAAACTGGAGCATCAAGGCATCAATATTGAGTTTATTGGACAAATTGAATTGTACTATGATCGGGGTAGTCATCATGAGTTCAAGAGTTTGCCCAGGGCGCTGGCCCGTCCCGGCGATCTCATACAAAACAACAGCTATCCCTTTGACTTTTCGAACGTGGAGAAACAGTTTGAGGTCTATGCCGGCTCCAATGTGCGATTGCGTTACTTTCTCCGTGCGACAATTGTGCGTAGGATTAGCGATATTACACGTGAAGTGGACATTGCAGTCCACACACTCTGTAGCTATCCGGAAATGAATAATCCCATTAAAATGGAGGTGGGCATCGAGGATTGCCTGCACATCGAATTCGAATACAATAAGAGTAAATACCATTTGAAGGACACGATCATTGGTAAAATCTATTTTCTGCTCGTACGCATCAAGATCAAGCACATGGAGATTGCGATCATTAAGCGTGAATCAACCGGTACCGGCCCGAACATATTCACCGAAAGCGAAACGATTGCCAAATACGAGATAATGGATGGGGCGCCCGTTAAGGGTGAAAGCATACCGATACGCGTATTCCTTGCCGGCTACAATCTGACGCCAACAATGCGGGACATCAATAAGAAGTTTTCTGTCAAGTATTTTCTGAATCTGGTGCTGATGGACACCGAGGATCGGCGCTACTTCAAACAGCAGGAGATAACGTTATGGCGCAAAGCGGACATACCCCGTTACCATGTCACGCAGCAGCAACAGCAACATCAGCTGCAGCAGCTGCAGCATCAGCATCCACAGCATCTTCAGCATCAGAATGTGCCACTGCATGCCCCGCCGCATCTGGTCAGTGGGCCGGCAGCGCCGACAGTTGCCCATTCCATGATTGCCAGCAGCACCGAGAGTGACGGCGCCGCCATTGGCACGGCAGAAAGCATGGGTGGTCCAGTTGCTGGCGCAGCTGAATCCAAAATGGGTCTCTTTACTCGCGAGAGTCCCAATCAGGAATTTAGCCAGCAACAGATCGACTCACCGCCTCCCAGCTCACCGATGACGCCCAGCGGTGGCGGCGAGAATAGTCTAATCCCATCAATGGCAACAGCTATTGCCGCCGGCAGTGAACGGGAGCGTGGCATGGGCGATGGGGCTGCTGCGGCCACTGCGAGCGCCTCACCAGTGGCCATGCTTTCCAGCACGCCGCCACCTCTGCCCATTAGCGGCTCAGCATCATCTGTTCCGGGAGGAGGAACAGGAGCTGGAGCTGGAGCTGCAACAGGAGCAGCAAGCACTGAGGAGCCAGCACTGTTCTTACAATCACCAGCGCATCTTGCTGGCGATCGCAATATGGATTTGGATATGAATGCCGATATTAATGTGGATGACGATGTGGTTGAAAATGTAAAGCGTCCACATAATATACCCGATGATGAGCTAACGGACGTGGCGCTGCCATCGCCACAAGAATCAGGAGCCGCCAAAAAGATTATTGCGGCGCCTTTGAATGCGGATTGAGTGAGCTGAGATTTCGAATTTCTATTTTGATTTCGAATTCGATTTCCATATGAACAATAACTCAACGGCTGGCGAAAGCTAAAGCAACCATTTATATGGTATATATATATATATATATATATATATATATATATATATATATATAAATATATATATATATATATATATTAACATACACACAGCATATATGCATATATATTTATATATAAAAAAAAACACACATATATATACATATATCTATATTTTTTTTGAGAAAAAGTTAATTTAGAAATTGTTATAAAATGTTTTATTGGAGTTAAGCGCGCAACTTTAACCACTAGCAAACAAATTAACACACACACACACCACAATATATATACCGTACACTTTTTGCTACACATGCGCTTTTAATACTCTATATATCTCACACACACACACGCATACACTCAAAACACATACGCTCTTAGCTCTATTTGAAACTTTAGGCACTCAAAACATTGTATTACAAAAAATAAAAAAAAAGAAAATAACAGAATAGAAACAAATTATAGAAAGAAAAAGATATGAACAAGAACATTGCTACGAATCTTTTGTGATCCTGTTCGTTATAAAAAACAAACAGAAACAAAAAGCCCCCTGCAAAGCCCATGTAATATCTCAGTACCATTTTTTGGAAAATTTGATTTTTCAATTAGCGCCGAACTTTTCAAATGTTGTTAACAAAAAAACAAACAAATAACAAAAAAAAAAAAACAAATGCTTTTTAAAAGTAAATTGAACTTGTGCATAAAACGAAAAAGAGAAAACATAAGATACAAATACTGATGCATTGGCAAAAACTAAGTTTTAAATAAAGATTAGAGAATATTGAAACGAAACTGCCGGAGTTGTTCTGAGCCTTGAAAACATGTTACATGCATATACATATTTATATATGCATGCATATGTACATAACATATTTCATATTAATATACAAAAATAAATATACACACACAAATATATATATATATATATATATATATATATATAGTATATATATGTATATATATATATATATTATTTACTAAATTTTATCAAATTAATAAAAACGAGAAAGAAATATGAATCTCATCACTTAAATATTATGAAATAGAGTGAGAGGTAACTTGATTATTGGCAACTATATAAAGATATACAAATAGCGGCGCCACATTCTTTAGATGGTAATAGGTATAAGATAGAGCAACTATTTCCACACATGCCCAATCCTGCCTAGAAACAGCTTACGAAAACGCAAGAGATTAAAGCCGGAAGTCTTATGTGATGTGGTTTATCTCTTATTATGTCTTTAGAGAAATTTAATTGTTGTAGATTAACAGTTATATGGGGATAATAGAGATTGATTCTATATCACGATTTGTATATAAAATATGTATTCTACTTTTGCTTCACCTTTGCCGGATTGTATGTTCAATTAGTATAACAGTTATATAATCATAATAGAGTTCGATTCTATGTAAATATTTATAAAGCCCAATGGACAGAAATGATTGCATATATAGTAGAATATGGCATTCGAGATGATGTCCTAAAGTGTGCCCAAGATAAAGGGGACAAATCTTACGTTGATTTACATAAGTTTCTAGTATAATATTTATTTAAGCATCGATAAAACAAACGGAATATTAAATGCCTAATCCCAGGCCTCTCTGACACGGAGGTGCTGCAGTCGCTCCTCGATGGTGATGTGGGGCTTCATCTTGCTGCGTGTTTGGTCATCCGCCCATTTTGCCACCAGCTTCTCGTGTTTCTGCAGCTCCTTGGCATGTCCCGATGATTGCTCCTAGCAATTGAGTTTATGGTTAGCTATAAATGTTTATATATATATATATATATTCAAATTGGCATTAAGTACCTGTGTGAGATAGGGATGCCGCAGCAGGAACATTATGTGCTCCTGGCGCTCATATTCACGGGTCAGCGTGTCCATTGCCTGTTTGCTGACTGGCTTCACGAGGCGACGCTTGCCGCGGAATATATGTCCGGGCACCGTTTTCTTAAATAAATTTATCAAAGTCAGATGCATTTTTTGTTTGACCGCTTTTTTTAATTGATAATTTGTGCGATTTAGTTTGATGCACGTTAAATGTTGTTGCACAAGTCGCAACTACAGCTGATGATGACAGTGCTGCTATCGTTATCGTTATTAACGATGTTGATGAACACATCAAGTAGCAGTGGGCGATACAATAATTCGCATGTGTTATCGATGATTTTTACACATAAGCATACATAAAGAAGTTGGTTCGATATTTGCAAGTAGAGCGCCCAAATTGAATTGGATTGAATAAATAAATAAGTGATTGAAACAAGTTAGCCACTTTAATAAAAAAAATAAAGAAATGCAAATACATATTTATATATTTGATTTTGTACATCTCTTAGACAGTACTCTCCGCTATGGGAAAGGGATTGGCGTGGAGAGGTGGATCGGTCTTATGCAATGCACCCTCGGCAAAATGCAATATTTCGAATCCCACCTCGACCATAATCAGAATGATGATCATCCACTCGAGCCGAATGTGATGGGCATCGTTGAGATTGTGGGATACCAGCTCAGCCAGTTCGACACAATGATTGATTTTCTCGTTCATGACCTTGGTACGGCGTGTGATGCTAAAGTAAGAGCACACCTGCAGATATAGTCCCTCCAGCTCCTCGCGATCCCAGTAGAAATCGGGCGCATCCAACAGATCCGATGACAAATTGATCGAATGCCTCAGGGCAAACAATTCGCCCGTTTTGCGCAGCATCGAGGCACGCGAGATGCGCAATCGTCGACCTCGCTTCAAGTCCTCTGTTAGATACTCCATTGAATCAATATAACGATCGAGTGTCGCCTCCCAAATGCCCAACTTAATGGATTGGGCAACGGCATTGGAGAATGTATACTTATACAGAAAATTATCGCTATCGGGCGTAACAAAGAATTTGCCATTCTGAAAGAAGGCGCGTGAGGCAACATCCAAATCGCTGCTGTCCGCCACTAGATCACCCTCCACATCGATGGCCGTCGAGGCGATGTATGTGTACGGCATCACCTCGCACTCGCCATGGACCAAGGCACTCACATACGATTCACGCTCGTAGCTGCGCAAGAAATTTAGAACATTGTTCGTTTCGATGTCATTGCAATTCCAGAACACAACGGATCCCTCCCGAAAGAAGAAGATCTCCCGGGGCTGTGATCCGATCGGATATTTGGCCGTCACATAGAGGACATTCTGCTCAACGCCCAAATTGTCAGTGGAAAAGAAACGTTTCGTTTCGTACAGATTCTGTTGCTTAAGTGCCGCATGCAACTCCTCCAGTTTGTACTCATCGGCCGTGGTATAGCCACGTGTATTAAGGAATCCCAGCGCCGACAGCTCATCGATTGCCAGACGCTTCTTGCGCAACGCACGCGTTCGACCCGGCGGCATGGCGGCCGTCGTCTCCAGTGGCTCATCAATCAAAGGCAGTGTTTTGACGCCCCCCGCGAATCCAGTCTTTGTCTTCGGAGTGCCTGTGGAGGCGGTGTCTTCGCCCACGCTGATGCTTACCTTCGGATTTGTTATGCTTGTGTTTGCCAAGTGCCGGTTATATTTAAGCAGTCGATATGTGTGCGTCTGTATGGGGGAGACGGTAGCAACGGTGGCGAAGCAGGAAGAGGAGTAGGAGGTGGCACGGAGGCACCTCATCATTGCCGTTGCGTGTAGCATTTTTATTTTTTTTTTTGTTTTGCACAGTTACTCTTTATTCATTTCTTATTTTAGTCAATGTTCAATTCGATAGAAATTTTTTCGATATATCGGAGCAAGGTTCGCGACTGCGAACAATGAACAAAAAAAAAGAGCTAGCTCTTTTTCACAAGAAGCTGAATGCATTTTTTGTAGCAAGCAACAGCAGCAGCAACAACAGCAGCCGAGGCGAAACTGCAATTGAGTTCGTGGATTGAGCTTGACCTGTTCGCTGGGAGAAGAGTTCAATGCACCGTTAGTATCGATTTGTTTTGGCGACCGTTTGAGAAAATCAACATGGAAAGCGCACTATTTTCAAACGTTAAGAAGCTCTATGATTATGGGCTCTACGAGTGTGTTGTGCCCACGGTAAGTATTTCAAGCATTGCAAAGTGCTCGCAATTTGACGCCATTTTGAGTTAATTTGCCAATTGTTAATTCGGGATTATTACAGGCAAGTCTGCTGTGCACTCTTCTCCAAAATGACCGCAATTTAGCCACACTGGAGACGGAATACCAGGTGCGGCTGTTTCTGAGCAATGCCCACTACAAGGAGCGCAACTTTCGCACCGCTTGCCAGCAACTGGAGGCTGTTGTTCAGCAGCGCAAGGCAATGGTCCGCTACAAGAGCACCTATCTGACCAGCATCGAGAACTCCTATCCGCAATTCCAGGACAACGATTTGCGCTACAAGATTGCCGTCTGCTATCGCGAACTGGGCGAATACAGTATGGCCATTAGCACACTGGAGGCGGTTAAAATGCGTACGCCACGCCTCAATCTGCTGCTGGCCAAGCTGTTGCATCATCATGGAAGATGCGTTACCAAAAAGGAGATTGCCGTCGCCTACAAGGATGTACTGCCCGAGTGCCCCATGTCGCTGACGGCCATCGAGGCCCTCATCGAACTGGGAGTGGAAGGACACGAGGTTCACTCCCTGGTTGTAAATGGTCAGTGTTCCAAAAGCCAAAAGAAAATTAAATAACATTTGAAGAGTGTCTGGAAAGTAGATCAAGCAATAGGCCTAGTTGATAACCAGGTTGCATATATGCATACATATTAATATCTATATCCCACATATATATCCTGCTGGGATTTTAAAAAAGTATAGGTCATTAGTTTGAAATGACAGTGAATATCTATTAAATCTCAATTAAATAAGAATATATATGTATTATTTAAGTATTTATATTTAAGATAGATAGATAAAATATATAGATTATAATTTCGTAATGAATTTTTGAATACATAGTATTGATAAAACTGAGATATATCTTAATTAAAATAGGATATGTGCTTATTATGCTGGTCGTTTTATAGGCAGTTTATGTATATCCATTTTTAGTACAGCTGGGATTTTGGAATAGTTATATTTTAAAAGCTTGAAAAGTGAAATTAATTTGGAATTTTAACAGTGGATGTCAGTTAAATCTTACTTATAGAAGGATATATAAAACAATATATATATTTATATATATATATATATATGTAAGGTATGCTGTCTCTTGATTAGCTACAGTTCAAGCTATATACACTAAATTTCTTAAGATTTTCAAGTATAGTTTTAAATGAAAATAATACAAATACCAAATATATAGGTCAGTGATTGTCAGTTAAAGCTCACTTAAGTAAAGAAATGAATATTTATACTTAAGATAGATACAAACTTTTGAGATAATAATTTTGTAATGAATTGGAATTGGACATTATGGATATTCCATGGAAGTATGGATATGTAGAACTTACTTAAATCTTTCTTAAATATGATATATTTGTATTATATGAGTATATATGTATTTAAAATATATACAAAACAGATATATTATAATTTCGTCATAAATTTGGAATTCAGTTAAAGTAGGATATGAATATTTATATTTCATAAATTTGTAATAAATTCGGAATACATTTATATGGATATTAGGTGAAAGATAATACAGACGGGTAGATCTCAGTAAAATCTAGTCCTAATTTAGCCCTTAGTCATTTGTATATTTAATATTAGCTAATTTCAGTTTGATCTTTTGTAGCTTCCACTTCGCCGAAGAACATTGAGTGGCTGAGCAGCTGGATCAAGGGTCATGCCCAGTTGTATGGCTGCAAGCACTTGGAGGCGGCCAACACCTTCCAGCAGCTGAACGATACGACCCTTTTCCGGCAGAACGAGCAGCTGCTAACAAAGATTGGCCAATGCCAGTATTACTATGGCAATTACGTAAAGGCCGAGCAATATCTGAACATGGCCGTGATGCTTAATGCCCACAATATGGATGCACTCTGTGCGTTGTCCGTTGTCTACCAATATACTGAGAAGAAACGACCCGAGCAGGAGAAACTGATAAACCCGCTGCGATTTGGTACACTTGTTGATTTCACGGCGGCCCATTGGTTCCTCCATGGCCAGCTGACTTTCATGAATGCCCGTTACGATCGGGCCCTTATCTTTGCGGAACGCTGCCTGACCATGGAACCACGCAACATTGAGGCGATGCTGTTGCGCAGCAAACTGTTCGGCTCAATGGGGCGCCACAAGGACGCGATCGATATGCTGCGCAGTGCCCAATGCCTGGCACCGCATCGTTTTGAGATCTACAAGGGACTGGTCGCCAACTATTTGCGGTTAAAGTGGTTCAAGGAGGCCCAGAGCATGTGCCTCCTTGCCGTACGCTATTTTCGCACCTCTCCGCGCAGCTACACCATGTTTGGTGGCACGTTGTTCAATTATTCCAATCAGGAGTCGAAGAAGAGCGCGCGCAAATTTGCGGAGAAGGCGCTCCAACTCGATGAGTATTATCAGCCCGGCGTTATTCTAATGGCCGGCATCTATCAATCCGAGGGCTTGCCCAGGGAGGCAATTGTCCTGCTGAGGAAGCAGGTCACCAACTATCCGAATCCCAAACTATTTGCATTGCTCGCCGAGATGCTCAGCGCCGAGAAGGATCTCGATGGGGCGCTACACTTTTTCACATTGGCCCTCAGGTAAGTCTCTCTCTTTTTCTCTCTCTCTCTCTTTCTCTATCGCTCTCTCTCTCTCTCTCATAAAAAATCGACCCGAGAACGTATTAATGTATTTATTTTTATGCACGAGCACACTCGACTGCATAATTCTTACTTGTGTTATACACTATTAGCGCAGTTCGGGTTAAGTGTATTTTTTTCGCCAGTCCGCCGGTGTTTCAGGCGAGAGACTTGTATCTGGCTTACATATTTATCGATAAGCAACTATCGATACCGCCGATTACATCAATAGATGCTTATCGATAAATCAAAACTTTATAAGATTTAGAGTTACAACTGTAAAATGTTTCAAGAAGGTAGATTCTAATAATATGCTCCACTCTAGTAATAATAAAAATTAAAATTAAAAATTAATAACTAAAAGAAGAATGCTTTAATCGTAGTTAAATACGAACTAAAAATAATCCTTACATGATTTGCATTTATATCAAACTTATAATAATTCTACTAAATTTATGCCAAAAATGATTTTAATTAGTTTCATAATTTATTAATTTTTTTTGTTTATGGATTTTGCAGGTTGGATCCCACATTCCGCCGGGCATTGGATGGGATCAATGCGCTGACAAAGGTGGCGCGGGCGGGCACCGGTAGCAGCATCATTAAGTCGAGTGAGAACAGTAGCAGCAACAGCAGCACCAGCACAAATGTGGCAAGCAATGTGGCAACAATGGCAACGCCGTGTGGCACACCAAATCACGATTGGCTGCTCGACTGCGATGAGACATCGAATGAGGCACTGGAGCTATCCTCGCCGGCTGTGCCCCAGGAGGACACCGAATCGGATACGTTCTCCGAACCCTTTTGGCAGGACGTCGATGGGGATATGGCCAATTAATTGTATCTCAAATTATCTATATGTATGTGTATATGTGTTAAAGTATACAGAGAGTATCTATATGTTAGTTCATCGTCATAATTATTATCATCATCATCATTTTGTATCTGTCATCTATTTATTTGTAAAAGTTATCTATTTTCATTCCATTCTCGCCATTCCATATAATTGTTTAGCTATAATTATGCGCCAACCAAATTATTGTAATCATCCAATGTTTTCATTATTATTATTATTATTATTTTTTATATATTTTTTTTCAGTTTTAGTAATTTATTAGCTCCGAGCGGTCGACCCACTCATAAAATGATTTTTAAAATCTATGTCAAACGTCCCATTTACTTAAGCCTAATACAATTCTCAATGTTAATAAAGAGTAAAATATACCCAAAAAAAACACGTCTTTTGTTTTTATTACTTGTGTTTGAACAACTGTGTGGACTTTTTTTTCGTGTGTGCTTTGTACTTACCGCTGTAGCTTTTGTGCGAGTTTTGTCAGCTTTGTCGACAAGCCCCAGTGGCCTAATGGATAAGGCATCGGCCTCCTAAGCCGGGGATTGTGGGTTCGAGTCCCACCTGGGGTTGGCAAATTATTTTTTTTTTTCATCTATCTCTATTTGTTATTCTTTTTTTACTTACCATATAGTTTTTAAATTTTTGAAATAAAATCTCAAAAATAATTTAAAAAAAACTTTTCTTTAAAAAATATTTTTAATTTTGCCACCAAGCGATAACAGCCTTTTCTGTTAAGTGTGGAGCAGCGCTGTTAACTTACTGTTGCCAGTTCGAAAATCATCATTTAAGCATATTGTCTTAGCGGTATTTTTGTGCCAACTGCTGCCTGGTCACACATTAGCGGAGCTCGCGCGCCCTATCTTCAGTTGCTTATCAACCGCGATTACCGTTGCATGTGCGTAACCGTTAAGCGGATATCCCCTACGTCGTTTTCTGTTAGTTATTTTTTTTTTTAAATATTTTTTATAATGTGCATGTGTATGAATTAAATTCAGACATTAACAATAATAATCGAAGTCGAATAATTTAACGAATTACACACGTGCCTCTGTAAATTTGTTCAGACGACAAACCAATTGACATGAATTATAAAATTGAAATTAATAAATTTACTAGCTGCGAATTTAAATAAAAGAACAACAATAAGTTATTCATAAATATTTATGAAAATTTAAGTGTGTATGTGTGTTTTTTTGGTTTATATTGTCATTGGTTTGCTTGATGTGTGAATTCGCAATGTGTTTGAATTTGGATTTGCATTCGATTTAAAAGAATTAACACTAAAAGAGTTGCGATTTCGATCGCGATCGGTTCCAAGTGATTTCAAATAAAGGTTCGTTTAAATATAAATATTTTGTTTTTTTTTTCTTGTTTTTTGTATGTTTTATGCAATATCTACTTTAATAGCTGTTTTGATACCGTTAATTGTTAAAAACGTGTGCTGTAAATCTAGGTAAAAGCAACGAACAAATAAAATGCTGTTATATTTTGAGCATATTTAATTTGATTTCGTTTGCGAAAATCAGTTTTAAGCGACACCAACAATAACAACAAAAACCAAATACTAATCTTTTATTTATAGTTATTTTTTGTGCAAGCTCCCCTAAAAGATAAAGCGCTCTTTGTTTTGGCTATCTATGGGTCACTTACTGAGCCATATCAAGAGTTCAAGCTCGAGCTGCCCCAATCTGACTGTTTGTAGGCTTATCTTTTGTGTTGCTTGTTCAGGTTCGACATTCAATTTACACAAACTTGTTGATTAGAATGATCAGTTTTGCATTCAATTGCATATTTGCATAAAATTACTGTTTATTTTCATTTTTCAATTGCATCAAGTATTCCGGTAAGTAGCTGAAAATTTAAGTTTGTTGGTTTTTTTATTTACTTACTAGCCTTGTGCAATTTTTCTTAGAATCAAAAAAGAAGTGAAAAACTTAAGTACCAGTTGACACAGTATTATTCTGCTAACTCATCTATTTACACTTACAAAACATATATGTGTATACGTAACTGTAATTAATTGGGAACTCTTTAATAACGGAACACGCAGGTAATGAAAACGAAAATAATAACTGCACAAATCACACGAGTAACACAACTTAACGAATCCAATCAAGTCAAAGGAGAAAAAAGGATAATTTCGATAAGCAAGATCAAAAGAGAGGAGCAACAACTGATGAGAAAGATGAAGTGAAAGATGCAGCGCAGTGGTGGTAGATGGTGGGGGGCTTGCGAGGAATAAATGCGGGTGTCTGTCAATAAACAGTTGACAGCTGTTTATGCCTGTTGGACGCAGGATTGCGAACAAAAGGAAAGAGAGAAAGGGAGAGTCTGTGTGGGTGCCAGAGAGAGGATTATTTGCTGATGAATTTGTCACCTTTAAGTGCTCTTTCTCTCCCTCTGTTTGGCCCCTGTGTGGTAATTCTGCTCTAACTTTCTTTTCAAACGGAACGAATGCAAACTGATAAGCCAAGAACCGCATATATGCATGTATAAATGTATTTATATATAAAAAAGGCTGATAAGTACATGCACACTGTGTCATAGTTTGCGTCTTGCAGAGACTTCCATATGTTCAGTAGGTTTCGTTTTGTTTTTTGTTTGCAACGCATGCGCACTGTCCCCGTTTTCAATTCCCGTTCCCTTCTCTGGTTTTACCCATCCACCCCTCGAATTTTCCAAACCAACAACACAGATAGCATTTTGTGGATTACAGTAATATTCGATAGCGGGGAGAGCGCAGGAGAGGGAGAGAGAAACACTGTTCAAGGCACAGTGGTGCATAGTTGGCTAAGAGTTAAGCTCAGTTTGAAGTTTGTGAAATTAAATGTTAAATTGATGAGGTGTTTTAAGTGAACGAGTCATTAGCGCAACTTAAAAAATGGTTTTCGATTTCAAAATTGGCATTAGTCAGTCTTTCAAAACTTGAATAAAGTACACTTTTTATTATTGTTGTTGTAGAAATGACTACTTATGCTTGAACTAAGTATTCGAGTAGTAGTTACAGCATTTTCTGAAGTTAAGTACTGTTAAGTGCTTGGAAAATTTCTTGTTTTTTTTTTGTATCCCTATGTCAAGCAAACCCATGCTGGTTTGAATGAATATTCGGTGTACCCAAACCCAAACGTAGACATATTAGAAATAAACATTTTCTTAAAATGTTGCATTATAAATTAAGATTACGCTAATTATTTTATGAAACGCTTTACTCTTCTATATAAAATTTTTATAGTAAGTATATCAGCGTTGCTTCATACACTCGCCCATTCCCGACGGTAATTGTTAACACATAAGGGATAATAATTGTTCATCTGCGTTGTCAATTGTAAAAATAATTGAGATAAGAATTAAGCTATTGTTGGCTGTTAACTCTTGACCCAGTGTGCCACACTATTTTCCTGTTCATAGTTTATTGTTGGGTACTCGAATTTTGTTGGTGCCTTGGAGTACTGCAGGACTTGCGCGGAAGCTGAAGCTTTTAACGAGCCGTTGCACGAAGCCGATACAGAAGACCCAGCCCGAACCCGAACACGAACCCGAGCTTGAGGCCGAGCCAACCCTTGCGGCGGCTGTGAGCTGTTGCCAAAGTCATCTGGTTGTCGTCCCGGGCCAGTTTTCGCGATTTGTCTGCGGCTTTGCACGGACGTCGTCAGCGTCCAGCGTCGCGTCGTTGTCGACGTCGTTGCCGTTACTTCTGCCATTTGTTGTCGTTGTTTCGTGTTTTCTTCCTTGTTTTTTTCTTTGAGTGTGTGTTTTTTTTTTGTTATTGTTATTGTTGTTGTTTTTCCAAATCAAATATTTAGCACATCTACCGTTATAACAACGTGCTTCCTTGTCGATAGACGTCGGCTTTTGTTATTGTTGCTGCTGTTATTGTTGTTCATTTTTCGGTTTTGGCAATATTATTTTTTGTATCTTTTTTTTTGGCGTCTGCGTTGCGTGCAGAAAAAAGTAAGCGCAGAATTCAACGTAAGTTTAGTTCGATAGTTATTGCTGTTGTTGTTGCTGTTGTAGGGTGGCAACCATCGATTTGCGTGTCGCGCAGTCAAACAAATCAAATGCTAAACGCGATTGTGCATACAACTATTCGATTGTCTGTCTATGTGTCTGTGTGCCTGTCTGTCTGTCTGTCTGACTGCCTGTCTGTGTCTGTAATTTTGGGTGCAAAAATTATTGTTATTATATTGCCCCATTATCCATTTGCCTAGCCACCCAATAACCTCTCTCTATCGCTCTCTCTTTTTTTCTCTTTCTTTGTGTGTGTTGTGGAATTTTGATGCATAAAGTGCATTGGGCAATAGGCTGCAAAACCCACTTACTTCTCCATGCATTATGGATGTAATGCAATTATGCCTGTGTTTATGTACCCACATTTACAGCAAGGTGCAAAAGTCGGTCCACTGTGGAGCAAAACGTCAGAATCATATATTCCAATATCTATATATTATATATATATAAATATATTTTCCTATGTTTATATCTCAATAGGTTAACTTGGAAGATTTCAAAACTCATTGATATACCTAGAAGAAACCGGAATAGTAGCAACTATAAAAAAGAAAATATTAAATATTATAAAAGGAAGTTGGTTTTTGGTGTAATAACTTTTTGGCACTATACCATTTATGAATAATCAATATTCTCGTATAACCATAAAATAATATATATACTAAATGCTTCTCTGCTTTGATAACACTCGAACTTAAGTTTGCCATAGTCAGGCTATATATATATATAAAAGACTGTGGTTGTTGCAACAAAGCTCTCAGTGCTCTTCGCAGACTTGACTCGGCTCGTTGTCAATACTGCCGGTCCAATATAGAAATATATATATAAATATATATATAAATAAATATATATAAATAAATATATATATAAATAAATATATAAATATATATATAAATACATATATATTAATAAAGACTGCTGCGGCTTTAATAGACAGAGATTAAATTTATCTGCCGGCTGTGTGTATAGTGAAGTGATGAGGTATTCCATAAATGAACATTGTATTCATAGTTGAACAAAGCCCCCAGCTGTAAGTCAACAAACTATTCTTGCACAAGGTAAAGTTCTATAGTTGGGGTCTGGAATTGGGGTTGGTGTCGGAGTTGATGAGTCATATTGCTAGCACGCCATTTGTAAGCTATTTAAAGTAATGAAACTTTATTGTGGGTGGAATGGTGGCCAAATTTAGAGATTGAGTCATGTCAGCTGTTCGGGCGGTGACCTTGATGACCGCATGCGCAGGCATTTGTCAATCACAAACACACACTACTCCCACATACACACACACAAACACTCACACACACACACACAAACACGCAGCAGGGGTCAGGAGTCGTGTCGAATCAAGGACCAAGCGAAAGGTGAACAATTAATGCAACAACACCAGGGTCACTCCCATCATTAACGGCCTTGTTGCTGGCCTTACCTGCTGCTCAGCATATTTATTTGTACACATTTCCCGCAAATCCATCCATAGATATTCTCACAGTTCCATTGATTGAGCTGTGAATGCGTTTGTTGAGTTTATGTTCACACATTAAACTTGCCACCGAATGTGTGTTGTGACTCAAACTGTGTGACAAATTCTAATGCTGGAGCGTACTGAAGATAGTTTTAAAATGTTTTCGAAATTGATTTGAATTTTTTTTGGATTATTCTCGGCTTGGTGTTCAAAATATATCCAAGCGTAATAAAAGCAATAGAGATTAGCTAAATACCTAAGTAAAATATATAAAAAACTTAGCATAAAACAATTTAAGAACTTTTCTTGTACAATTGCGAAATTGAAAACAACAAATGGATCAGATTTTTTAACAAATTCATTGAAATTAAAAAAAAAAAAACAATTTCAAAAGATTTTAAAATGAATTTTACTGATTTTTAGCTCGCTAAAAATCTATTTAAAATATATAGAAAAAGAGTTTAACAAACACAAAATAATTTAAATTCTACGATTGCTAAACTGAAAACCGACTAAAAAGTTAACATTTTAAAAAATATTATATATATTTATTTTATATATAAATATATATAAAATATATATATTTAAGAGTGGTTCCTTGCAGACAGGATCAGTTCGAATGCTCTCAGTTTAGCTTCCGGTTCTGTTTCCAGATGTGTTTAGTGTTATTGTTGCCTGCTGCGTGTGTTTGCTGAGCTTTTTGCCATTTCCGCTTGTCAAACATTTCTTGGCTTTTAGCTTATTGCCAACTTATTGCTGTGTGTATGTGTGTGTATAATTGTGAAACAAGCCTACACGAAGACAACGAGTTGTATTGGTTGTACTCGTCTGTCCCACTACATATTTCTATTTGTATGTCTGCCGATCTGTCTGTCTGTCTGTCTACCAGTCAGTATCTCAATCTGTCCGTTTGTCTGTCCACACAGCGTATTCATCCATGAGTCGCACTCGTAGCTTTTCGCGCACTTCATCGCATATTTACGTAGGCCATTTGAGCCAAGTTAACGCCTATATTTATTGACTTATTTGCTTAGTGTGTGTGTGCGTTGTGTGTCACACTCAATGACATTAGGCATATATAAAACACCATTTACCGTTATATATCTGGTACGCACATTTTTCTGATGATGTCACACAATAACTTTGCACACTTGAACATATTCATTTATATATTTATATATATTAATTATTATTATATATTAACTTTTTTTCTTTTTTTCCTGAATAACGTTCATTATTATTTTTTTTCTTTTAGGTTAAAAAAAACAAACACAAAGACAAAACGTTTTGCACACACGCAACTATCTACTTGGTAAGTTCCAGTTGACTATTCCAAATTCTAGAATCTAGAATCATATATGATTACGATTAAAGAAGTATCAGTATTAAATTAGATCGAATGTCAGCCATAGTTTCGATTAATGTGTAACTTATATTCCAAATTTAAAATTTCCTTAAATTTTTTAATTTTTTAAAATGTTAATTAAAAAAAAAATATTTGTTAAAAATACACATACATATAAAGTGTTATTTTTTTAGTTCTACTACAATCAGAAATATCATAGAAGCTATGAATTATTTATTATATTTATATATATGTATAGAAGTTCCTCAAGCTTTTAGCATAATTTATTGTATAAAAGTTATGAATTATTAATTAGATATTGTTTGGCTAGCTAACAATTCGGTTCACCCATTCAATTTACTCTATTTTTAACTGTTTCGCTTATCAAGTATTACGTGGCATACCTCGACTACCCCACTTAAAGAACACAAATACCCAGATACACTCATGCTTTGAGCATATATATACATGCGACACATCCGCACTAATCAACGCGTTCTGAGAAAGTCGCAAAATGAATCATGAGTTTCCTCCAAATCCCCTCCTATCTGACCAAAATAAAAATATAAAAATTTCGTCATTTCGCATTAGGCAGATGTGAGCGAATATATATGTGTATATATGTCGCATCAGTCAAGTATGTGAATATATATACGATACATAAGCTATATGTCGTAGGTCAGGAATGTGAATCGCTTTATGGGCTGCTTGCCAAAATATAAAGACACAAAGCAACAGCAAATTCAATAAAAAATTATATATTTAACAAGTCAGAACACTAATCCTAGACACCCAGATAGTTGTGTACCCTATTAGACTGACAGTCAATAAAAATAATTATAAATAAACATAATAATATGCATAGCTGAATAATTTGATAAGCAAAAAAGTTTTGTATTGGAGCTGATATGATATATGAATCGAAACTCGATGATCATTCTGTTTATAATAATTCCGATATTTAAGAAGTTTGGTTTAGCTGCAGAATTTATATTTTCACTATCACAGCTATATATAATAGTAACCTGATCCGGCTGGCGCCGACAAATGAATTATCTGCAGCAAATGGATGGGTAAAAGCCAAAATGCATTAATTCACTCATTATTTCGTACAGCCATCTGAACAATTTTATATGGATCAAGAATATGTATGTATATATATTCACTGCGTTACATACTAGATGATAAAATGAATATAGCCACTGCGTGGGTATAAAATAAAACATTAAGTGACGCAGAGTTTGTCGCATAATTTTGATTGCATTTTTTTTTTAATGTTATTTGTGGTTTTTAGTTACAGTTTTTGGTATTGGGTTTCAATTTCGTTTTCGTTTTCAATTTCAATTTCGATTTCGTTTTTCATTCGCCTTTCCAGCCGCTTATCATATCTCTCGCCTCAATTGTCATTAAAAGAAGGCAGCACTAAAAAAAAAAGAAAAAAAAAAAAGAAAAACAACAGCAACAATAATAACAAAAAGCGAGAGACAAATTGGGTAAACGCGGTACAAATTAATTCATAGATCGAAGCTGATGTTAAAGGTGAGCAGCGAACAATAAACGACAATTCCCAACGATCCCAAATGATCCATCGAACGATCCAATCGATTCATCCAATCGATCCAAACGATTGCCCAACAGGCCGGGAAACGATTTGTCGTCGTTTGTCATTAATCGCCATCGCCATCGCTATCGACATTGCCATTGACGTATTTCTAGCCATATTTCAATAATTATTAATATCTATTGCACGACTCGACAGCTCCAGCCAAATGGATAGCTCCACTGACACATTTGAATGTGTGTGTGTGTTTGTGTAGGTGTGTGTGGGTCAAGTAATTGCCATAGGGTTAAAGCATGTCGAACTTTTTTCATCGTAGCTGAAAGTAACATTTATAATATTTATATATTTCGATTCGATTTGCAGTTCTTTGATAATCTTTGCACTCCAAATTATAAAAAAAATGCCTAAAAATTTAGGCAAATGTTATCAATTACATTTAATATGCACTTGCTTTTATTAAATATTATTATTTAATATTTCTAGGGATTCATAGACTTTGGCAAAATACTTCTAAAGCTTGCTAGGCTCTTAATCGATTTAATCGGAATCTCTTATAAAATATATTGAGTGTAATTCCTCCTTTTGATTTTAAAATAAAAAAAACAATTCAAATTTTAAATCTGAATATTAAATATAGATTAGTTGATATCTGTTTCAAATGGCATCTCCATTAAATCACAGATAGGAATTAAAGCTAATCGTCATTCATAGATCGCCTTAATACTGGAATTTACACTTGGAAAAAATCCGATCATCATGCAACATTCATACTTGATCATCTCATCATACTTATATCTCTGTGTTATATCGATTATCTGATCTTTCGGCATGGATCTTAACCGTCGTTCATTTGTCAGTTGAGTCAAAGCATCCATTAAGTTGCTATTGCTGCTGATCGGGGATACGGGTGAAGAGTGTGGGGTAGGGGATGTTGCCATGAGGGCTGTTTTTTATGTTTCTGTTTTATTTTGCCACATTATTTATTACACTCTTGCCGAGATTATTGCCATGTTTTCTTTAATTTTGTCCAACAACTGCTCAAAATCTACAAAGTAGAAGACTCTAAATGAAAAATCGCCCGTTTTATTTATATTTTTCTTATGCTCCCGAAGGAATACGACAAAAACATGTCCAACAAATACTAAAGTTTAGTTTTCCAATTCTAGAAGTGATTAAGAAATACATTTGTAATTCGTAGAAGTTTTGTATTTACAATGGAAATATTAGCACAATACGTTATAAAATAATCGTAAAAGTGTCGATTATTCAAATCGCCGTAAAACTATTGGATTTTTTAAAATTAAATTATAATAACTTTAGACGAACTCAATGTTCTAAATAGTTTGATGTTTAGTGACTTCTTTTAAGATGTAAATAAAAAACATATTTAATGGCTATAATAATACATGAAGTAATAAAAAAGTTAATGTTAAAATACTATAACAAAAAACATTCTGGAAATGATACACACATATTAATTTATAATTTTAGAAAAATCATAAATAAAGATATGTTTTACATATATATTTTCTGATGATTGTGTAAAGTTTGGCAGATTGGCTGATGCTTAGATAGGGTAAAAAATCTTTGGCTTGACTAAAACAGAAAAAAGTTTTCGCTTTTTGTTTTCATTCTTTTCAATTGATTGCGCAGACGCATCTTGGTTTGCCTGAAGTCTGGGGTTTGATGTAGAATCTGATATCTGGCACTGGACTGGCAATGTCTCCGACTCCATCTCCGTCTTCCTCTCCAACTCCGTCTACGCCTCTGACTCTCCTCTATCATTTAGCTGGCCGATCGGCTGCCTGAATCCCATCACATCTTCAAATTTAGTTGTTCGCACACGCAATTTACCAGCCAAAGGGAGGGTGAAAGTGGATGAAGTGGAGAGGGTGGCAGAGGGATGATGGTTGTCGTGTTGTGGTGATGAACCCGCATTGCTGTTGGCATTTCATTTGTTTATTAATTGCTGTGAATCGCACTCACAGATCACAGATCACAGCAAGATGATTCGCATGCTTGATGGATATGAAGATGCTCATGATGCCCATCATCAATGATGATCATCATCTTCATCAGATGTTGGTGCTATGGATGAAATGAAATCATTTAAAATCGCGCTGACAACTTCAGCATCAGCTTTAGCTTGAGTTGCAACTTCAAGCTGACAATGGCCATTTGACAATGTAATGCCAAAAGTTTCACTTCAAAAGTGAAACGGCAGCTGAACTATTTTTTTTTCTCTTAATTTATTGTTGATTTGAGTGTGGCTTGGTTTTTGCCCTTAACTTTAGTTTTGAGCACAACTTTTGGCCACATACATAATCGAAACGAAACACCAACAAATGTTGGCCAATTGCTCTGAGTTTTTTTTTTTGTGAGCTCAATTTGAGTATTAGTTTTTGAGTACCTGCTTCAAATGCTACAATTATCGAATTAACACAAAAACTCACACACACATTAAAGGCTCATTTAAGCCAACAGCGGGAGGTGGTTGATAGATGGAGGAGGGGAGTAATGGAGTGGGAGGGGGGGAGTGGTTTGTTCGTGGCAGCGATTATGCGATTAAATGTCGCGCCACGATTGTCGTCTATTAACAAATCAACTCAGATGCGGGCGGCTGGCGGCTCTAATCGTAAGCATATTTATGAGATATGAAAAGCAAACACACACACACACACACACACACACACACACACACACACACACACACACACACACACACACACATACACATATTATTCGAGTGTGTGTTGTTGTTGCTGTTTCTATTACAAACTTGTTACTGGGTCAGGGGTACAAAGCATACTTCAATTTCATTACACTTAATAACGTTTAGTCATCAACGAATTTTTGTTGTTGTTGGTTGTTTTTTTTGTTCACCACTTTTTTATTGGGTGGTTGCACTCTGGACAGCGTGGTAAACCACACTTTTTGGGACTTCTTTTCAAATGTGAACGTGTAATAAATGAAACTATAAAGCTAAAATAAAATGCCAAGAAGCGCTTCGCAAAAATTTGGCAAATATTTATAAATTATTACGTTGACCGCATCGAACCGAACCAAACCGACCAAACCGAACCGAACCGAACCGGACGAACCTGATGAACAAAAGGTGAAGACAAATTAGGCAGCTTACATCATGCATTCAAGCCCAGAGCTAAGAGCTTCCAAAATTATGCGAATTAAAAAAAAAAACATAAAACAAAAAAAAATAAACAAGAAATAAAAAATAAAAACACATATTGCCCAACGGCTGCAATTAAGAATTTTGTTGTTGGACTTTGTTGGGTGGGCGAAAAAAACCAACAACAAAAACAAAACAACTTGGAGAAGAGCTCGACTAGAAGATACCCTTGATTCGAGTTTTAAAAAATATTTTGAGATTAGTTGACGAAATATGAAAATTTATTTTGTATACCAAAAAAACGTGTGTTTCTTCATTCTTACAGTTTAATCCATAATCTGTTGATTTATTTTTCATTATCTGATTTACTTGATCTGTTTCACATGACTATATAGACTAACTCCCGAATATATTATTGCACACTTGATGACAAAATGAGTATACCCTCTGCCAGAGATAAGTAATCAAAAATCAACTACTTTGCCTTAAGTCAGCTGCTCATTAACCTGTTCAAAATCTACAGATGAGGAAATTCGAGAACAAAGAACATAAATTAATAAAAACAAATGGAATTAAAATAGATCCAAAAATTGTCTTTAGTAGACGGAAGTCTCAATTCTCTTATTTGTAGGCATATATTTTAATACGTATTATAGAAATTCTAATCTTAACCAGATTATATTTATATGCTTCGAAGAAATAAAATACACACATATATAATATAATTTATAAGTGTATTTTATATTTAGATAAGATTAGTTTTAGCATGCTATGGGGTTTCCCGAATAAAAAATAGTATTGAGAATGTAGTTAAAGGAACGGAGACAGTTCGAGAAATAATATATTCTAAGGATTGTAGTGCATGATAATGCAATGCCCGCCGCGAGAGTGTGTGGCACAAATAATGAGAATGAAAAAAAAAACAAAATTAATAATAATAATAACAAAACAAAACTTGTCAAAAGTCTCGCAACCGACACACGCCGGAACCCAAGTCACATTGAAAGACAACAACAGCAACAACAGCAACAACAACAACAACAAAAGAAACTTTGAAATCGTAAACGTTAACTAAGAATCATTATGTCAATGTCATTTCGTCTTGTTGTTGTTCTTGTATTTGTTGTTGTTGTTGTTATTGTTGTTTGTTGTTCGTTTGCCATGTTCGCGATGCGGGTCTTTTGCCGTTTTTATCTAATTTGTTGTGTTGTGTGTTGTTTGAATTACCTCATATTTTTTTTTAATGGCCAACAACACCTTACAAATTCGTCACTGCACTTTACACTTCACACACTTGTTGTGCCTGGGTGTGTGTGTGTGTTTCCTTCACTTGCACAGTCAACTTCCATTCTATTCTCAAAGATTTTTACTATCTAAAGTTTCATTCAGCTCATTGTTGTTGTGTTAGTGTGTGTGTGTGTTTTTTTTTGTGCTCATTTTTCATATGTTTGGCAATTTTCCGGCATTTTGTTGCGAATGTCAAGTGCAGCCCTGACAAGCAGCAACAATGTGGGACCAACAATGGCCAACAACTCAAGATCACCTCAATTCATTTGCAAAAGGTGATCCGTGAGATACAAATGTATCTTGGTATACATGTGTGTGTATGTGTACCTTTCCAGCTAATCCATCATGCAACAGCCTTTTTCAGTTGATGTCACCGACACCTTTGTTGATCCCAACTCCGGGGCGTGTCTGTTGTGTGCGTGAAAATAATTGTTATTCAAATAAGCCAAATGGGTTTTAAACTCTCTAAAGGATTTCAATAAAGCCTTTTATCCTTTTATCTGCAGATGCATATATATATATATTTTACAAATGCTTTGTTGGCTGGTTTCGGATTTACTCCAGAGACACACACACACACAATAACAGACAGACAAATGCCATTTCCCGGTGCCGGTTCGTCATTGCCTTTGCACATCGAACATTTTCTATTCTTTTTTCTGTTTCTGTTTTTATGATGCAGCCATAAAATTGAAGCACGCTTTGACTGCCCACCAAATGGTTAACTAACTAGCGTATGCCACGCCCATTTTTATAGTCAGTTTAATGACTTCGACACGGAAGCTACAACTTCAGCAGCAACCATGGTCAAAAATGACATGTTTTGCGGCTTCAAACTTAAGTTGGAAAAATTCATTTTAAATCATATTCGGAACATAATTTTTCCGTTTAAAATTTACAAAAATAATTTACAAAAAAATTAGCATGATAATTTTATTTTACTTTATTTATTTAAATATTTAGAACTAAACCAAAACCTGCACCGCAACTGAAAATTATTTCATATATATATATTATTAAAAATAACAACAAATTATATTTACTTACTTAGTTATTTCGTTATTTTTTTTGTCCATAAAAACTCAAAATTTTGACCATAGTATTGTGGCCGTTTTAATTGAGCCAAAGCTGTTCAATATTTGCATTTAAGCACTAGTATTTATGGGTTTTTTATGGAATTGAAAAGGGCTCGGAATGTATTTGCATATATAGACATCGATTTAAACAACAGTTTTGGCCAACTTTCCATTTTACGTTGTCATAAAAATATCAGAAATTTTTCATGTCTATATTTATATTTGTTTTTTATTTGCTTTTCAGAATGAATGAATGTTTAAAAGTTTTAACTTAAGATACAGAAAGTGCAGAGAGATACTTTCTTCAAACCGTTTGTCTTTTTTTTAACATTTAAAGGATTATGCAAATTCTATTTGAGGTAAAAATAGATTGCTCTGTTGATTGCCGATGCTTTGATTAATAATAGAGTTAAGATTCGGTTCATTTACAGACCTCTGAGGAAGAAGTCAAGGAAAATATGTAGCCTCTGTAAATAGGAATCAATTTACAATCGTATGTTGACTTTGTGTTGCAAAGTAGCCTTAGGTGGCAAATAGATACATAGATGGGTGCTACGTACTACGCATAACCGATTCCCAGTCATTGTGGCAGTGCTATCAATCAAACAGTATCGAAAGTCTGAACCATGTGTAAATAGTAAAAGTAGGCAAATATTTATGGCTAACCTTATCTTATCGAGTTGTAGTTGTAAGCCATCCCATATGGTGATGGCAACGTGTGTTGGATCACAACACCGCCAACAACCAACGAGACTAGCACACAAATAAAATGAAAAAGCAGAAAAACAAGTGAAACAAATAAGAATGCTGTAGTCGAGTCAGCTCGCCTACGATACACACTGAACACTCTGAACCTGATAAATATTATATATATTCTAGTTTTATTTATTCATACACGAAAATGAACACGTAATTGCAGATGGGTCGCTGCAAAATTCACACACACACATACACACTCATACACATACACACACGACTATCATGCCATCCCTTTCTCAAACATAGAGAAAATGTTTGCACCTACTGATAGTAAAGAGGTCAACATGAGAGTATAAATTGAGTGTTTCTTAACCGATCTTGATAAAATTGGTCTAATTAATAATATGAGAATGCTCCTCTGCCCTAAAAAATTTTATCTTATCTTGCTATCGGTTATCGATATGCATCGATATTCGCATAAATGAATGAAAAAGAACTTAAAATGCCTCTAAGTTCAGTTTGTTCATACAGACAGACATTGACTCGACTGCAAATGCTGGTCAGGAATATATATATATATATATATAGTTTATATGGTCAAATATGCTTTCTTCTGCCTGTTACATTCGTTTGCTCGAAACCATAAAACTCTTCTTACCCGTTTTAATGTGTTAAGGGTACAAAAACGTTTAAAGCATTCGTCTTTTCGACTGTTTATTGAGTTCCCACACACTCAATATGTGTGTGTGTGTGTGTGTAGATAATAAATTTCATAAAAATAGGCATCTAGAACGCTTTAGGCATTGCCCCGATACTTGTGGCTTACCCAATCGATGGTTTCTGTTTGGCCATTCTCTGTTGTAGATCGAGTGAGGAGCTCGTTGTTATTGTTTTTTATTATTGTTTACACTTTGGATCACTTCTTGAAGTGTTGAAAACTATAGTTTTTCTTAGCAATTAGCACGCTGCTGCCTCACGATTTGGGTCAAGGTTAGTGGCCCAGCCCAAAAAGCCAGCTTACCCACACCCGCACATACACAGAAATACACACACACAAACACACCCACTCCCAGTGAGCATCTTTGTAACTACTGACAGTGTTGGGTGTGCGAGTGTGTGTGTGTATATTTAAGGGCGTGAGAGGCATTTGTCGATCCTCCTCCTCGTCAATCGTCAAGCACAGACACTTCATGGATTTTGAGGCACTTCAGTTATGGGCTAGGCCAATGTGCATATGTGCAGCAATTGTGTGCCACGATCAGCTGGAAACTGGGCTAAGATGCCTAAGCTGGCTTAAACGTGATGTAATTGGGCAATTTGATAAAATCGGCTATTAAAACTTTGACACTAAATGCGAAATGAAATTGCAGGCTCAACTATATAGTACATACTTATTAATAAGATCATTATCCATAAAATTGCCAATTGATCAATAACTACTATCGGAATACTATTAAACATTAATTAAAGTATCGTAAGGAAAAGTTTTAAGTATGAAATTAAGCATATATACCTCGAAAAATGTAGTTCTGATTTTTTGATTGTTTACTTACTGATTTTGAGTTTATGTAAACACTACTTTCAAGAGCCATTTACCACTTACTTAGTCATTATTATTATTTACTAGATTTAAGAATTGAATAGATTAAAAAAAAAATATTTCCTGAAATTGAAGAAAGTTTCAATAATTTAATTATAGGTGTGTGTTCTGATTATAAAGGTGTAAAAAAAAATTGTAATCTATATAACACTATCAATTGCGAAACTTGATAAAAACGGATCAATAAGTGGATAATGCGATAAGATATAAAAACTTTAACAACCACAACGATCAAAATAGAAATCTTCTTTGGTTGACTTTGCCACACGAAACGTTGCCAATGGATGAATCTTATCAAGATTTGAGATCTGAACCTTTGTCGGGGCCCCGCTCGATTTGAGAATGTGAAGTGTTTATTGCATCTCAATGGGAATTTTGCGTTTGTTTTGACTCGCAACGAACCCCTAATTGGAGAAGTGGAATGTCAATTGCTGCCCGGGGAAACTGCCTCAACTCCCTGCTTGCCACCAACTGTGGCAGCCTACCCCTAAAATTGTATGTAAATTGCAATTGAAAGCACGCATTTACTTATGTATATACCTCTATATATATATATATGTATATATTGTATATATATAGAGATTGAAGTATCTGCAGCTGTAGCTGCCCCATTTGTACCCGCCCCTGTTCCCTGTTCCTGTTGCTTTCATCTTTTGTATGCTGCTGCTGCTGCTGCTGCTTCTTCTGCTTCTTCTTTCACTTTCCTTCAGTATGGTCATGGATGGTATGGATATGGTTATGGTATGCTCTTGTATGGTATGCCATGATATGGTTCTTTTCAGATGCTGTTTTGCTGGCTGCTTCTACTTTTCTCTCCGTTTTCGATGTGACGTTAATTAGAACGATGCACCATGCATGGCTGCTGCTGCTGCTGCTGACTTTGTGGAGACTCTGGCAAATGGGTTGGGCGTATAGAAAAATAATGGGGGAGCAGCAAATGCTGCAAATGGGGAGTGTGTGTGTGTGCTATATGTGTGCCTCTGTTGGATTAACAGCACACGTGTTCGCATCAAGCGTTTATTTATTACCTTTCAACACCAACAAATTACAACAAAAAAAAATATATAAAAATTTAAGAAAATAAGAAGGAAAATAGAATTTTTTTTTTTTCATTTTTATGTTTTTCATTTTCTAAAAATGCCGAAACGGAAAAAGGAATAATAAAATGTGTTGGTAATGAATGTTGCCATTCCTTGAATACTTCTTTACATTGTTGTTGTTGTTGCTTTTGGCCTTTGGCTGCTTCAAAGGTTGACATTTTTATGGCCAACAACCCCATCGGCAAATGTGAAAATCACTTTGCTGGAAATTGTGTGTGAAATGTGTGTATCTAGATTTCCCATTCGTTGTCGAGCTGCCCATTTGGTTTATTGGACTGACTGCACGTGTCCTTTTGCTCCAGCACACGTCCCCGTCCCCGTACCCGTCCCCGTCCCCCCTATGCAACACGACCAGCGACTGCCTGCCTGCATATGGGACCCATTCGAGTGTACGATCCAAGTTTGTAATTTCAATTCTCATTCCGATTCCAATTGGCGATTGCATTTATTTCATTTAAACTACTTGCCACACACTCGCCACTGCCACCACCTCATGCATTGGGGTTGCTCACTTTAATATATATATATATATACGTATCTATATATATATATTTGTGTATCAAGATGATTTATCTCTTGTAATGCACAATTTGTGCTCGCGCATACAAATTGTACTCGCCGGATATTTTCATTTAGGCTAGCACTTTTACAACTACATATATATATATATATATCTCTATATATAATATTGGAAAGTATCACAAAGTTTCCATTAGGTATATTTCAGCGAGCTCGTCTGTCTGTATGAGCAATCCTAAATACTTAGAATCGATAAGAATCGATTTCCGATACAATTCGTATATTTTAATTAACTGTAAAATTTGTATCAAAACAGATTTACAAAAATAGATGTTAATTTTTCAATTTTTTAAAAATGTTTAAAGTTTGTATTTTTTAATTATATTTCTTTAAGTTTTTATTGCTTTAAGATTTATTTCGACACAATTTTATTATTTCTTTACTAAATTAAAAATTAAAACATAATTAACATACTTCTAAGAACATTGTTTTATTAGAATTAAATGCTAGATTAAGTGACAATAATTGTTTTTAGCAGGTTTCCTCTCAGTTGATGGAGTTATTGATTAAATTGTAATTAAAAATTGGCTTGCATTGATTTCAAGTGGATTTCAATTAAATTATTAACATTTGCAACTGCATTAGATATATTCCTACCCCCCACCTTAAAATACACACAGACATGCCACCCGTTGGGGCAGCTGCTGCTGGGTCTGTCAACAGCTTGTTACCGTTAGACAAAACTAAAATTGACTTGTCAAGGCATCAGAGCAGCCAGACACAGATACAGACGCCCATTTCCATGCCTATCTGTCTGTCTGTCTGTCTGTCAGTCAGACTGTCTGTCTGTCTGTCTGTCTATATCTATATCTCAACATCTACATGTATGCTTGTGTGTGTCTGTGTGTGTGGCCAAGTCGATGGCCCTGAATGCAAAGTGGCATTTGGCTTAAATCATTTGAAAAGTTCAATTTAGTGACTAAAACTTGTCGTGGTGCGTTTTCTATTAATTCTTTTTTTTTTTCTTTATTTATTTATTTGTTGTTATTTTCTTGCTGCTGTTGCATTAATTAACGACAACAACTACGATTGGACAACCTGATCGCTTTGCAATGGTTGTTAGTGGTTTACAAACTGCATATATATATACACACACACTTATATATATATGTATGTATATATATATATATATATATATACTCTGTTCAGCATGCATTTAGTGCTGCTGCTCAGTGCTGGAGATTTGTTTAATTATGGTGACACATGTTGGTCCCCTGCCACCACCCCCACTTTGCGTGTCTTGTTTGTAACTGTGCATTTCGTTTAGTATCTTTGCTTGCATGTGGCATGTGGCAGCCTCATTAGTTGCAGCCACTATGCAACTATGCGTAAGATAAACATACAACATTCGGTCGGCCTGGCTTTCTGCGCTTTTGCGCATGCGCAACTTAAGAATAGCAACAACAACAACAACAGCAACAACAACAACAACAGTTGCCGCCAATGTCGAAGTTGCAAGTAAAACAAATCGGTAGCCAGATGCCTTTGACAAATGCCGACGACAACGCCCCCGTTTGCAGTCACGCCCCCAGCACATACAAGACTCGATTCGTTTCAAGTTGCAAAAGCGACAACAACTCAAAGTGCATTAAGCACACACGCACACACACACATACACACTCACACACACACACACACACACACACTCACTTATGTTGTTATCAATATAAATGCAAGCATTTTATTTACTTTTTGCATTTGCCGCATACAATTTGCATAAATAATTTCACAGCGTATAACTGAATAATATGCACAATGTAATTGAGAATGAGTATGGAGAGTGGGGGGTGGGAGGGTTTGGCTTACTTAGTGTAAGAAAGTTGACATACATAGATGTACATATACATGAATAAATACATACATATATATAGATATATATATCTTTTTCTTCACTTGTTGCGTGGAAAATATCTTTATCGAGTGCATTAATAAACGAGCAAGGAAGGAGGCTGTAGTCGAGAGAGCTCGATGAGGATATACCGTGAACCTGAAATATATGCTTATCCCCATTGCTGCTATCAAAATTGGCAAATATGATTCAACGATTTTCCCAAGTGTTTCCCATCCAATCTTGAAGAGCATTTTACGGTTGATCAATATAATGTCAAGATATATACAAAGACGATTCGACAAATATATATCTTACAAACAAGTAAATTATATTGCTATCGGCAATTGATATAGTTGATAGTCGTCGATAGTATGAAATACTTGTAATACAAAATCTAATATACTAAATTTGATTTCAGTAACTATTATAATCTCTGGGATCTTTTATATTCATATATATAGAGATAAAAAAACGAAAAAGGTGTTTCAAATTATCCCAAAAATGGAAGGTAATAAATTGGAAAACAATTATAATGAAGAAAAGAAAAGAAAAAGTCCAAGTGAAATGTGTTTCTCTGCTGAATTTGCTATACTAATGTTTCTATACTAATAGAGTTTCTTGAGTATTTTTGCTTTTGCATTAATCGATTATGTAGTCGAATATTCTCTTTGGAATCCAGCAACATTTCGCATTGTAATTCATTAATTTGGCATTAGATACTTTTTTATTTAATTACTGTGCGGGAATTTGTGTGATTCGATTCTAGAATGATAAACGAGTGCTAAGGGCTATTACTATTCAACGGCACTTCTTATACGCATATATATACCTAATTCCACTGATTCTGAACGTAGATCATTATCAAATTTACACTTGGCAATTCTGCTGCGTAACGCCTCATTTTGGTACCCCATTTTGGGCGTTGCAAATTCCTTTGTAATTTATTGCTGCGCAATTCGTTTGGGCTTTGGTCATTCGTTACGTTGTGTGAGTGTGTGTGAGTGTGTGTGAGTGTGTGTGTGTGTGTGTTGTGTGTGTGTTGGTTGTGTGTGCAGCAGCTCAGTCAATCCAAGGGGTGGAATAGTTGTCGTTAACATTAATATTTATCTATGCATGCGCAGTTCTCGTCGGCAATTAATCGGCTCGCTGGGGCCTACAAATAATTTTCAACTCGAATTATCATCAATATTTCCACTGCACTCGGGGACTGCAATGCGAATATTTGAATGCAATTGGCGCCTGGCAACGATACCCGGCAATTGCCAGTTGTGTGTGTGATAAATGACGAACGAACGAAAACAATGAACAATCCAAAGCTAACTCGATTCTTGGCCAATGGGCGTTGGCACAAAAAATCGGCTCAACTCAATTCAATTCAACTCAATTCAACTAAAATCAGCTTGGTTTGAGTGCGGCGCGTTCTGCATGCGAATGATTAAAAACGATGCGGAAATGACAAACAAACAAGCGAAAACTACAAAATAAGCGAAAACATCTTTTCTCATGCCAAAGATTAAATACCCTATTAATATATATAAAAAAAAAAAACCAACCATTTGTTAACTTGGTCAAGACAAGAACTCACCTACCAATAGATCTCTCTCTGATTGGCAACATAATAAACCGCATAACTGGTGATTTAATTAAGTTTAACTTGTTAAACAAAATAATTGTTTACACAAAAACTCATCTTGCGTCCGATCATTCCTATGTCAGCTATATGTTATAGTGAATTGACAAAAATATACGTATACACCCAGCATTTGATAACATTTTCTTTCGTGTTACAAACTGGACAACTAAATCATAATCTAACAAAATCAAAACATTAACTTATCGCTAAATTAATAATAGTTGTGCTGAGCTATGCAAATATTTGCGAGACGATCAAACGAAGCGAATATTATAAATTGTTTAACATAATAAAATTTTGCTACCTTTTTTTTTTAGAAAAAAAATGCCTAATGTCAGTTGCCGCTTTTCGTATTAAGTTTGATTTTTGTTTTATCATCATCTTTTTTTTTTATCTATGTAACCATAAAATTACCCATATACATTTTTTCATTTGTAGTTAATAATATAAATCGTAACATTTATAATATTATATATGTCTATATCTATAAAATAACAAGCTAAATGATCTTGTGAGCAGACCCCAATACAAAGTTTGGTAATATTTGTTTGTTAATATCATTTTCAGCGAATTGTGCTAATTGAACTTTATTAGCAGAATCGAACTAGCTGTATTAAAAACATGAGTATTCTTAGTTAACATCGGGATTTATTGAACATATCTATAATATATAGTTCAAATTAATACTGATTTTTACATAATACAATACAAATATCCCTAAGGCACTGGGATGCACAACCCGTTGATGTTCAAAAATTCAATGGTCAGCCCAAAATGGGGGGAAACAAAAAATGAACTTTCTATCGAAAAGGCTTCAACATTGGCTTTAATTGGTGATTCCATGTCAGCCAAACGATTCGAACTTGTAAATGGAATTGGTCAACTTGATCGCCTGCTGGCTTTTCATGTTTCTGGTTTCTGGTTTCTGGTTTTTTGTTTCTTGCGTTTTCAAATTTCAATTCGATTTAGATTTGGCTGTGAACTGCGTTTTTTGATGGATTCGTTTTCGTTTTCCACGCAGGTTCATTAAAATGCTGTTGGCATATTTATTATGTTTATTATGTTTTTATGTAGGGCTCTTGTTCGACTCGACGGGCTTTTGACATTTTTTTTCTCGTTTTTTTTTTTTTTTTTTGTTTTTATTTGTATATTTATTTTTTGTTTGTTTTTTTTTGTTTTTTCGAAACCCAAAAACCCTAAATCAAATGAAGTGCGTGCGTGCTGCGTTTGAGTAAACGTCAACTAGGCGCTGTCTTGGCCATTTGTGTTTGGCCTGAACATTTTCTGTCATTTGACATGGCACATTGACTTGGCATTCACACAGTTTCGTCTTATTTGATTGACCGATCATTATCACAAAATGATGTTATTTGCTTTGCCATGATGGCTTGGCCACTCGCATCTGTCATGGCAATGCTCATGGAAACTTGACTCAGTTGGCCCTCTTTTTGACGAAATTGGGCTGTGCTGGGCTACTGGGCTGGACTGGGCTGGGCTGGGCTGTGCTCTGCTGTTTGGCACATTCACGACGCATCTTCGCCCTTTTTAACGTTTTGTAATTGCCCTCAAAGTCGTGTCATAAATTAATTAGTTAAACGCTTAACCGGAATTTTGTGTCTTCCAAAAAAAAAAAAAAAAAAAACTGAACAGAAAATCGAAAGTAATTTTTTATTTAATTTACGATCATATAAGTATTTGAGTGCGCACATGCGCACCACTTGTCCGTCCATCTAAAGCTGCCTCCCCTCGCTTCTTCACTCCGTCCCTCCATCTGTGCAACTCTGTGTCGCCTCTAAGGTCAATCGGTTGATTGTTCGATCGATCTCGCTGAGATCTTTTTTGTCTACTCACTTGTTCGGTCGTCGGCCCTCATTCTATCTATCTCTCTCTCTCTCTCTCTCTCTCTCTCTCTCTCTCTCTCTCTCTCTCTATCTCTCCCTCCCTCTGTCTCTCTACAACTGCATCCCACTCAAGTCAGTTTGATTAGTTGGCTCGTTGATCGTTTGTTTATATTTATTTATTTTGTTCGCTTTTTGTTTTATACATTTTTGGCAAATTGAATAGCTACTTAAAAAGCCAAACACACAAATTAATTGTTCTAAAACGATACAAATACATCATAGTAATTTATTTGTGGACTGGCGCGGGGGAGCAGGCTGGAGATGGCAGACTTTCAACGTTTGCTGTTCTACAAGGTTATCCATATATGGCTCATATATATAAATATATATATATATATAAATATATAAATATTCAAATATACAAATATATAAATATATAAATATATAAATATATAAATATATAAATATATAAATATATAAATATATAAATATATAAATATATAAATATATAAATATATAAATATATAAATATATAAATATATAAATATATAAATATATAAATATATAAATATATAAATATATAAATATATAAATATATAAATATATAAATATATAAATATATAAATATATAAATATATAAATATATAAATATATAAATATATAAATATATAAATATATAAATATTTTAATATATAAAAATATATAAATATAATATAAACAAATATATATGTGAATGATTGTGTTTTTCTATATTTATGCGAAAAAGTCAGTCAGCAAACCGATAAAATATTAAGACTAATCATTTCCTGCCTTTAGTTGAGCAATTCATTCAGAATTCATCTTGAGAAGTATTTTATTTGCTGTCTCAAAGTTTTTTCATTATAATAATGATAATTAACCCCCTGAGTACCGATATATTTGATTTTATTTTTAACACATTAATTTAACTGTATTATCATGATGAAAACATTTACTTTATAAACATAACCAAAATAAAATGTTATTAAGAAAACAAGTAAAAAAATATATGATTAATTTATATAAATTTTAATTTTAATAATAACTTTGGTTATTCATATCGATGACGAGTCTCACTCGTCAAATGTACCCAAATGATTTCATCTGCTTCAAGTTTTAAAGCTTAATCGATTTTTGAATGTCTTGTGAAGAAGCTAAAAATAAGCATAATTTTTTTAAACGAACTTATGGGTAAGAAGATAATATCTTAATATAATATCATCTAGCAGCATATATTGATTCCAAACATTAATCTGAGTTGCGATTGCATCTCGTTTGGTTCTCAGGAAAATAGAGCTTTATTTAGTGCATGTTAAATATCGATCTTTTTTTCTTCGAATTTTACTAAACGAAGTAAAAATTTCATTTCCTAGGACAAATTTGTTTTTTTTTTTCTAGCCGATGTTGCTGTAAAAATCGACTGCATAAGTTTCCACGTCCAAATTTATTTGCAAACAATCAAATTTTAGAAACTTGTCGACTTTATTCATATATATAACATATATATATATATACGTAGATGTATATCGATATGTGGATGAGTCTCATCCATTACCTCGTCCCGACTTTCCGCAGGTGTCGATCAACATGTGAGTGGCAGATCAAAACGTTTTCAATTGGGCCAAGAGGTCATCTGCGGTTTTTACCTGCCGGCTAAGACGGAGTGCTAATGTGGAGCATGTCTAAAGGGTTACGATACTGAGGGGAGTTGGGGGCTGATAGGCAGCAGCTCAGCATTGCAGACAGGCAAACAAAGAGCAGGAATGACAACCACAACAATAGCAACAACAACAACAACAACAACAACAACAACAACAACACATTAGTGCGAGTAATGATGACGATCAATGAAACTAATAAGCAACAACAGCAACTACAAGCATCAATCGACAACTGACAGCAACAACAACAACAACAACAACAACAGCATCAACAACATGAACAACAACAACAACAACAACAACGCCAACACTCATGCCGGAAATAGTAGAACGTGTTTATGCCACAATTTCAAGTTGTTGAGCCACGCACAGACAATCAGACAATGCGTCAGAGCGTCAGCGGCGAGACATGCGTGCCAAAAACAGCTACTATATACAGATACAGATAGAGCAACAGCTACAGCTACATCTACAGCTACATCTACAGCTACAGCTACACATAAAGATATAGCTGCACTTACAGATACAGATACATCTACAGTAATATCAGCAGATACCCTTTTCATGGCTGCTGCAGTCAGCAAACAGTAGCAGAAAACCAAAGCTGCTGTTTTGTTTTTGCCAAATTTAGAAAAAGAGACAGAGAGAGAGAGTGAGAGTGAGAGAGAGAGAGGCAGGAAATATGTTGTGAACGATAAACGATAAATGTATGAAAATGCATCTTTACAGCACGTGCTAAAAGATACATTTGTATCTTTATGTTGCTGATTGTGTGTATGTTTGTTTTGCAGTCACA
Organism: Drosophila dives; assembly: GCA_035042365.1. Lineage (NCBI taxonomy): Eukaryota > Metazoa > Arthropoda > Insecta > Diptera > Drosophilidae > Drosophila > Drosophila dives. Next base: position 5,071,925 of record JAWNLJ010000443.1, on the reverse strand, counting down.
AATACACTGTGTGAATCCTCCAAAGTGCGAATCATTTACACACACACACACACACAAACACACACACACACACAGTCGTGTACCACACACTCCATTCATAAATTCTTCATTCAGTTTTGGTACTCGTTCACTCGTTCGTTCAGTCTTCAGATCACGTGCGTTCCATCAACTTAGCCAACCAGTGGGCAGCTTGCTGTGCCTGTGTGTGTGTGTGTGTGTGAGGAGTGGTGTAAGCCAACTAACCAGATTGGTTTTGGTAAGGTGAGGGGATGGGTTGGTTGGTTGGGTTGTACATTAAACCTAAACGTGCGTGCGCCCAACGTTGTTGGGCAGCAGTAGTTGATTGACCCGTTTCGCTGCCAACTGTTAATATCTTATTCACTTATCCACATAAAAATACACTTGGCAAAAAAAATAAAATCATCTTACATTTAGAGCAATTTATTTAATTACTCTAAAAGTAATTCTATAATTAGACAAGCTATTTAATAATAATAATTTCCAGACTACTTTTGTTACTCAAAGACGAGACGACAAATTTGAGTAATCTCAGAATTTTAGAAAAATTACGATTTATATTTTGATTAATTTTTAGTTATACATTTTTTAATAATATCAAAAATTTCAAAAACGATTAATTACAATTGTAAGCCAATATTTCCGAATACGTTAAAGTTTGAGTTTTTTTTTTTTATTTTCGATTTATCTAATTACTCTAAAAATAATTCTATAATTAGACAAGTTATTTAAAATTAATAACTTGCAGACTACTTTTGTTACTCCAAGTTGCTTATTAAAAAGACGAGACGACAAATTTGAGTAATCTCAGAATTTTAGAAAAATTACGATTTATATTTTGATTAATTTTTAGATATACATTTTTTAATAATATCAAAAATTTCAAAAACGATTAATAACAATTGAGAGCCAATATTTCCGAATACGTTTAAGTTTTCAGTTTTAAAATGAGTTTTTTTTTGTTATTCTCGAAGTGTATTGACGTCTTAAGCAATCGCGAGTAGTGTGTGCGCCTCACACGCCACGCCCCCGAAAAAAAAGAAGAAGAGGAAAAAAGCGAATCGTGCCGCAATTTAAGTTGCATTCGAATTGGTTTTCCGGTTGATATCAATGCATCAATTGGATTGATCGTCTTTCAATTGCGTGCTGCATATCAATTGAATTTGTTCTACGAGCGATTGCAGCTCACGTATAACTCACCACACAACATATAACTCACCACCCAAAACCAGCTAATGAATTTTCTCTTTTTATTGTGCAGATGCGTTTCTTATTGGACTGCTCGAATAAGAAGCAACAGCTGAAGTGGGCGCGATATGTGCATTAAGTGCAACGGCCCCAAACACCTGTAACAATGTAAGCAATAATTCACAATTTAATTATAATTTTTACCGTTGTTATCGATTTAATATTAGTACTTTTAAAGAAATGCCCGACAAAAGTATATTAAAATAAATACTTTTGCCAAATGCAACTCAATTTGAGGATAAGATCATTTTGACATCGATACGACATAGTTATCGATATTAATCGATAGTGCTAATTTTTGTCAAACCCTTTAAGCTGTCCTCGAGGAGTGCTTACATCAGCTTGCATTAAATTGACACTTGACATTTGACATCGATTCGACATAGTTATCGATATTAATCGATAGTGCTCATTTAGCTTATATGTCGAGTTTGCTTGCTTGGCTCAAACCCTTTAAGCTGTCCTCGAGGCCTGCTTACATCAGTTTGCATTTAACTGTATCGTCGATGGACAAAATTGTGTTACGCTTGTATTGCAATTGGCAGCTGCTAACTGCTGACCTCGTTATACTTATGCATGTATATATATATATACATGTATCTTTTTTCTTGCAGTCTGTTTAGTTGCTTGCTGGCTGGTTTTATTTTTATTTATTTGTTTTTGTTTTTTTTTTGTCTTTCTGTCGCTGCAATCAGGCCGTAAATGGTTAATTAACAACAGCGCATAACTCTCACCTGATGCACCTCGGCTCAGCTCAGCTCAGCTCAGCTTGGCTCAGCTCAGCTGCAAACAAACAAAGCTTGTGTGGATAATGCAACAATGCCAATTATGTCCATGTCCATGTCCATGTCCAGTCTAGAGTCTCGGATCTCAAACTCAATCTAAATCTCAATCTGTCGCTTTTGGTCTTTGTGAATTAGCAAAAGCTCTGTTTCTGTTTCTGTCCCTGTTTCTATCTCTATTTATATTCTATTTCTATCTCTGTCTCTGTTTGCCGTTTGCTGTTAGCTGTTATTGTTTCAGTTGTCTTTACCCAGTTTTTGTTGTTTTTTGTCTGTTTGCTATTGCGATTTGATATGGTGCAATTGTGTCACACCTCTGGACCTGATCCAGTTACACACACTTTGTCCACTGTCGACATCATGTCCAATGTCATTTGTCATAGATGTATCTGCATCTACATCTATATCTATATATGTATGTGTATGTGTATGTGTATGTGTATCTGTGTGCGCACTTGAAACTGCTGTTTGTTCTTCTGCATCATCATCATCAAGTTCTTTAGCAGTGTGCCACTTATCCAATTTAGCTGTAGGCCCTTCTGCCACAAGCTATGTGTCTGGCTCTCGCTCACCTAAATTCTATATATATATATATATATATATATATGTGTGATGACGGTGTCTGTAAATGAGATTGAGCTTGGAATGATGTGTCTAAGTTGACACTCTGCATTAGGCGAATTCGCTCATGAAGAAACTGTCACGCTTCGTGCAGCAAAACGGTGTGCAACCCATATGGATGTGGCACTATGCAATTCTCTTTCTATCTGTGCCATTTCCACTTCGAGTAACATTAGCCCATTTATTATGTTTTCCAACACACACATTTTTAATTGCACACACAATCAGAGACGGTATTTAGTTAACCTGTAAGTGTTTTTTTTATCATCTGAAAAAGTTTATTTATCAAATTAAGAACCATATATAAATAATATAAAATTCAAACCAGAGTTCAAGCAAAGCAAATAGTAAGAAAAGAAGAGTTAGAAAAACCTTTTCAAAACTCGAAATTAAATCTAGAAACAACTAAATTCGATTGCTGAATTAAAGGATGAAATAAAGAGTGTTTTTTTTTGTATTTTTTTTATTATAATTTATTTGTTATTTAGCCTAAGCAATATTGTGAAAGATGATAATTCTAAAGAATTTAATCAGCTAACCAAATCTTATTAAATAACAAAGGAATCTTAAAAACTATACCTGTCATCAGTTATAAATGGTTATTTTGAATAAAAACTCCAAGAAGAAGAAGAAGATTTTGTAGGCAAAAGACCTTATCTAAATTTAGCTTGTGTTTTCCCGAGAATAGGGAACTTGGAATGTGGTTTCGAATGCGAATGTGAATTATTTATTTATTTTTTTTCTGCGCTCAGACAGATCGAATTAATAAGAAATGCCAAAGAAATAGAAGAAATATATATAAAAGAAGAAATAAATATTTATATATATGTATATATATATATATAGAAATACAAAAGTTGTATCAAATTTTGCGTTTGGCATTTTATAAATCGATAAAAAACTTTTAGCATGTAATTTCAACGAACGAATCGGATTCGGATTCGGATTCTGCATAAGTTGAAAGCTGTAAAAAGGATTCTTGGAAACGTGTCCCCTGCTTCTTCTTCTTCTTCTTCTCCTGCTTGCTTCGTTGATCGTTGTTGGTTGTTTGAGTTGTTGGAGTGTCGCTTATAATCCTAGCCAGATAAAGAGCCACAACTGAGGCGACGCAACGGCATTAAGCCTGATTAGTTTAACGCGTACTCCTACAACAAAAACAATCACAGCAACAACAAAGAAAACCACAGCAACAACAACAGCAACAACAACAACAACAGCAACAACATATAGGAAAGAAAGGCAAACAAAAACGCTCAACTCATAAAGACTTGAAAAGCAACGAGGCAACAGCCAACGGCCAACGGCCAACATGGCCAAATGGCCAAAGAAAACAAAAGTAAACCTGTACAAGTTCAAGGTCAAGTGCGGGTCTGCCGCACACACACACACACACACACATACACACACACGGCAACAGTGTAGATACAATATACAATATATCTCTGAGATGCGCAGCTGCGCGTTGACCGAAGCGGCAAACAACTTGAGCCCCAGACAACAACAACTACAACAACTACAACAACAACAACAATAACAGCAGCAGCAACAAAAAGCATCTCTTGAGTTGCCGCAGCTCTCGTTTATCTCATCGTTTTGGCCAGGTTCGCTGATTCTTAATGGCTGCCGCCACTTCAACAGCAAAAGGCGCAAGAAGTTTTCAAACACCAAGCGAAACATGATGCAGCAGCCGAGAAACAGCAATGACTCCCACAAAAAAAAAAAAATAAGAAACGTATAACCAAAATAAACAACTTTAAAAAAAAAAAAATAAAAAAAAAAAATTTGCATTCGTTTATGTTAAAAAAAAAGATCAGGCAGCTTTGTGTGCCACCCAAGCAGCAGCAGCCAGTCGATTATTTATCGCTCGGATAATGCGACCGACAGTTACAGATACTCCCAAACAGAAACAGCTAACAGCTCCGGCTACAGCTAAAGATACAGACAGAAATAGAGATACAGATACAGCTACAACGACAGCTACAGTTATAGTTACAACTACAGTTATTTCGTAAAAATAAATGTGTACGCAAAACTTTAGCAAATTCTTTGTTATTATCCAACAAAAAACCACATATCTTGCAAGCATTTAATGAAGCTTGGCCGTGTACACTGACAAAAACTATGTAATCCTGGCAAAAATTTGGCACAGTGTTGCTTACAAAATAATCTGTGTAATTAACAAAGCACAAATCATTTTTTATGCTTAAAATAAAACATAAAAAATTTAAATACTAAGAAATTGGAAAATAAAATAAATAATAAAATAAATAAAATAAAAAACTAAAATAAATTGTAAAAAAGATACAAAAAAAAAACACTAAGAGCTGAATTGGAAAGAAAAGCTTAAAAATGATTGTTGAGTTTAGTTTGTTTTTTCTTTTTCAGTAGCAAATTATTATTATTTATAAAATTTAATATTTTTTCGGCTACGGCACTCATAGATTTACGCTCAGATCACTTTTGGCTCGGGGTATTTGCAGGTACTGAGTTCTCAGGGGTCTCCGAAAGTCAACCCACACTGACTGAGCAGCGGCTGCTGCGACTGCGCAAAGCTGACAGCGACGGCGACAGCGACTGCGACTGCGACGGCGACTGCGACGGCGACTGCGACGGCGACTCCGTATTTAAGTTCGCATTTGTATTCATATTCGTATTCGTATTCGGACTCGAGTTCGAGTTTGAGTTCGAGTTCGACTTTGAGTTTGGACTTCGCCTTCGACTTCGACTTCGTTTGTTGGTTTGCCATTTGGCATTCACACAGGCTTTTGTTGTTGTTGTTGTTGTTGTTGTTATTGTTGTTGTTGTTGTCATTTAAAGTCTAATCAAAACATTTGAAGTTACTTAAGAAACCTACGCAGCTTAAGTTGCGTTTCTTGTTTCGAATTCTTAACTTGTCGCTGTTGTTGTGCACACACAAACAAACAAACAAACAAACACACACACACACACACTTAAAGTTTTGTGCGACATTTCTTAAGCAGTCATTGCTGCTGCTGTTGTTGTTGCTGTTGTTGTTGTTCTCAAGTTCCAAGTTTTTGTTTTCTTTGTTTTTTATACAAAAATGTGACAAGCGACAACAAATCGAAGGCTAAACAAAAAAAAAAACGCTTTTTAAAGAATTTACTGATTTATTTTGGTTTTAATTTTTTTGCTTGAAGCCTGCCAAATGCGGCCAAAAGATGCCAAATGCTGGCGCTGGCGCTGTTTGCCTCTGCAACACAATTTGCAACATTCCCCTCCCCCAACTCCACGCCTTCTTTGGTGGGCAAGGTCGTTGTCCTGTTGCTCAGTTACAGTTTCTATAATGACTCAAAAGCGTCAACTGTTTTCGTTGGCCAACTTATCAAAAAAAAAAAAAAGCAAAAGAAGCCGTCGCTGCTGCTGTTCTTATTATAGATCCTTTGTCTGATGTGGAGAGGGGGTGGCGGTGGCGGAGGCGGAGCGGGTGTTGCACTGCTGGGCTCTGTTGTGCTTGTGGCGCCGCGTGGGCGACGCGTCTATTGATTTTCCTTGCCATAAAGTGCATTTACCCTAAAAAAAAATTAAGTGACAACATTTATGGCACCGCTGAATGTTGCCAATGTTGACAATGATGATGATGATGGGAATGGGAATGGGAATACGAATGGGAATAGCCATGGTAATGATGATGTTGGCTATGACAATGCTCCATTGCTGCGCATATGGAAATGCAGCACAGACAAAAGCCCCACACACACACACACATACACATAGAGACACTCACTGAAACTAAGCCGACAAAAAGAAAACAAATAAAAGTGCACAAGAAATAATAGTTTACTCGACGCTCAAATTGAAATAACAAACTAGGACTGATTACTGGGTAATCAGTCCTAGTTTGTTATTTCAATTTTAAGCTGATTTTAAATTATATATTTTTCAAATTTATTATATGTATATAACATTGGGCTTATATGATTGGGAGTATCCAGTTTAAGACTATAAAAATTATGCAAGCAGCAGAGAAATTTTCTTGCCAAATTAAGCTATGAAAAGTTGGTATATAAATCAAGTTTTATTTATTTAATATTTTATATTTATACATTTTAAATGTTGATTATTATTATTATTATTATTTTTTTTTTTGTTGCTTATTTTAATTGTTTCTTTTTTTTAATGTACTAATTATTATTTTAATTTATAATCTTTTTATAAATGCTGCCCATTAAAAAAATGTTTAGCCAGTTTTAAGTTAGTCAATGAAGTGTATAGGTATGTGTGATAGTGCATGTGTGTGTGTCAGAATCGAACATGCCCCATTACCTGCTTTTACAGGGTATGTTGCATGCTTTTTATTTAAAAAGAGCAACAGCCGCAGCGCAGCGCAGCGCAAAGCGAACGCATCCATCACAGGCCCTTAGCATGCCACACTGTGAGTGTCTTGGTCTAAAGTTGGAGGTGGGGGTTGCGTATGGGGGATAAGGGATAAGGGAAAGGGGTAAGGGTGTTGAGCTGTTGCATTGAAGTGCCTGTTATGCTGTTGGCTCAGTGGATAAATGGATAGATAATAACTTGTGAAAATAACTTTTGCACTTGACTATGATTGCTGTTGCTGTTGTTGTTGTTGTTGTTGTTGTTGTTGCTGTTGCATTGATTCCCGCACTCCAAATGGCTCACACAGACACACACACACACATGTGCATGCATACATTGTGTGTGCTGTCAAAATCATGGTCCATGGGTGTCGTCTGCTCGTCGTCGTCGTCGTCGTCGTCTCCACAACTCTACAAGTCGGCAACATCTGCCCCAACGTTGCCATCTTCAAATGTTGCATGCAATAAAAAAATACAAAAAGGCCTCGACACTGAAATCTGACAGATGCGAAGTGCAACAAACGCTTCACATTCGTGCCACATGTGCAGCAACAACAACAACAGTAACTGGGGGGAGTCGCTGTGTGACTTGGTTGGGTGCGGGGGGGGGGGGGGCAACCATGGGAATCGCAAATGTCTCTGTTGTGTTGTATCTTGTGCGATGTGTGTGTGTCTGTGTGTGTGTGTGTGTGAATTTATGCAGTGCCATCGATGTCATTGCCTGCAACAAAATCGTTTCGATTGTCGCTTTGAGTGCCATTCAAATTGGCAGTTGAAATCAGAGTGGGAGCACCGCCAATGTGTGAACTAAGAGCGGGGGTGCAGGGGTGCAGAGAGACAGCGAGATATTTGGGCTGTAGAAAACACTCAAATCATTTAGTTAGATCAAGTTCACTTACAATACGCATACAGATAAAAATATCTATCGGCTTATAGCCCCCCAAATATGTCTGTGTGTGTGTGTGACCCAATAACAACAACAACAACAACAAGAAGCAAAAACTTTTTTAGTAAATATTACGATTGCAACATGCTGTCTCATCTATCAAACGGCAATTGTTAATTGAAAGCGTCAACATCGATTTTGTGTTGCTGATATCAACTTACAATTTTTCATCTAAAAACCAATACTCGAAAGTGCTTTTGTTATTGTTGTTGTTGTTGTTGTTGTTGTTGCACTTTTGTCTGTCATTTGGCAATTCACACATAACGGCACTTTGAAGCACCTATTCACAAGACATGCACACTTATACACACACACACACATATGTAAGACCAACAATTTCGTAAAATTATCATCGAGTCGTGTGATAATGAAAAACCGTTCAATAAAACATTATACAAAATAAATAACAACCACAAAACAATTTAAAAAAAAAAAATATATAAAAAATAAATAAATAAGAAAAAACTATAATCAACTGGGGGAAAAACAAATAAATCAATAAAAAAAATAAATGCTGTGCAAACCAAATTGAAATCCAATAAATCCATTAACTTAATTGTTTTCCGTTTTATTTCTATTTATTAAGACATAAAATTATAGTTTTGATAGCATTGAACCACTTAAACTATGACAATTTAAGGAACTATGCTTCCATTTATGGGAAAGATTCTTTATCGGACAAAATAAATTGTGCTCAAAAATTGCACAACGATTTCGATTGAAATCTAATTGAAAAGAAGAGAGAAGAATCCAAAGATAATTGTTTCTATTCCAGACATCTGATATAATTGTCTAATGTTATTAATTTTTTTGTTATTAAGTTTGATTAGGATAGGCAGAAGCTGGAAGCTAGAAGTTGGGAGCTATAAGCTTAAATTGTAGCACATTTCCAATTTATTCTATATAATTTATAATATAAAATAATATCTAGGCAGAAGAAATATTGTATAAATATTAAAGAAATATTTTGAACATCGGTTAAGGTTGTTGCATAACTGCCTCGATGTTTTTCTTTTTACAGGGTATGTCTCAGTACACAGTTCACAAATAATACAAAAAGTATTTCAACCTAACTGGGAAGTGGCCTTTTTTTTTTTTTGGATGCTACGCAAAATTTGAATTTTTAATTAAATTCACTTTCAAAAATGCCACTAATCATTCAAATAACAACAAACAAATCGAAATCGAAAACGATTCGAGAAAAGGGGAGAAAAAGTTGCTGAATGCGAAAATACATTTCAGGCAAATCATTAATAATAATATCAGCACATTTTCGCATATTTGATTCACTCTCCCAATGGGGGGGCGTGGCAGTGGGCAATCCATCCATTGATCAGTGTTTATATTCATTCAGCTGCTATTCACACACTGATCGAACTAGCTAAATTTACGCAACACATTTACGCACATGTGTGTGTGTGTGTGTGTGTGTGTGTGTGCAGTGTGTGTGAGTTCATCAGTGAAATTTTCAAAAGGCAAATATCTACCAAATTGCGATTTCTTTGGACCCCCGGGGCGCATTTGTTGTTTGCTACAATTTCCAATCAAAAGTTGCACAAAACAAAATAACTAACTAAATTATCAAACTATTAGTAAACCTTAACTCCCCCACCTAGCGAGGCTCCCCTAATTTTTTTTTGTGTAATCCTCAATCGCTCCATCAATGCCACTAATTAACCAATATTGCATTTGGGTGTAGCTCTCTGTTTAAATGTGTGTGTGTGTGTGTGTGTACCACATGCCGAGCATGCCAATCTGTAAAAATTATGTAATATCTTTATATTCAAACTTCCAATTTAAGCTATTTAAATTCTGATTAAAAGTTTATTAATCTGCTAAGAATTGATTTACGGAAGATTATAGAGAAATTCTTATTTGTTATTTGTTATTTGAAATCAAATTCTTGGTCTTTTTAAAGATTGCAATTGCTGATCAGTTTTACATACGAAAACAAAATATTTTAAACTGATGTTAATAAAATTATATATAAGAATTTAGATAACTCCCGAAAAGTGTTGAATTTTGATGCTGTTTGTGAATTTCAATCGTTAGAAATTGGCTTAATTCAAATCGCATCCCATTCCTTTTAGGCTATATATATCAAAAGCAGATCCACACTTCGATTGATCTTTCAAGCAATTACCAAAATTGATCACTCTAAAATCCTAAATGTATTTTAAGATACATAATATTTAAAGTTTAAAAAGTGCTTTGGCGTGTAAGGGTATTTGGCCATCGTGGTGTTTTTTTTTTCAACTTTAAAGTGTTTTGTTTGTTGCTGGTTTTTAATGCGAACTGCGAGTTACGTTTTAGTTTTAGCCAAGTTTAGCTGCTGCTTAATTAAGGCCTACTTCGGCGTCGTTGTATCATCGAACGTTACATAAATTGCAATAGCAAAAAATAATGTAGAAACCAAAAAAAAAAAAAAACAAAACCACAAAATATATACCAAAAACCAAAACCGAAACGCGATTGCGTAGATGCAATTGTTTTCTTTTTCTTTGCTTTAATTTTATTTAATTTAAGTTATTATTATTATTATTTTTTTTTGGTTTGCCGTTGTTGGTCAAGTTGAGAAATAAGGTTTCCAATTTAATTGAATTGTACGAATTGTGTTTTTACCGAGAGTGTTTTCCAGTTGTCTTAATTGGTTTAAAGAAAAAGTCACAAGGCTTTGGCATATCTAAAATGAAAAGGGAATATTGATATTAAAACATTAAATATAATAATAGTATTATTTAAATATGGAACAAATAAAGGCTAACGCTATAAATATTTAGAGGTATTTTTCAAAAAGTAGTTACACTTAATAAATAAATTATGATGTCAGAAAATAAATCAATTTAAAAGTTTTCAGTTTAATTGATTTCGGTTAGGAAAAATATGAGAGATTCAAAATTTGACTTGTAAGATTAGACTCATGATGTAATACTAAATGCATTAAGGAATTATTATGAATAAATTTACATAAAGCTGATCTAAGACATAAAGCAATATAAACTTGATTAAAATTCAAATAAAAAAATGCAAACCTGGTTTTAATTGAAAGATCGGCGATAAAAATGGTTAGTTTTCAAGTGTGTGTGGCAGGGGCAGGGATATAACGAACGAGTTCTACGAATCTGGCAAGGTCAACGAAATTAAATAATTCGCACAGTTCCAACTGCTTGCAACAACGACTTATTGCAACAGCTGCAACAGTTGCAGTGTCGCTGCAACAACAACAATTTGATAAATAGATTAGCAATAAGTTTTTAGCCTTGGATATTTTGGGAATGTGCTTTAAGCAGCATTTAGCCAGTCGTTGCGTTGCTGATGGCATTAATCTTCCTTGCTTGCCACAAGAGCGGAGCTGCCGCTGCGCTGCCGCTGCGCTGCCGTTGCGCTCCTTGAAGTTCACAGTTCAATTGAGCTTACCGCTAATTAGCGTTCACCAGTTGGATTTCGCAAGTGGCAGCGGTGGCAGTTGGTTGGGGATTGAGGGTGTGGGGGTAGGCGCATCATCATCAGCAGCTTTGTTAACGGAGCAGAGGGTGTGTGGTGGCCGGGGTTAGCATGTTGCCCGTTGGCCATTGCGGCTGCCGCTGGCAACACCATTAACCTGGCGCCCAACGGCAATATTTCTTCTGCTGCTTGTTTTTTTTTTTCTTTTTTCTTTTTTTTTTTTTATAGGTTTTTTTTTTGTTGTTGTTGCGGCTTTTAAGTAACCGACTGCCGCGAGTCACTTTTATGTTTTATTTATTGATTTTATTTGTATAGTTTTTTGTAGTTATTGGTACTGCTGTTGGCGGTTGCTGCTGCTGCTTGTTGTTGCCTGTTGTTGCTTGCTGTTGTTGCTATTGTGGTTTTGTGTCCCATAATTATGTCAGCTGCAGTTCCATAGTCATAAATTTACACCGTTCGTTCGTTTTAATGTACATTCATTCATTTCTACCTCCAACGAGTGCAGCATTGTCTCCAAGTGTGTGTGTGGGGGGGGGGGGGGGTTAAGGGGGGCAGTTGTGTTTGATGGGCTGGCTTATTCAGGGTATGCAACGGTAAGGGGTTGGTAATAAAGCTGGGCAAAAGTGGCAATCCATTAAGTGCAAATATGTATTTGGAATGCAGATTTAATGGAATATGCACATATTGAAATTTATGATACCCACAGATCTGTCTGTGTCTGTATTTGTGCCTGTGTGTTGTTGGTTTTTTTTTTTTTTTTTTTTTTTTTGTTATATATTAATCAGTTTCAGTTGCCTGAACGTGCGCAATTTATTTGTTAATGTTGTTCACCTATAAATTCACAAATGTTCCGGTTTTCACTTTCTGACCATAAAATGCATTTATTCACGCATTTATTCAATTTGTGGCAAGTAAAAGCATTTTAGAGCCAAGCATTCCTGCATTCGTTTTACATATTTAACAAAAGATTTGCAAATTAGAAAATACGCTCTAATTTTAGAGAATATCTTAGCATTGGATTCCGCAAAAAATATATATATTCTATATTCTTAAGCAATATTTAATGGCTACATTTATTTATTTTTATTATTTTTATATTTGAACTTGTATCATATTTCAAATGAGCAAAAAAAAAAAATTGCTCTTACTTTAACCATTTTTATTATTATTTTCAATTTTCAATTCCCAACTCAAACACAAACGTTTCCAAAACTTCAATTCTATTTGCAGAACTTGAGAACAATAATCAAAAAAGAAAATTGAACGAGTAAAGGAAATAGGCGAGAAGAAGGGAAGCGAGTAACGGTATATTCTCTCACTCGCTCAGCTTAACGAACGAGACAATGCATGACTCCCAGCAACCATAAGAAGAAGAAGAAAACCGTGTCGAATCTATACACGATAACTGATTATAAAAGGTCTAAAACAACTCGAAAACAACAACTAACAAAATCGAAACGAGAGCGACGCAAATCGATAAATATCTAAATTGTAACATTGAGTGATCAACTTGCAAAAGAAAGAGACAGTGAGATAAAGAGAAACAGAGAGAGAGAGAGAGGAGAGCAAATATCGTCGCCATGGCAATGCTCGAGGCGCGACCCTACAGGCCCTTCAAGTCCAGCGAGGAGTATCTGGAGGCGATGAAGGAGGATCTGGCCGAATGGCTGAGCATGCTGTACCCGGAATTGAGCATCAATGCGGATAACTTTATGGATCGCCTGGATACGGGCGTTGCCCTCTGCAAGGTAAGTTAAATTTCCACTTGACCAGTTGTCCGATCCAAAGATCGATGGCGGTTTCTTTTTTCTCCCCTCTCAAATTGAAAACAACAAATTGAAACATTTCATTGAAGCCAAAACAAGCCAAAACACACAATTTAACTATTTGCCAAGCTAACATAAACTTTGACAAGAAAACGTCTAAATAACTTGAACCAAGGGGGTTGTGTGTGTATGTATGAGTGTGTGTGTGTGTGTGGGTGTGTATGTTTTAAGTGGGTTTACTAGTTGTAAGCAGATTTTATGACCAGAGCAGCTGCCGCATAAACAAATTGAAATATGAAAAGCTTCAATTTTGTAGGCAGATGATGCAGATGCACACACTGAGCCGGGTAGAGGGGGACGCGGGTAGGTGGATAGATGGCCCCCAGTGCGGAGGGCATGAATTCACACATGCAACATATGTGGGGTGGGGGGGGGGGGGGGTGGTTTCCAGGCAATCGATGTTTGTTTAGTTAGGTGTTAAGTGCGCCGAAGAGATTTACAGACTTTCGTTTGCATTTGGGCCAGCTTTTATGGCCAATGCAGTTAGTCGGTTCGTCAGTCTATCAGACAGTCAATCAGTCAGTCAGTCAGTCAGTCAGTCACTGAGTCAGTCAGTCAGCAAAGCATGCTACTTGGCGGCACGCTATCAAAGCCCATCCGGCTTTCAGCTGAACTCAGCCCAACTTGCCACAGCTTGTGTGGATTGTGTCGGTGGGGCAGGTCAAAGCTCCTTGGGGCGACTCTTCAATAAGGTTACCAACGTTCGTTGTGCCTGAAAATGTGGCACAGCCAAAGTAGCACATCCATTTGCATATATGTAAATGTATTTGTGAGTGCTGTTAAATGTTGCACTTTGTGTGCGGCTGCCTGAAGTGGCCACAGTCAAGTTTCTGCTACACTCTGCTCTCTGCCTGCCCCAGTTGCAGGCACACCACTTCGCATTAGGGCCTGGCCATTCAACCCTCCAACCTCTGCTCTCCCCAGCTCTCCTCAACTTCAATTTCCATTTCGTTAATCAAAAAGTGCTAAATTATAATTTGTGTCGCAGCTGATTCGCCTTTTTAATTATTTATTATATTCATATATTTTTTATATATCTATAAAACGACTAATGGAAAGCTTTAATGATGGTTTTTTTTTATTAATAAATTGATTGAGTTTTGATTGAGTATGTATAGCATACTTAATATTATTATCAGACTTTTATCACATAATAATTAATAATATCAGCTCAATAAATGAATAAAATGATTATCATTATTAACAGGTAAAAAAACATGAATCTTTTTGGTGGGCTTTATAATATAGTTATAAAATATATATATAGGCATGTTCAACTCTTTCTGTGTAAAAAATAATCTTGGGAAGCATTGGATTAGCCGATTTGGATTACTATATTATATGGATGTTATGCCAGAGGATTTATAGAAGTATTTATTCAACTAAATTTGTCAAGAATTAAAATTCGTTGGGTTTTTAAAAGTCAATAATTTATGTGTATATATATATATATGTATATATATAGTTAAAAAATAGGACTCTGGAGATCCATTGCAATTGAAAAATGTACCTGAACATTTACTCTGCAATCCCTTTGAGCTTGCCCCGACTGAGAAGGAGCAAGTTGATCTAGCTGCGTACCTGAATCCTCGTCCGTCTCCACTACCATCTTCTGCATCCCCTAGCCTGGTTAGCCTGGCTAAGTGCAGCAAATTCCATTATGCCACTTTTAATTACCGATGCGTTGCCGTTTGCCCCATTGCCTGTTTTGGTTTTGGTTTCGGTTTCGGTTTCGGTTACGTGGCGCATGCCATAAACCTCTGCCCATTGCCACAGCAGTCTATCTTTCCACTTGTCTGTGTCTGTATGTGTGTGTGTGTGTGTGTGTGTGTGTGGTTTGTGCCATTGCCATGTTTGTTGTGATTATGGGCGCTGAGTGGCGCTGCCCGCGGCTACTGGCGCCAACGTCTGTGCAACGCCGACAACGTCACGCTGGAGGCCAATAGCCAAGACCTCAACGCGTAGACAATTTGTCTTGACTTGTTGTTGTCACTGTTAGCTGATTGCTGTTGTTGCAGTTGTTGTTGTTGTTGCAGACCAACTGAATGCACTCCAGACTGCAAAGTCTGAATTCCTCTTGTATCAGGAACGCTGCATCGTTTGGGCTCTCCCGCTGTGCTGATTGTTGTGCTGCTTGTGTGTGTGTGTATGTGTGTGTGTGTGTGTGTGTGTGTGTGTGTGGTATGTGTTGTCTGCTGCATTGTTGCGGCTATGCCTGAAAGTAAAAACAGATATATATATATATATATTGTGTATGTATATAATTATTTATATATGTAGAGAGAACTCTGAAATAGTTTTGGCACGTTTGTGCATTTGGATGATAAACAATGACAAATATATTTTAAATACCCATTAAAAACGCATAAAAAGGTGGATATTATCTAAATATATGTATATATATATATAAAAATATATATATATATCCATATATATATCTATATTTATATAACTAAATATATCTACTTTAAATAAAGGTGCGCTTAAACGAAACTTAAAATATATTGTCAATCTTTTACTGTACATACTAAAACCAGCCCGATCAGGTCACTATATAATATAACTACCAAAGGAAGCTCTCAAATTATGTTGGCCAAGTTAGGCGCAACAAACTCATTTGCACAAATTAAAAAAAAAAAGATGCCAGAATTTTATACCCCTGCTCACATTTTTTATTTGATTTGATTGACTATAATATAGTTCATTATAGTCCATTCCGATCGGTAATCGAAGCATGAAAATTTGTGGTATATAAAAACCATTTAATTTAATTATGATTAATATTTTGAACTTAATTTAAAATCAGCTTGTCGACAGGTTAAGTTCAGCCCGGGAGCATCTTTGGAATTTTAATTATTATTTTTTTTAGCTACTATTTATCGAATTAAATAGTAAGATTAATAAACCTAGCAATACAGATCATATTATAGACGCCTAACATGGAATCGATGCACCTACATTTTTCGATGGGGGACACAGACTGGCCGGATCACTTTTGGGCTTATATATGGGCAGCATATGTTGATGGATATGCGTGGAGGGGACAAGGGACAAGGGAGACACAGACTAGCCGGATCTCTTTTGGGCTTATATATGGGCAGCATATGTTGATGGATATGCGTGGAGCATATAATCATAAAGTTGCTTTGATCTTCACAGAAGCAGTCGGAAAAGGGGGGGGAGCTGTTTTTAAATACACAAATGAACTGCACAAATATCTCTCTGTATGCATCTATTTATTTATCTAGTCGACATATACACACACACACACACTTTCGATTTGGCATATGATAGATAGGAGGGTGAGCAGCAGGTTGTGAGGAGGGGGGGAGTTGTTGTTTTTGTTTTTGGGGGGCTGCTGCCGGAAATGTCATAAGCATAAATTAAATTTTTGATAATTGTGTGTGTCGCGAAGCGTTAATGGAACTTTAATTGAAACTCACGACGCGACGTGGTAGCAGCCAGAGGCATGTTGCATATATTGCACTGGCAGTGGCAGTTGCAGTTGCAGTTGCATTTGTAGCAGCAACAGCAGCCGCCACATACATAGATGTGTTTTGTATCTTATGGCTGACGGAGAAAATAAAGCAACTTTGTTGCATGTCTTCATCACAAACGATTCGTGTGTGTGTGTGTGTGTGTGTGTATCACATCAGCTTACACATATATAGATATATATATATATATATAATTATATATATATTTTTATATAGTCTTAGTTCTTAGAGCACTGCCAATTAGCGTAGTCAGGTCGTTAGTGGCGATCATTAGCGAATTTTCTAACAATCCACGTGCAAAGCAGCCAATTTGGACACACACACATTTTAGATACATTTGTATCTGGCTTATTGATAGCCATATTATTATAGATGCCACAGCTGCAATTAACGCACAACTAACTATGGACCACAAGATACAAATGTATCTTATCATACATAATCCAATCACTGCGATTATCTATCATCAACATAAACATTTTTCGCCATCAGCTCAATGTTCGCACAATTAAATAGACTTGCTTAATTAAGGAAATTCAACAATGGCAAATTATAGTCTTGGTTTTTTTTTTTGTATATGTTGTTAACTAAATGCTTAAGCTGGTTTTTAATTATATGCTGGCTAACTATATACTTAATTTATATATGCTGGTTGCTTTCATATATTAATCAATCAATCGAATTCTTTGTTTACTTTGTGTTTCAATCGATTAAAATCGGTTAAATCCAGCTGTAATCGATCGTTATATATTTGCCATATAGTAATCCAATTCGTTTATCAAATTTATCCATTTCCATATTTTATAATGTATATAAATAAAATGTAAAAAAATAAAAAATAAAATTTTGGTGTGAAATTGAAAATGATTTTATTTTTGTTTGTTTTTTCATATTTTGTTTAGATATTTTTGTTGTTGTTGTGGATTTGCCAACGATTTATTGCGTCTACTAATTGAATTTGATAAAGCCGACTTGACAACTGCTTTTAATTGACCAAAAAAAAAAAAAAAACGTACACTGCTTTCGCCCCTGCCCCGCAGCAGCTCTGATAATGAATGAATGCACTGCCTGCCCAGCTCCAATTTGCCTAAGAAAGTTACGTCGACTCGGCGGGTCTCAATTAAGTGGCCGTTGTGATTATGCCAAGTGCCGTGCCGCCAGTCACAGTCAGATATCAACAATGGACAACAAACACACACACACACACACACACACCAACTACTAGTCTATGGATAATTGGATTTGAGAGAGAAGCATTTAAGTGATAAAAGTATGAAATTGTTTCGTATTTGGGTTACTGTGTTCAGCTACTTGAAGATTGAATTCACAACACTTTCATGAATTCAGTGCAAAGCTGATAATTATTGGTATTGGTCAAGTGCATTACCAGCGTTACACAACACTAAATAAACACACACATATGTGCATAATAAACCTAAACCGATGTGATTGATGTAAATCAAGGCCACAAATTGAACATTGAGCATTAACTGAGAATCGTTCTGCTTCTGGTTAACGAGTCGCATTTGGTTCGTCGTGACTCGTGAGACCATCCAATTTTATAGTCCAACTTTGGTCATTGTCTTCTTAATGGAGACTCCATGCCTCCAAATGTCTCCGATTGCCTTCGACAGCGCCGCCCTGCATATCAAGTGGCCAAGAATTATTGGGAAATTTGCAGCTGGGACGTGGCACAATGCAATTAATTTGATCAGGATCAACAATGTACAAATATATATATATATACACCATATATATATATATATATTTTTACAAATGTTTATAAATAGATCGAAATTGTCTATAAATCTATGCAATGAATGTTAATAACTTCTTGGCAAGCTCGGAATTTGAAGGACATGTTTTGCACTGTGTTTTCGTGTTCAATTCGCTTGAAATCTTGCAATCTGTTTGCAACAACAGCAACACACAATCCACAGTTTTGTTCAATCTATCAAGATATGCGTCTAGTTATGTTGCTATTGTTGTTGTTGTTGTTGCTGTTGCTGCTGTTGCTGTTGCTGCTGGGGCACGCCTTTGCCTACCCTTCTGACACATATGGGTCAGTTTGGCTAGCCTTATGACAACTGTCAGTTAACAGCAGCCAATTCGTGGTGTCCCCCTTGGTGTTGTGTGCCTGAAATGTTGATTTAGCTATGGCCAAAGGCAAATCTAAATGAATCAAATTCATTAGTGCAAATTTATTGTTTGGCATTTTGGCCAACAGATCAAGTATCTTTTTTTTTTATGCATCTGTGGCCAAAATCGACCAGGTCGCCAAGCTGCAAGTGTGTTCAGACCAGTCCAGTCCAGTGTGTTTGTGTGTGTGTGTGTGTACCTCTGGCCAACTGGCATGCAGCTGAGCTCTCCACTCGACGCAGGGGGTCAGACACTCCTGGTTAGATATGCTTGAGAGTTCAGGCGAGTGCAGCAGGCGGTTAATAGTTCTATAAATAAATAGGGATTTTAGCTGGATTGTTCATTTATAATATAATTGAACTGCTCGCACATTTACCTTTTTATATCGGATATAAGTATGTCATATGTTGTGATCATTTAATTTAATTTCGATACAATTTACGCCTTTCGATTCAAATCTGTAAGCAGCGAAAAGAAACAAATTAACTTATTTATTTTTAACTTTAATATTAAAGTTAGACAAAACTAAGAACTTACCTTTACTTATATATATATGTTTTTTTTTTTGCTGTTTTATTTTGCAATGTCATTTTGAGTTTTATATTTTATATTTTATTTTTTGGAGGCTTGTTTTTTATTTCGTTTGCTTTAAATTGACATATTTACCGTGGTCGCTTTGCGGAAGCAAACTATTATTACGGACATTACGGTTATACACAAAGCTACCTAAACACACACACACACTCACACCCATCTATGTGTGTTAGCGTGTAATGCGACAGTCACTTTTTGCAATTGCCTTTTATCTAATGTTTTTAACGCAGAAACGCAGAAAGGCAGAAAAAAAAACCGAAATCATAAAAAAAAAGAAAAATCTAAGCTAATTACGTGACATATATATGTATGTGTTTGAGTATGTGTGAGTGTGTGTGTGTGTGTGTGTATATGCTAGAAGGTGCAATATCTTCGGCGCTGCTCCAACGTTTTTCGGTCCCTTTTTTGCCTTCTACCTGCAATGGTAACAGAACCAAAAATGTTAATAACAAAATTGCACAATTATTTTTCTGTTAAATGTATGTTAATGTTATTTCTTTCACAAGTCTGTAACTAGAATAACGAATATTTGTGTGAACCTTTTATATATATTTAATATTATTCACTCTGGGACCTCTTTGTGAGCGTAAAGCGTAGCTCTTCCGGATTGAGCGGTTCCCCCGGTTTATTGGGTTTCTCGATGCTAATCGTTTCGTTCTCGGCAAGGAAAAGAGCAGCCATAAATTGTTCGCCCAATCCCGACATGGGTTTTGCGTCCATGACTGTTGCCAATGTTGCCTTGCCGCCGCGCTCTTTGCAGACTCCGATCAGCTTCTTTTCGAGCGGTCTGATATATACGGCTTGCTCCTCTGCAGCGTTCTTAGATGACGAAGAAGCAGCGGCTTCAGGCTCGTCCGATCCTTGGTCTTTCCCCAAAATTGAGTTATAATTGTTTGCCGACATATTGCAGTTGCGTCAAAAAATCACGTCCGCTCGCTAGAAAAGTCCGGTTGAAAAGAAAATATTTATCGACACATCTCAACTCATCTGATTCCAGTGAACCAGTGAACTGTGAACAATAATGATTGATTCCAATTGTTTGGCAATTGAACTAATTTTGCCCAATTTGACAGTTTTTGGCAATTGTGCATCTCTACAGGAGTTGGTTCATCTCTAACAAAAGCAATGTATGCAATAACCTAAAAATATTGTTTTTAACCCAACACTAATGAAAATTGAAAATAATATGTATAATATGTATAGGCAGCGCTGAAATCAAAAATTTTACATTATAAATATTATGCTTGCCGTTAGCTTTCTGTATACCCTGTATACCTGTTCCAGCGGGCATTTCAACTTGAGCACAAAATCTATTGAAATCAAATATCAACTCGGATTTGTATCTCGAATTTTTTCCATCGATTTTTGTTTGTATTTTGCTCACTGTTTTTATTTTGCAATGTCATTTTGAATTTTATATTTTATTTTTTTGGAAGTTTTGTTTTAATTTAGTTTGATTTAAATTGACATATTTACCGTGGTCTCTTTGCGGATACAAAATATTATTTTGGGCATTACGGTTATACACAACGCTATCTACACACACACAGACGCACACACCAATCTAATGCGACAGTTGCTTTTTGCAATTGCCTTTTACTTAATGTTTTACACGCCATTATTTCAGGACAGAAAAGCAGAAAGGCAGAAAGTAACCGAAATAATAAAGAAAAGAAAAATCTAAGCTAATTACGTGACATATATATGTATGTGTTTGATTATGTGATTATGTGTGTGTGTGCGTGTTAATATGCCAGAAGTTGCAAAATCTTTGGCTTTTTTTGTCTTCTACCTGCACATCAGCCACCTGTCAATGATTCAATGGGAAAAGATCTAACCTAAAATGAATAAAAATAACAAATGGATTGAAAATTTAAACAATAATTAAGATGTTTATTTATTTGACCAGTTTGTTACTAGAGATAAGAACATGTTTGCAATTTTAAAGTTGATAGTAGTTCGGCGTGAGCGTCAAGACGAAGCTCGTCATTAAATCTTCCCGATGGAGCAGTGCCCAAGGCTGGTCGGTTACTTCAAGGATAATCTTCCCCTGATTAATAAGGGACGAAACAGCCTCAGGATATTGGTCATCATCCCATCCGTTTGTCTCGTACATGACCATTGCCATTGTTGCCGTGCCTCCGTGATCTTCGCAGACTCGGATGATGTCTTCCTCCATCGAAATAATATTGTCAGGATTCATAATGGAAGTGATTGCAGATCCAAAATTAAATGAATTTTAGGTTATTGTTAGTTTTTCTTTGCGTCGTAAAAACACGTCTGATTGCTAGAAATCTCCGACCGGAAAGAAAATATTTATTGACACATGACAACTCATCTGATCCCAGTGAAATTTCGATAGTCAAAGTAATCATCGATACAATAATAACTGATTCCAATTGTGCGTGAGTGTGGGTGCTGCCGGCAAATTGAGCTAGACAGGGTCACACTTTAAATGTCGGATATTTGTGCACCACACCAAGAAGCTAATGCGTTAAAAAAAATCAAATAAATTAAGAATAGGGGTTAACAGCTGGGTTCAGCTGGGTATATCATAATCAAGCATACTCGACTATTGCCTTTTTACTTATTTGCATTGGTTCTGTTTAAAAATGCCGTGACAAATTGCACTCAGCAGGGGAGGTCACACTGCCAAAATCAAAACAAATAGCTGCCAGTGTGTGTGTGTGTGTGAGGGCGTTCGCGCTTGCGTGATGGATGCACACCGGATCACACTTTAAATGTCGGATATTTGTGCACCACACCAAGAAGCTTTCATTAGCAAAACATACATATAAATATGCACTTATTTACAAGGCGGGCGTTTTGTACATATTACGCTGTAGAAATTCCGCAAACACCCTTTGCAATCCACATTCGCATTCGACTTCAAAGCAAGGCCGGCACAATTCCCACGCAATTTGGACGCGTTGATGGACTGCCGCCGATTTCGAGTCCATATAAATGTGCACACATAGTTGGAAGACAACAGACAACAGACAACAGACACCGTTGGAGCGAAGCGTTCCCAATAACAGTTATAAGAAACAACAATTTTGCATTCGCATAAATATTGTGAATTGAATAGTCAAATATGAAAAGCGCGCACTTTTTAATCTGTGTGTGTGTGTGTGTGCTTGTGCGTGCGTGTGTGTGTGGGTTGCAATTGTCGTGTTAATATTTACATATGCTCGTATTTACTTGCCAAGCACAGAAATGCTTTTGCTTTGTGTTGTTTTTGGTTTTTCTATGCCCAAAACTGGACAAAGAGCCAAATGGCAATTTGCACGATTCCCCGCCAAAAGATTGCCAGATCTCACGCACACACACACAAACACACATATACATACAAATTCACTTAAACTTTTTTTGTTGTTGTTCGATTTCCGTGTGTTTTCACAGTTTATAATTAATATTGTATTATTATTACATTATATACTAAGCAAAAACACAATTTAATAATTATTTTGTAAATGTTGTATTGATTATTTTTTACTTTTATTATTGTAATAATTATTTTGTGATTTCTTTTTAAAAAGAAATCTATTTCAATCAGTTGTCCAATTAAAATTAGAATCGATTTCATTCAAATGCATAAATACAAAATTAAATACTAAGTCAATAACTATTTCAATTAGTTGTCTAATTAAAATTAACATCGATTCCTTACAAATGCATAAAACAAAATTAAATAATAAATCAAAGAATATTTAAATCAGTTGTCTAATTAAAATTAACATCGATTCCTTACAAATGCATAAAACAAAATTAAATAATAAATCAAAGAATATTTAAATCAGTTATGTATATAAAATTAGAATCGATTCCTTTAAAATATTTTAAAACCAAAATTAAATAAAAAATCAATGAATATTTTAATCAGTTATGTAACTAAAATTTGAATCGATTCCTTACAAATACATAAAACCAAAATTACATATTAAGGCAATGGTTATACAAATTAATGTTTTAATATTTGCGAAAATTTTCTTCCTTATAATATCACAAATTAGCTTTAATTATGAGCCTATAATGACATTTATTTGGCTGTTAAGCATTTTGACCAAGTTCCTTAGGCAAACATCTTGAACTCTGCCAATGATATGTTAATAGGAAACACGCTCCCAAAAAATGCAAATAAATAAATAACAAACGAATCTGTGGCGAAAATTAAGTACAAAGCTGTTAAATATGAATAACGCTCTTTCCTTTAAGCCAATTTGTTGGTATTATTTTTTGTATTTTTGCACTGTAGTCTCATCTATTTTAAGCCATTCGGTTTCGTTCCCTAGGCACACATTCTTGTTGTTGTTGTTGGTCTTTTTAGGCAATTGCGACAAGCAACATTTGTAACTGTCTCGCGGCGGACAAAGTCGTTTCAGTGGCGCTCTCACTGCGCGGCCCAAAACTCTGTCTATCGAATTTGGGCCGAGTCCAAGTTCAAGTTTATACCTAAATATGAGCTTAGCAGGTCCAACACTTTGTCGGGGGGCGGGGGTGAGGTGTGGTGTGTAGGGTGTTGCTGCTCTGGAACCAAACGCGGGGCGATTGGCCTCGATTGCGTTTTACGTTTTTGCGTTAGCCACATTTTTAACAACTTCACCCACATTTAAAATTCGTTTTGGTTTTGGCGTTTTTGGAAAAAAGCAGCAAACGACGAAACCAGTTCAGATTGATTTAGTTTTTGGCAACGGCTCTGTCGTGTCAGCTATTGTTTATGTTGTTGTTGTTGTTGTTGTTATTGGTGTCTTAATGAGTATTCAGCATGCCACAACTCATAATTGAATGTGTACAAGAGATGCAATAGCTGCAATATTGAAATAGAATAAAGTTCCTTGATCTGTGAGATCAGCTGCCGCTCGCCACAATCTATAAAAATAAAACATTAAATAAAGAAAAAAAAGATTGAAGAATTGGCTTGATGTATGACAAATTGGATTTGAGTTCTTTTTTTAGCTCTCAGTTAAAGTTCCCACAGTTTTCACAAAGTGGAGCTTTGGGTATTCATATAACCAAACTGCAGTGCTGCAGTAATGTCCAAACACCCACACACACACAGACAAACACACACACACAGACAAACACACACACACAGACAAACACACACACACACACACATAGTCACATACTGGGTGATCGACAGCGCCGCCCTGCATATCAAGTGGCCAAGAATTATTGGGAAATTTGCAGCTGGGACGTGGCACAATGCAATTAATTTGATCAGGATCAACAATGTACAAATATATATATATATACACCATATATATATATATATATTTTTACAAATGTTTATAAATAGATCGAAATTGTCTATAAATCTATGCAATGAATGTTAATAACTTCTTGGCAAGCTCGGAATTTGAAGGACATGTTTTGCACTGTGTTTTCGTGTTCAATTCGCTTGAAATCTTGCAATCTGTTTGCAACAACAGCAACACACAATCCACAGTTTTGTTCAATCTATCAAGATATGCGTCTAGTTATGTTGCTATTGTTGTTGTTGTTGTTGCTGTTGCTGCTGTTGCTGTTGCTGCTGGGGCACGCCTTTGCCTACCCTTCTGACACATATGGGTCAGTTTGGCTAGCCTTATGACAACTGTCAGTTAACAGCAGCCAATTCGTGGTGTCCCCCTTGGTGTTGTGTGCCTGAAATGTTGATTTAGCTATGGCCAAAGGCAAATCTAAATGAATCAAATTCATTAGTGCAAATTTATTGTTTGGCATTTTGGCCAACAGATCAAGTATCTTTTTTTTTTTATGCATCTGTGGCCAAAATCGACCAGGTCGCCAAGCTGCAAGTGTGTTCAGACCAGTCCAGTCCAGTGTGTTTGTGTGTGTGTGTGTGTACCTCTGGCCAACTGGCATGCAGCTGAGCTCTCCACTCGACGCAGGGGGTCAGACACTCCTGGTTAGATATGCTTGAGAGTTCAGGCGAGTGCAGCAGGCGGTTAATAGTTCTATAAATAAATAGGGATTTTAGCTGGATTGTTCATTTATAATATAATTGAACTGCTCGCACATTTACCTTTTTATATCGGATATAAGTATGTCATATGTTGTGATCATTTAATTTAATTTCGATACAATTTACGCCTTTCGATTCAAATCTGTAAGCAGCGAAAAGAAACAAATTAACTTATTTATTTTTAACTTTAATATTAAAGTTAGACAAAACTAAGAACTTACCTTTACTTATATATATATGTTTTTTTTTTTGCTGTTTTATTTTGCAATGTCATTTTGAGTTTTATATTTTATATTTTATTTTTTGGAGGCTTGTTTTTTATTTCGTTTGCTTTAAATTGACATATTTACCGTGGTCGCTTTGCGGAAGCAAACTATTATTACGGACATTACGGTTATACACAAAGCTACCTAAACACACACACACACTCACACCCATCTATGTGTGTTAGCGTGTAATGCGACAGTCACTTTTTGCAATTGCCTTTTACCAAATGTTTTTAACGCAGAAACGCAGAAAGGCAGAAAAAAAAACCGAAATCATAAAAAAAAAGAAAAATCTAAGCTAATTACGTGACATATATATGTATGTGTTTGAGTATGTGTGAGTGTGTGTGTGTGTGTGTGTATATGCTAGAAGGTGCAATATCTTCGGCGCTGCTCCAACGTTTTTCGGTCCCTTTTTTGCCTTCTACCTGCAATGGTAACAGAACCAAAAATGTTAATAACAAAATTGCACAATTATTTTTCTGTTAAATGTATGTTAATGTTATTTCTTTCACAAGTCTGTAACTAGAATAACGAATATTTGTGTGAACCTTTTATATATATTTAATATTATTCACTCTGGGACCTCTTTTTGAGCGTAAAGCGTAGCTCTTCCGGATTGAGCGGTTCCCCCGGTTTATTGGGTTTCTCGATGCTAATCGTTTCGTTCTCGGCAAGGAAAAGAGCAGCCATAAATTGTTCGCCCAATCCCGACATGGGTTTTGCGTCCATGACTGTTGCCAATGTTGCCTTGCCGCCGCGCTCTTTGCAGACTCCGATCAGCTTCTTTTCGAGCGGTCTGATATATACGGCTTGCTCCTCTGCAGCGTTCTTAGATGACGGAGAAGCAGCGGCTTCAGGCTCGTCCGATCCTTGGTCTTTCCCCAAAATTGAGTTATAATTGTTTGCCGACATATTGCAGTTGCGTCAAAAAATCACGTCCGCTCGCTAGAAAAGTCCGGTTGAAAAGAAAATATTTATCGACACATCTCAACTCATCTGATTCCAGTGAACCAGTGAACTGTGAACAATAATGATTGATTCCAATTGTTTGGCAATTGAACTAATTTTGCCCAATTTGACAGTTTTTGGCAATTGTGCATCTCTACAGGAGTTGGTTCATCTCTAACAAAAGCAATGTATGCAATAACCTAAAAATATTGTTTTTAACCCAACACTAATGAAAATTGAAAATAATATGTATAATATGTATAGGCAGCGCTGAAATCAAAAATTTTACATTATAAATATTATGCTTGCCGTTAGCTTTCTGTATACCCTGTATACCTGTTCCAGCGGGCATTTCAACTTGAGCACAAAATCTATTGAAATCAAATATCAACTCGGATTTGTATCTCGAATTTTTTCCATCGATTTTTGTTTGTATTTTGCTCACTGTTTTTATTTTGCAATGTCATTTTGAATTTTATATTTTATTTTTTTGGAAGTTTTGTTTTAATTTAGTTTGATTTAAATTGACATATTTACCGTGGTCTCTTTGCGGATACAAAATATTATTTTGGGCATTACGGTTATACACAACGCTATCTACACACACACAGACGCACACACCAATCTAATGCGACAGTTGCTTTTTGCAATTGCCTTTTACTTAATGTTTTACACGCCATTATTTCAGGACAGAAAAGCAGAAAGGCAGAAAGTAACCGAAATAATAAAGAAAAGAAAAATCTAAGCTAATTACGTGACATATATATGTATGTGTTTGATTATGTGATTATGTGTGTGTGTGTGTGTGCGTGTTAATATGCCAGAAGTTGCAAAATCTTTGGCTTTTTTTGTCTTCTACCTGCACATCAGCCACCTGTCAATGATTCAATGGGAAAAGATCTAACCTAAAATGAATAAAAATAACAAATGGATTGAAAATTTAAACAATAATTAAGATGTTTATTTATTTGACCAGTTTGTTACTAGAGATAAGAACATGTTTGCAATTTTAAAGTTGATAGTAGTTCGGCGTGAGCGTCAAGACGAAGCTCGTCATTAAATCTTCCCGATGGAGCAGTGCCCAAGGCTGGTCGGTTACTTCAAGGATAATCTTCCCCTGATTAATAAGGGACGAAACAGCCTCAGGATATTGGTCATCATCCCATCCGTTTGTCTCGTACATGACCATTGCCATTGTTGCCGTGCCTCCGTGATCTTCGCAGACTCGGATGATGTCTTCCTCCTTCGAAATATTATTGTCAGGATTCATAATGGAAGTGATTGCAGATCCTAAATTAAATGAATTTTAGGTTATTGTTAGTTTTTCTTTGCGTCGTAAAAACACGTCTGATTGCTAGAAATCTCCGACCGGAAAGAAAATATTTATTGACACATGACAACTCATCTGATCCCAGTGAAATTTCGATAGTCAAAGTAATCATCGATGCAATAATAACTGATTCCAATTGTGCGTGAGTGTGGGTGCTGCCGGCAAATTGAGCTAGACAGGGTCACACTTTAAATGTCGGATATTTGTGCACCACACCAAGAAGCTTTCATTAGCAAAACATACATATAAATATGCACTTATTTACAAGGCGGGCGTTTTGTACATATTACGCTGTAGAAATTCCGCAAACACCCTTTGCAATCCACATTCGCATTCGACTTCAAAGCAAGGCCGGCACAATTCCCACGCAATTTGGACGCGTTGATGGACTACCGCCGATTTCGAGTCCATATAAATGTGCACACATAGTTGGAAGACAACAGACAACAGACAACAGACACCGTTGGAGCGAAGCGTTCCCAATAACAGTTATAAGAAACAACAATTTTGCATTCGCATAAATATTGTGAATTGAATAGTCAAATATGAAAAGCGCGCACTTTTTAATCTGTGTGTGTGTGTGTGTGCTTGTGCGTGCGTGTGTGTGTGGGTTGCAATTGTCGTGTTAATATTTACATATGCTCGTATTTACTTGCCAAGCACAGAAATGCTTTTGCTTTGTGTTGTTTTTGGTTTTTCTATGCCCAAAACTGGACAAAGAGCCAAATGGCAATTTGCACGATTCCCCGCCAAAAGATTGCCAGATCTCACGCACACACACACAAACACACATATACATACAAATTCACTTAAACTTTTTTTGTTGTTGTTCGATTTCCGTGTGTTTTCACAGTTTATAATTAATATTGTATTATTATTACATTATATACTAAGCAAAAACACAATTTAATAATTATTTTGTAAATGTTGTATTGATTATTTTTTACTTTTATTATTGTAATAATTATTTTGTGATTTCTTTTTAAAAAGAAATCTATTTCAATCAGTTGTCCAATTAAAATTAGAATCGATTTCATTCAAATGCATAAATACAAAATTAAATACTAAGTCAATAACTATTTCAATTAGTTGTCTAATTAAAATTAACATCGATTCCTTACAAATGCATAAAACAAAATTAAATAATAAATCAAAGAATATTTAAATCAGTTGTCTAATTAAAATTAACATCGATTCCTTACAAATGCATAAAACAAAATTAAATAATAAATCAAAGAATATTTAAATCAGTTATGTATATAAAATTAGAATCGATTCCTTTAAAATATTTTAAAACCAAAATTAAATAAAAAATCAATGAATATTTTAATCAGTTATGTAACTAAAATTTGAATCGATTCCTTACAAATACATAAAACCAAAATTACATATTAAGGCAATGGTTATACAAATTAATGTTTTAATATTTGCGAAAATTTTCTTCCTTATAATATCACAAATTAGCTTTAATTATGAGCCTATAATGACATTTATTTGGCTGTTAAGCATTTTGACCAAGTTCCTTAGGCAAACATCTTGAACTCTGCCAATGATATGTTAATAGGAAACACGCTCCCAAAAAATGCAAATAAATAAATAACAAACGAATCTGTGGCGAAAATTAAGTACAAAGCTGTTAAATATGAATAACGCTCTTTCCTTTAAGCCAATTTGTTGGTATTATTTTTTGTATTTTTGCACTGTAGTCTCATCTATTTTAAGCCATTCGGTTTCGTTCCCTAGGCACACATTCTTGTTGTTGTTGTTGGTCTTTTTAGGCAATTGCGACAAGCAACATTTGTAACTGTCTCGCGGCGGACAAAGTCGTTTCAGTGGCGCTCTCACTGCGCGGCCCAAAACTCTGTCTATCGAATTTGGGCCGAGTCCAAGTTCAAGTTTATACCTAAATATGAGCTTAGCAGGTCCAACACTTTGTCGGGGGGCGGGGGTGAGGTGTGGTGTGTAGGGTGTTGCTGCTCTGGAACCAAACGCGGGGCGATTGGCCTCGATTGCGTTTTACGTTTTTGCGTTAGCCACATTTTTAACAACTTCACCCACATTTAAAATTCGTTTTGGTTTTGGCGTTTTTGGAAAAAAGCAGCAAACGACGAAACCAGTTCAGATTGATTTAGTTTTTGGCAACGGCTCTGTCGTGTCAGCTATTGTTTATGTTGTTGTTGTTGTTATTGGTGTCTTAATGAGTATTCAGCATGCCACAACTCATAATTGAATGTGTACAAGAGATGCAATAGCTGCAATATTGAAATAGAATAAAGTTCCTTGATCTGTGAGATCAGCTGCCGCTCGCCACAATCTATAAAAATAAAACATTAAATAAAGAAAAAAAAGATTGAAGAATTGGCTTGATGTATGACAAATTGGATTTGAGTTCTTTTTTTAGCTCTCAGTTAAAGTTCCCACAGTTTTCACAAAGTGGAGCTTTGGGTATTCATATAACCAAACTGCAGTGCTGCAGTAATGTCCAAACACCCACACACACACAGACAAACACACACACACAGACAAACACACACACACAGACAAACACACACACACACACACATAGTCACATACTGGGTGATCGACAGCGCCGCCCTGCATATCAAGTGGCCAAGAATTATTGGGAAATTTGCAGCTGGGACGTGGCACAATGCAATTAATTTGATCAGGATCAACAATGTACAAATATATATATATATACACCATATATATATATATATATTTTTACAAATGTTTATAAATAGATCGAAATTGTCTATAAATCTATGCAATGAATGTTAATAACTTCTTGGCAAGCTCGGAATTTGAAGGACATGTTTTGCACTGTGTTTTCGTGTTCAATTCGCTTGAAATCTTGCAATCTGTTTGCAACAACAGCAACACACAATCCACAGTTTTGTTCAATCTATCAAGATATGCGTCTAGTTATGTTGCTATTGTTGTTGTTGCTGTTGCTGCTGTTGCTGTTGCTGCTGGGGCACGCCTTTGCCTACCGTCTGACACATATGGGTCAGTTTGGCTAGCCTTATGACAACTGTCAGTTAACAGCAGCCAATTCGTGGTGTCCCCCTTGGTGTTGTGTGCCTGAAATGTTGATTTAGCTATGGCCAAAGGCAAATCTAAATGAATCAAATTCATTAGTGCAAATTTATTGTTTGGCATTTTGGCCAACAGATCTTTTTTTATCTAGTATCTTTTTTTTTTTATGCATCTGTGGCCAAAATCGACCAGGTCGCCAAGCTGCAAGTGTGTTCAGACCAGTCCAGTCCAGTGTGTTTGTGTGTGTGTGTGTGTACCTCTGGCCAACTGGCATGCAGCTGAGCTCTCCACTCGACGCAGGGGGTCAGACACTCCTGGTTAGATATGCTTGAGAGTTCAGGCGAGTGCAGCAGGCGGTTAATAGTTCTATAAATAAATAGGGATTTTAGCTGGATTGTTCATTTATAATATAATTGAACTGCTCGCACATTTACCTTTTTATATCGGATATAAGTATGTCATATGTTGTGATCATTTAATTTAATTTCGATACAATTTACGCCTTTCGATTCAAATCTGTAAGCAGCGAAAAGAAACAAATTAACTTATTTATTTTTAACTTTAATATTAAAGTTAGACAAAACTAAGAACTTACCTTTACTTATATATATATGTTTTTTTTTTGCTGTTTTATTTTGCAATGTCATTTTGAGTTTTATATTTTATATTTTATTTTTTGGAGGCTTGTTTTTTATTTCGTTTGCTTTAAATTGACATATTTACCGTGGTCGCTTTGCGGAAGCAAACTATTATTACGGACATTACGGTTATACACAAAGCTACCTAAACACACACACACACTCACACCCATCTATGTGTGTTAGCGTGTAATGCGACAGTCACTTTTTGCAATTGCCTTTTACCAAATGTTTTTAACGCAGAAACGCAGAAAGGCAGAAAAAAAAACCGAAATCATAAAAAAAAAGAAAAATCTAAGCTAATTACGTGACATATATATGTATGTGTTTGAGTATGTGTGAGTGTGTGTGTGTGTGTGTGTATATGCTAGAAGGTGCAATATCTTCGGCGCTGCTCCAACGTTTTTCGGTCCCTTTTTTGCCTTCTACCTGCAATGGTAACAGAACCAAAAATGTTAATAACAAAATTGCACAATTATTTTTCTGTTAAATGTATGTTAATGTTATTTCTTTCACAAGTCTGTAACTAGAATAACGAATATTTGTGTGAACCTTTTATATATATTTAATATTATTCACTCTGGGACCTCTTTTTGAGCGTAAAGCGTAGCTCTTCCGGATTGAGCGGTTCCCCCGGTTTATTGGGTTTCTCGATGCTAATCGTTTCGTTCTCGGCAAGGAAAAGAGCAGCCATAAATTGTTCGCCCAATCCCGACATGGGTTTTGCGTCCATGACTGTTGCCAATGTTGCCTTGCCGCCGCGCTCTTTGCAGACTCCGATCAGCTTCTTTTCGAGCGGTCTGATATATACGGCTTGCTCCTCTGCAGCGTTCTTAGATGACGGAGAAGCAGCGGCTTCAGGCTCGTCCGATCCTTGGTCTTTCCCCAAAATTGAGTTATAATTGTTTGCCGACATATTGCAGTTGCGTCAAAAAATCACGTCCGCTCGCTAGAAAAGTCCGGTTGAAAAGAAAATATTTATCGACACATCTCAACTCATCTGATTCCAGTGAACCAGTGAACTGTGAACAATAATGATTGATTCCAATTGTTTGGCAATTGAACTAATTTTGCCCAATTTGACAGTTTTTGGCAATTGTGCATCTCTACAGGAGTTGGTTCATCTCTAACAAAAGCAATGTATGCAATAACCTAAAAATATTGTTTTTAACCCAACACTAATGAAAATTGAAAATAATATGTATAAAACTAACATATTTATTTTCTTTTTGAGTCTTTAATCCTTCGATACATTTTGATTTTTCTTGGCGCCTGGCAAAAGTGGCTTGCAATGCAATTTTAAAGTTTGTTTGTTTTTGTTTTGCTTTGTTTTTATTATTTATTGCTGTCAATGCAACAAAAACAACAACAATAGCAGCAGCAACATCAACAAGTTGCCTCGCAAATTGCATGCTAATCGCAGGAGACCCAGAGACCAACGAAGCCAACGGGGCCAACCAACCAACAGCAGCAGCACCAGCAGCAGCACCAGCACCAGCGGG
Source organism: Drosophila dives (assembly GCA_035042365.1). Taxonomy (NCBI): domain Eukaryota; kingdom Metazoa; phylum Arthropoda; class Insecta; order Diptera; family Drosophilidae; genus Drosophila; species Drosophila dives. The sequence goes on along the minus strand of JAWNLJ010000443.1, from coordinate 5,038,785 downwards.
CGTCCAACTCGATTGGCCAGTTGCGTTTTGGCCAGCTGGCTGGCTGCCTGCTGTTGTTGGCCAGATCTACTTGTGGACTAGGTCTTTTATGATTGTCTTCCGTTGTCTGATTTATGGAGTGTTGCTGACTAATTTGAACTCGAGCGTGTTTAAGTTCTTGTAAGTGGCCGCCACTGTTTTGTCAGACAACCGCCATTTGGACGACAAAAAAAAAAATTCAAAATTCACTTATTTCCATTTTGGCCATTGTTTTTGCTGTGCTGTGTTATTGAGCCTTCTCATTTTATGTGGCATGTGCCGCAGCCTCGATCAAGATCGTTCCGCCAACTTCCTATACATACAACTTCAGATACATACATAAATATATATATATATATATATATGTATATATATATTTAGATTTTATATATAGTGTTAATAGCCTTGAGAAATGTCTTCATTAATGGTCATCTGCCTCAGGGATTGCGCTCTAAATTTGTCGCAAGCCCAAAATAGAAGCAACAAGATGCGTTCTGGCTATGCGGCCCGAAAGGCTTCTCAGTTGCAGTTGCAGTTGCAGTTGCTGTTGCTCTTGTTGTTGTTGTTGCTGTTGTTGCTGTCATTGTTATTGTTCATGCGTCACGTTGCAGTTGTCGTGCAGTCTCAATGGCGACAATCATGTGGCCGCCACAAAAGGAAGTCCAAAATCGTTGAGTCGCCTACGAATTGCGAGTATTGTTGTTGCTGTTGCTGTTGCTGTGGCTGCTGCTGCAGCAACTGTTGCTGATGATTCATTTTGTTGGCCAATTAAATGGCGGCAACGACGACGACAACGGCGAAGTCCAAGTCCAAGCCAAGTTTTGTGGCTATTATGTGACAATTATGCTTCTTTAGCCATATTTGCGAAAATCGTTTGGCGCCTTTTCCGGCGACGTCTTTGTTTATTTGGTATATGTTATACCCTGCATTCATTTGAGATGGATAGGATGGGTATAATCAAGATGTCCCACATTATGTATAAACATGCCGATCTTAGAAACTGCAGAAGCTGTATAAAAGTTCTTTTTTGATCAGCCTCATTTCACTTATCCAGTGAGATTTCAGAGATGTTTTTTCTACAATAGAAGGTTTAGAAACACCCAAGTTAAGATCAATATTTAATATGCTTGCTTAAGGAAATGAGTTATTCTGCTCACATTTGGGTGCACAATTTTTTTAAAGGGAATTTTGTCAAACAAGTGATTTTCATCATCGGTATAAATAACTAAACTTATTATTATTATAAACATTTTTCTTAATCAATCTTGTATTCAATTACGTGTTTTCTGAATACAATTTTGATTTGGTTATGCTTATAAAATAAATGTGTTAATCATGATATTACAGTAAAATTTAATAAGCTTAATGTGTTAAAAAAAAAATCAATTAAATTAAAAATAGGGGTTAACAGCTGGGTTCAGCTGGATATATCATAATCAAGCATACTCGACTATTGCCTTTTTACTTATTTGCATTTGTTCTGTTTAAAAATGCCGCGACAAATTGCACTCAGCAGGGGAGGTCACACTGCCAAAATCAAAACAAATATCTGCCAGTGTGTGTGTGTGTGTGTGAGGGCGTTCGCGCTTGCGTGATGGATGCACACCGGATCACACTTTAAATGTCGGATATTTGTGCACCACACCAAGAAGCTTTCATTAGCAAAACATACATATAAATATGCACTTATTTACAAGGCGGGCGTTTTGTACATATTACGCTGTAGAAATTCCGCAAACACCCTTTGCAATCCACATTCGCATTCGACTTCAAAGCAAGGCCGGCACAATTCCCACGCAATTTGGACGCGTTGATGGACTGCCGCCGATTTCGAGTCCATATAAATGTGCACACATAGTTGGAAGACAACAGACAACAGACAACAGACACCGTTGGAGCGAAGCGTTCCCAATAACAGTTATAAGAAACAACAATTTTGCATTCGCATAAATATTGTGAATTGAATAGTCAAATATGAAAAGCGCGCACTTTTTAATCTGTGTGTGTGTGTGTGTGCTTGTGCGTGCGTGTGTGTGTGGGTTGCAATTGTCGTGTTAATATTTACATATGCTCGTATTTACTTGCCAAGCACAGAAATGCTTTTGCTTTGTGTTGTTTTTGGTTTTTCTATGCCCAAAACTGGACAAAGAGCCAAATGGCAATTTGCACGATTCCCCGCCAAAAGATTGCCAGATCTCACGCACACACACACAAACACACATATACATACAAATTCACTTAAACTTTTTTTGTTGTTGTTCGATTTCCGTGTGTTTTCACAGTTTATAATTAATATTGTATTATTATTACATTATATACTAAGCAAAAACACAATTTAATAATTATTTTGTAAATGTTGTATTGATTATTTTTTACTTTTATTATTGTAATAATTATTATGTGATTTCTGTTTAAAAATAAATCTATATTCATCAGTTGTCTAATTAAAATTAGAATCGATTTCATTCAAATGCATAAATACAAAATTAAATACTAAGTCAATAACTATTTCAATTAGTTGTCTAATTAAAATTAACATCGATTCCTTACAAATGCATAAAACAAAATTAAATAATAAATCAAAGAATATTTAAATCAGTTGTCTAATTAAAATTAACATCGATTCCTTACAAATGCATAAAACAAAATTAAATAATAAATCAAAGAATATTTAAATCAGTTATGTATATAAAATTAGAATCGATTCCTTTAAAATATTTTAAAACCAAAATTAAATAAAAAATCAATGAATATTTTAATCAGTTATGTAACTAAAATTTGAATCGATTCCTTACAAATACATAAAACCAAAATTACATATTAAGGCAATGGTTATACAAATTAATGTTTTAATATTTGCGAAAATTTTCTTCCTTATAATATCACAAATTAGCTTTAATTATGAGCCTATAATGACATTTATTTGGCTGTTAAGCATTTTGACCAAGTTCCTTAGGCAAACATCTTGAACTCTGCCAATGATATGTTAATAGGAAACACGCTCCAAAAAAATGCAAATAAATAAATAACAAACGAATCTGTGGCGAAAATTAAGTACAAAGCTGTTAAATATGAATAACGCTCTTTCCTTTAAGCCAATTTGTTGGTATTATTTTTTGTATTTTTGCACTGTAGTCTCATCTATTTTAAGCCATTCGGTTTCGTTCCCTAGGCACACATTCTTGTTGTTGTTGTTGGTCTTTTTAGGCAATTGCGACAAGCAACATTTGTAACTGTCTCGCGGCGGACAAAGTCGTTTCAGTGGCGCTCTCACTGCGCGGCCCAAAACTCTGTCTATCGAATTTGGGCCGAGTCCAAGTTCAAGTTTATACCTAAATATGAGCTTAGCAGGTCCAACACTTTGTCGGGGGGCGGGGGTGAGGTGTGGTGTGTAGGGTGTTGCTGCTCTGGAACCAAACGCGGGGCGATTGGCCTCGATTGCGTTTTACGTTTTTGCGTTAGCCACATTTTTAACAACTTCACCCACATTTAAAATTCGTTTTGGTTTTGGCGTTTTTGGAAAAAAGCAGCAAACGACGAAACCAGTTCAGATTGATTTAGTTTTTGGCAACGGCTCTGTCGTGTCAGCTATTGTTTATGTTGTTGTTGTTGTTGTTGTTATTGGTGTCTTAATGAGTATTCAGCATGCCACAACTCATAATTGAATGTGTACAAGAGATGCAATAGCTGCAATATTGAAATAGAATAAAGTTCCTTGATCTGTGAGATCAGCTGCCGCTCGCCACAATCTATAAAAATAAAACATTAAAAAAAGAAAAAAAAGATTGAAGAATTTGCTTGATGTATGACAAATTGGATTTGAGTTCTTTTTTTAGCTCTCAGTTAAAGTTCCCACAGTTTTCACAAAGTGGAGCTTTGGGTATTCATATAACCAAACTGCAGTGCTGCAGTAATGTCCAAACACCCACACACACACAGACAAACACACACACACAGACAAACACACACACACACACATAGTCACATACTGGGTGATCGACAGCGCCGCCCTGCATATCAAGTGGCCAAGAATTATTGGGAAATTTGCAGCTGGGACGTGGCACAATGCAATTAATTTGATCAGGATCAACAATGTACAAATATATATATATATACACCATATATATATATATATATTTTTACAAATGTTTATAAATAGATCGAAATTGTCTATAAATCTATGCAATGAATGTTAATAACTTCTTGGCAAGCTCGGAATTCGAAGGACATGTTTTGCACTGTGTTTTCGTGTTCAATTCGCTTGAAATCTTGCAATCTGTTTGCAACAACAGCAACACACAATCCACAGTTTTGTTCAATCTATCAAGATATGCGTCTAGTTATGTTGCTATTGTTGTTGTTGCTGTTGCTGCTGTTGCTGTTGCTGCTGGGGCACGCCTTTGCCTACCGTCTGACACATATGGGTCAGTTTGGCTAGCCTTATGACAACTGTCAGTTAACAGCAGCCAATTCGTGGTGTCCCCCTTGGTGTTGTGTGCCTGAAATGTTGATTTAGCTATGGCCAAAGGCAAATCTAAATGAATCAAATTCATTAGTGCAAATTTATTGTTTGGCATTTTGGCCAACAGATCAAGTATCTTTTTTTTTTTATGCATCTGTGGCCAAAATCGACCAGGTCGCCAAGCTGCAAGTGTGTTCAGACCAGTCCAGTCCAGTGTGTTTGTGTGTGTGTGTGTGTACCTCTGGCCAACTGGCATGCAGCTGAGCTCTCCACTCGACGCAGGGGGTCAGACACTCCTGGTTAGATATGCTTGAGAGTTCAGGCGAGTGCAGCAGGCGGTTAATAGTTCTATAAATAAATAGGGATTTTAGCTGGATTGTTCATTTATAATATAATTGAACTGCTCGCACATTTACCTTTTTATATCGGATATAAGTATGTCATATGTTGTGATCATTTAATTTAATTTCGATACAATTTACGCCTTTCGATTCAAATCTGTAAGCAGCGAAAAGAAACAAATTAACTTATTTATTTTTAACTTTAATATTAAAGTTAGACAAAACTAAGAACTTACCTTTACTTATATATATATGTTTTTTTTTTTGCTGTTTTATTTTGCAATGTCATTTTGAGTTTTATATTTTTTTTTTATTTTTTGGAGGCTTGTTTTTTATTTCGTTTGCTTTAAATTGACATATTTACCGTGGTCGCTTTGCGGAAGCAAACCATTATTACGGACATTACGGTTATACACAAAGCTACCTAAACACACACACACACTCACACCCATCTATGTGTGTTAGCGTGTAATGCGACAGTCACTTTTTGCAATTGCCTTTTACCAAATGTTTTTAACGCAGAAACGCAGAAAGGCAGAAAAAAAAACCGAAATCATAAAAAAAAAGAAAAATCTAAGCTAATTACGTGACATATATATGTATGTGTTTGAGTATGTGTGAGTGTGTGTGTGTGTGTGTGTATATGCTAGAAGGTGCAATATCTTCGGCGCTGCTCCAACGTTTTTCGGTCCCTTTTTTGCCTTCTACCTGCAATGGTAACAGAACCAAAAATGTTAATAACAAAATTGCACAATTATTTTTCTGTTAAATGTATGTTAATGTTATTTCTTTCACAAGTCTGTAACTAGAATAACGAATATTTGTGTGAACCTTTTATATATATTTAATATTATTCACTCTGGGACCTCTTTTTGAGCGTAAAGCGTAGCTCTTCCGGATTGAGCGGTTCCCCCGGTTTATTGGGTTTCTCGATGCTAATCGTTTCGTTCTCGGCAAGGAAAAGAGCAGCCATAAATTGTTCGCCCAATCCCGACATGGGTTTTGCGTCCATGACTGTTGCCAATGTTGCCTTGCCGCCGCGCTCTTTGCAGACTCCGATCAGCTTCTTTTCGAGCGGTCTGATATATACGGCTTGCTCCTCTGCAGCGTTCTTAGATGACGGAGAAGCAGCGGCTTCAGGCTCGTCCGATCCTTGGTCTTTCCCCAAAATTGAGTTATAATTGTTTGCCGACATATTGCAGTTGCGTCAAAAAATCACGTCCGCTCGCTAGAAAAGTCCGGTTGAAAAGAAAATATTTATCGACACATCTCAACTCATCTGATTCCAGTGAACCAGTGAACTGTGAACAATAATGATTGATTCCAATTGTTTGGCAATTGAACTAATTTTGCCCAATTTGACAGTTTTTGGCAATTGTGCATCTCTACAGGAGTTGGTTCATCTCTAACAAAAGCAATGTATGCAATAACCTAAAAATATTGTTTTTAACCCAACACTAATGAAAATTGAAAATAATATGTATAATATGTATAGGCAGCGCTGAAATCAAAAATTTTACATTATAAATATTATGCTTGCCGTTAGCTTTCTGTATACCCTGTATACCTGTTCCAGCGGGCATTTCAACTTGAGCACAAAATCTATTGAAATCAAATATCAACTCGGATTTGTATCTCGAATTTTTTCCATCGATTTTTGTTTGTATTTTGCTCACTGTTTTTATTTTGCAATGTCATTTTGAATTTTATATTTTATTTTTTTGGAAGTTTTGTTTTAATTTAGTTTGATTTAAATTGACATATTTACCGTGGTCTCTTTGCGGATACAAAATATTATTTTGGGCATTACGGTTATACACAACGCTATCTACACACACACAGACGCACACACCAATCTAATGCGACAGTTGCTTTTTGCAATTGCCTTTTACTTAATGTTTTACACGCCATTATTTCAGGACAGAAAGGCAGAAAGTAACCGAAATAATAAAGAAAAGAAAAATCTAAGCTAATTACGTGACATATATATGTATGTGTTTGATTATGTGATTATGTGTGTGTGTGCGTGTTAATATGCCAGAAGTTGCAAAATCTTTGGCTTTTTTTGTCTTCTACCTGCACATCAGCCACCTGTCAATGATTCAATGGGAAAAGATCTAACCTAAAATGAATAAAAATAACAAATGGATTGAAAATTTAAACAATAATTAAGATGTTTGTTTATTTGACCAGTTTGTTACTAGAAATCTTGATAGTAGCTCGGCGTGAGCGTCATGACATAGCTGTGCATTAAATGTTCCCAACTGAAGGGCTGAGCCGTAGATCCCAAGCATAATTCAACGGTAATCTGCCTCTGAGCAAGAAGGGACGTAAAAGCATCAAAATATTGGCCCCATTCCCCATCCCATCCGTTTGTCTCGTACATGACCATTGCCATTGTTGCCGTGCCTCCGTGATCTTCGCAGACTCGGATGATGTCTTCCTCCTTCGAAATATTATTGTCAGGATTCATAATGGAAGTGATTGCAGATCCTAAATTAAATGAATTTTAGGTTATTGTTAGTTTTTCTTTGCGTCGTAAAAACACGTCTGATTGCTAGAAATCTCCGACCGGAAAGAAAATATTTATTGACACATGACAACTCATCTGATCCCAGTGAAATTTCGATAGTCAAAGTAATCATCGATACAATAATAACTGATTCCAATTGTGCGTGAGTGTGGGTGCTGCCGGCAAATTGAGCTAGACAGGGTCACACTTTAAATGTCGGATATTTGTGCACCACACCAAGAAGCTTTCATTAGCAAAACATACATATAAATATGCACTTATTTACAAGGCGGGCGTTTTGTACATATTACGCTGTAGAAATTCCGCAAACACCCTTTGCAATCCACATTCGCATTCGACTTCAAAGCAAGGCCGGCACAATTCCCACGCAATTTGGACGCGTTGATGGACTGCCGCCGATTTCGAGTCCATATAAATGTGCACACATAGTTGGAAGACAACAGACAACAGACAACAGACACCGTTGGAGCGAAGCGTTCCCAATAACAGTTATAAGAAACAACAATTTTGCATTCGCATAAATATTGTGAATTGAATAGTCAAATATGAAAAGCGCGCACTTTTTAATCTGTGTGTGTGTGTGTGTGCTTGTGCGTGCGTGTGTGTGTGGGTTGCAATTGTCGTGTTAATATTTACATATGCTCGTATTTACTTGCCAAGCACAGAAATGCTTTTGCTTTGTGTTGTTTTTGGTTTTTCTATGCCCAAAACTGGACAAAGAGCCAAATGGCAATTTGCACGATTCCCCGCCAAAAGATTGCCAGATCTCACGCACACACACACAAACACACATATACATACAAATTCACTTAAACTTTTTTTGTTGTTGTTCGATTTCCGTGTGTTTTCACAGTTTATAATTAATATTGTATTATTATTACATTATATACTAAGCAAAAACACAATTTAATAATTATTTTGTAAATGTTGTATTGATTTTTTTTACTTTTATTATTGTAATAATTATTTTGTGATTTCTTTTTAAAAAGAAATCTATTTCAATCAGTTGTCCAATTAAAATTAGAATCGATTTCATTCAAATGCATAAATACAAAATTAAATACTAAGTCAATGAATATTTAAATCAGTTGTCTAATTAAAATTAACATCGATTCCTTACAAATGCATAAAACAAAATTAAATAATAAATCAAAGAATATTTAAATCAGTTGTCTAATTAAAATTAACATCGATTCCTTACAAATGCATAAAACAAAATTAAATAATAAATCAAAGAATATTTAAATCAGTTATGTATATAAAATTAGAATCGATTCCTTTAAAATATTTTAAAACCAAAATTAAATAAAAAATCAATGAATATTTTAATCAGTTATGTAACTAAAATTTGAATCGATTCCTTACAAATACATAAAACCAAAATTACATATTAAGGCAATGGTTATACAAATTAATGTTTTAATATTTGCGAAAATTTTCTTCCTTATAATATCACAAATTAGCTTTAATTATGAGCCTATAATGACATTTATTTGGCTGTTAAGCATTTTGACCAAGTTCCTTAGGCAAACATCTTGAACTCTGCCAATGATATGTTAATAGGAAACACGCTCCAAAAAAATGCAAATAAATAAATAACAAACGAATCTGTGGCGAAAATTAAGTACAAAGCTGTTAAATATGAATAACGCTCTTTCCTTTAAGCCAATTTGTTGGTATTATTTTTTGTATTTTTGCACTGTAGTCTCATCTATTTTAAGCCATTCGGTTTCGTTCCCTAGGCACACATTCTTGTTGTTGTTGTTGGTCTTTTTAGGCAATTGCGACAAGCAACATTTGTAACTGTCTCGCGGCGGACAAAGTCGTTTCTGTGGCGCTCTCACTGCGCGGCCCAAAACTCTGTCTATCGAATTTGGGCCGAGTCCAAGTTCAAGTTTATACCTAAATATGAGCTTAGCAGGTCCAACACTTTGTCGGGGGGCGACTCATAATTGAATGTGTACAAGAGATGCAATAGCTGCAATATTGAAATAGAATAAAGTTCCTTGATCTGTGAGATCAGCTGCCGCTCGCCACAATCTATAAAAATAAAACATTAAATAAAGAAAAAAAAGATTGAAGAATTGGCTTGATGTATGACAAATTGGATTTGAGTTCTTTTTTTAGCTCTCAGTTAAAGTTCCCACAGTTTTCACAAAGTGGAGCTTTGGGTATTCATATAACCAAACTGCAGTGCTGCAGTAATGCCCAAACACCCACACACACACAGACAAACACACACACACAGACAAACACACACACACACACATAGTCACATACTGGGTGATCGACAGCGCCGCCCTGCATATCAAGTGGCCAAGAATTATTGGGAAATTTGCAGCTGGGACGTGGCACAATGCAATTAATTTGATCAGGATCAACAATGTACAAATATATATATATATACACCATATATATATATATATATTTTTACAAATGTTTATAAATAGATCGAAATTGTCTATAAATCTATGCAATGAATGTTAATAACTTCTTGGCAAGCTCGGAATTTGAAGGACATGTTTTGCACTGTGTTTTCGTGTTCAATTCGCTTGAAATCTTGCAATCTGTTTGCAACAACAGCAACACACAATCCACAGTTTTGTTCAATCTATCAAGATATGCGTCTAGTTATGTTGCTATTGTTGTTGTTGCTGTTGCTGCTGTTGCTGTTGCTGCTGGGGCACGCCTTTGCCTACCGTCTGACACATATGGGTCAGTTTGGCTAGCCTTATGACAACTGTCAGTTAACAGCAGCCAATTCGTGGTGTCCCCCTTGGTGTTGTGTGCCTGAAATGTTGATTTAGCTATGGCCAAAGGCAAATCTAAATGAATCAAATTCATTAGTGCAAATTTATTGTTTGGCATTTTGGCCAACAGATCAAGTATCTTTTTTTTTTATGCATCTGTGGCCAAAATCGACCAGGTCGCCAAGCTGCAAGTGTGTTCAGACCAGTCCAGTCCAGTGTGTTTGTGTGTGTGTGTGTGTACCTCTGGCCAACTGGCATGCAGCTGAGCTCTCCACTCGACGCAGGGGGTCAGACACTCCTGGTTAGATATGCTTGAGAGTTCAGGCGAGTGCAGCAGGCGGTTAATAGTTCTATAAATAAATAGGGATTTTAGCTGGATTGTTCATTTATAATATAATTGAACTGCTCGCACATTTACCTTTTTATATCGGATATAAGTATGTCATATGTTGTGATCATTTAATTTAATTTCGATACAATTTACGCCTTTCGATTCAAATCTGTAAGCAGCGAAAAGAAACAAATTAACTTATTTATTTTTAACTTTAATATTAAAGTTAGACAAAACTAAGAACTTACCTTTACTTATATATATATGTTTTTTTTTTTGCTGTTTTATTTTGCAATGTCATTTTGAGTTTTATATTTTATATTTTATTTTTTGGAGGCTTGTTTTTTATTTCGTTTGCTTTAAATTGACATATTTACCGTGGTCGCTTTGCGGAAGCAAACTATTATTACGGACATTACGGTTATACACAAAGCTACCTAAACACACACACACACTCACACCCATCTATGTGTGTTAGCGTGTAATGCGACAGTCACTTTTTGCAATTGCCTTTTACCAAATGTTTTTAACGCAGAAACGCAGAAAGGCAGAAAAAAAAAACCGAAATCATAAAAAAAAAGAAAAATCTAAGCTAATTACGTGACATATATATGTATGTGTTTGAGTATGTGTGAGTGTGTGTGTGTGTGTGTGTGTATATGCTAGAAGGTGCAATATCTTCGGCGCTGCTCCAACGTTTTTCGGTCCCTTTTTTGCCTTCTACCTGCAATGGTAACAGAACCAAAAATGTTAATAACAAAATTGCACAATTATTTTTCTGTTAAATGTATGTTAATGTTATTTCTTTCACAAGTCTGTAACTAGAATAACGAATATTTGTGTGAACCTTTTATATATATTTAATATTATTCACTCTGGGACCTCTTTTTGAGCGTAAAGCGTAGCTCTTCCGGATTGAGCGGTTCCCCCGGTTTATTGGGTTTCTCGATGCTAATCGTTTCGTTCTCGGCAAGGAAAAGAGCAGCCATAAATTGTTCGCCCAATCCCGACATGGGTTTTGCGTCCATGACTGTTGCCAATGTTGCCTTGCCGCCGCGCTCTTTGCAGACTCCGATCAGCTTCTTTTCGAGCGGTCTGATATATACGGCTTGCTCCTCTGCAGCGTTCTTAGATGACGGAGAAGCAGCGGCTTCAGGCTCGTCCGATCCTTGGTCTTTCCCCAAAATTGAGTTATAATTGTTTGCCGACATATTGCAGTTGCGTCAAAAAATCACGTCCGCTCGCTAGAAAAGTCCGGTTGAAAAGAAAATATTTATCGACACATCTCAACTCATCTGATTCCAGTGAACCAGTGAACTGTGAACAATAATGATTGATTCCAATTGTTTGGCAATTGAACTAATTTTGCCCAATTTGACAGTTTTTGGCAATTGTGCATCTCTACAGGAGTTGGTTCATCTCTAACAAAAGCAATGTATGCAATAACCTAAAAATATTGTTTTTAACCCAACACTAATGAAAATTGAAAATAATATGTATAAAACTAACATATTTATTTTCTTTTTGAGTCTTTAATCCTTCGATACATTTTGATTTTTCTTGGCGCCTGGCAAAAGTGGCTTGCAATGCAATTTTAAAGTTTGTTTGTTTTTGTTTTGCTTTGTTTTTATTATTTATTGCTGTCAATGCAACAAAAACAACAACAATAGCAGCAGCAACATCAACAAGTTGCCTCGCAAATTGCATGCTAATCGCAGGAGACCCAGAGACCAACGAAGCCAACGGGGCCAACCAACCAACAGCAGCAGCACCAGCAGCAGCACCAGCACCAGCGGGCGTCCAACTCGATTGGCCAGTTGCGTTTTGGCCAGCTGGCTGGCTGCCTGCTGTTGTTGGCCAGATCTACTTGTGGACTAGGTCTTTTATGATTGTCTTCCGTTGTCTGATTTATGGAGTGTTGCTGACTAATTTGAACTCGAGCGTGTTTAAGTTCTTGTAAGTGGCCGCCACTGTTTTGTCAGACAACCGCCATTTGGACGACAAAAAAAAAAATTCAAAATTCACTTATTTCCATTTTGGCCATTGTTTTTGCTGTGCTGTGTTATTGAGCCTTCTCATTTTATGTGGCATGTGCCGCAGCCTCGATCAAGATCGTTCCGCCAACTTCCTATACATACAACTTCAGATACATACATAAATATATATATATATATATATATGTATATATATATTTAGATTTTATATATAGTGTTAATAGCCTTGAGAAATGTCTTCATTAATGGTCATCTGCCTCAGGGATTGCGCTCTAAATTTGTCGCAAGCCCAAAATAGAAGCAACAAGATGCGTTCTGGCTATGCGGCCCGAAAGGCTTCTCAGTTGCAGTTGCAGTTGCAGTTGCTGTTGCTCTTGTTGTTGTTGTTGCTGTTGTTGCTGTTGTTGCTGTCATTGTTATTGTTCATGCGTCACGTTGCAGTTGTCGTGCAGTCTCAATGGCGACAATCATGTGGCCGCCACAAAAGGAAGTCCAAAATCGTTGAGTCGCCTACGAATTGCGAGTATTGTTGTTGCTGTTGCTGTTGCTGTGGCTGCTGCTGCAGCAACTGTTGCTGATGATTCATTTTGTTGGCCAATTAAATGGCGGCAACGACGACGACAACGGCGAAGTCCAAGTCCAAGCCAAGTTTTGTGGCTATTATGTGACAATTATGCTTCTTTAGCCATATTTGCGAAAATCGTTTGGCGCCTTTTCCGGCGACGTCTTTGTTTATTTGGTATATGTTATACCCTGCATTCATTTGAGATGGATAGGATGGGTATAATCAAGATGTCCCACATTATGTATAAACATGCCGATCTTAGAAACTGCAGAAGCTGTATAAAAGTTCTTTTTTGATCAGCCTCATTTCACTTATCCAGTGAGATTTCAGAGATGTTTTTTCTACAATAGAAGGTTTAGAAACACCCAAGTTAAGATCAATATTTAATATGCTTGCTTAAGGAAATGAGTTATTCTGCTCACATTTGGGTGCACAATTTTTTTAAAGGGAATTTTGTCAAACAAGTGATTTTCATCATCGGTATAAATAACTAAACTTATTATTATTATAAACATTTTTCTTAATCAATCTTGTATTCAATTACGTGTTTTCTGAATACAATTTTGATTTGGTTATGCTTATAAAATAAATGTGTTAATCATGATATTACAGTAAAATTTAATAAGCTTAATGTGTTAAAAAAAAAATCAATTAAATTAAAAATAGGGGCTAACAGCTGGGTTCAGCTGGGTATATCATAATCAAGCATACTCGACTATTGCCTTTTTACTTATTTGCATTTGTTCTGTTTAAAAATGCCGCGACAAATTGCACTCAGCAGGGGAGGTCACACTGCCAAAATCAAAACAAATATCTGCCAGTGTGTGTGTGTGTGTGAGGGCGTTCGCGCTTGCGTGATGGATGCACACCGGATCACACTTTAAATGTCGGATATTTGTGCACCACACCAAGAAGCTTTCATTAGCAAAACATACATATAAATATGCACTTATTTACAAGGCGGGCGTTTTGTACATATTACGCTGTAGAAATTCCGCAAACACCCTTTGCAATCCACATTCGCATTCGACTTCAAAGCAAGGCCGGCACAATTCCCACGCAATTTGGACGCGTTGATGGACTGCCGCCGATTTCGAGTCCATATAAATGTGCACACATAGTTGGAAGACAACAGACAACAGACACCGTTGGAGCGAAGCGTTCCCAATAACAGTTATAAGAAACAACAATTTTTCATTCGCATAAATATTGTGAATTGAATAGTCAAATATGAAAAGCGCGCACTTTTTAATCTGTGTGTGTGTGTGTGTGCTTGTGCGTGCGTGTGTGTGTGGGTTGCAATTGTCGTGTTAATATTTACATATGCTCGTATTTACTTGCCAAGCACAGAAATGCTTTTGCTTTGTGTTGTTTTTGGTTTTTCTATGCCCAAAACTGGACAAAGAGCCAAATGGCAATTTGCACGATTCCCCGCCAAAAGATTGCCAGATCTCACGCACACACACACAAACACACATATACATACAAATTCACTTAAACTTATTTTGTTGTTGTTCGATTTCCGTGTGTTTTCACAGTTTATAATTAATATTGTATTATTATTACATTATATACTAAGCAAAAACACAATTTAATAATTATTTTTTAAATGTTGTATTGATTATTTTTTACTTTTATTATTGTAATAATTATTTTGTGATTTCTTTTTAAAAAGAAATCTATTTCAATCAGTTGTCCAATTAAAATTAGAATCGATTTCATTCAAATGCATAAATACAAAATTAAATACTAAGTCAATGAATATTTAAATCAGTTGTCTAATTAAAATTAACATCTATTCCTTACAAATGCATAAAACAAAATTAAATAATAAATCAAAGAATATTTAAATCAGTTGTCTAATTAAAATTAACATCGATTCCTTACAAATGCATAAAACAAAATTAAATAATAAATCAATGAATAATTCAATCAATGGTCTAGTTAAAATTAAAATTGATTCTTTACAAATATATAAAACCAAAATTAAATAATAAATCAATGAATATTTTAATCAGTTATGTATATAACATTAGAATCGATTCCTTTAAAATATTTTATTTTTTAAAATATTTATAAATAATAAATCAAAGAATATTTAAATCAATGGTCTAGTTAAAATTAAAATTGATTCTTTACAAATATATAAAACCAAAATTAAATAATAAATCAATGAATATTTTAATCAGTTATGTATATAAAATTAGAATCGATTCCTTTAAAATATAAAAAAAAAACAAAATTAACTAAAATTTGAATCGATTCCTTACAAATACATAAAACAAAAATTACATATTAAGGCAATGGTTATACAAATTAATGTTTTAATATTTGCGAAAATTTTCTTCCTTATAATATCACAAATTAGCTTTAATTATGAGCACTGCTCAATGGCCTATAATGACATTTATTTGGCTGTTAAGCATTTTGACCAAGTTCCTTTGGCAAACATCTTGAACTCTGCCAATGATATGTTAATAGGAAACACGCTCCCAAAAAATGCAAATAAATAAATAACAAACGAATCTGTGGCGAAAATTAAGTACAAAGCTGTTAAATATGAATAACGCTCTTTCCTTTAAGCCAATTTGTTGGTATTATTTTTTGTATTTTTGCACTGTAGTCTCATCTATTTTAAGCCATTCGGTTTCGTTCCCTAGGCACACATTCTTGTTGTTGTTGTTGGTCTTTTTAGGCAATTGCGACAAGCAACATTTGTAACTGTCTCGCGGCGGACAAAGTCGTTTCTGTGGCGCTCTCACTGCGCGGCCCAAAACTCTGTCTATCGAATTTGGGCCGAGTCCAAGTTCAAGTTTATACCTAAATATGAGCTTAGCAGGTCCAACACTTTGTCGGGGGGCGGGGGTGAGGTGTGGTGTGTAGGGTGTTGCTGCTCTGGAACCAAACGCGGGGCGATTGGCCTCGATTGCGTTTTACGTTTTTGCGTTAGCCACATTTTTAACAACTTCACCCACATTTAAAATTCGTTTTGGTTTTGGCGTTTTTGGAAAAAAGCAGCAAACGACGAAACCAGTTCAGATTGATTTAGTTTTTGGCAACGGCTCTGTCGTGTCAGCTATTGTTTATGTTGTTGTTGTTGTTGTTGTTATTGGTGTCTTAATGAGTATTCAGCATGCCACAACTCATAATTGAATGTGTACAAGAGATGCAATAGCTGCAATATTGAAATAGAATAAAGTTCCTTGATCTGTGAGATCAGCTGCCGCTCGCCACAATCTATAAAAATAAAACATTAAAAAAAGAAAAAAAAGATTGAAGAATTTGCTTGATGTATGACAAATTGGATTTGAGTTCTTTTTTTAGCTCTCAGTTAAAGTTCCCACAGTTTTCACAAAGTGGAGCTTTGGGTATTCATATAACCAAACTGCAGTGCTGCAGTAATGTCCAAACACCCACACACCCACACACACACAGACAAGCACACACACACACATAGTCACATACTGGGTGATCATTGTTGCAATCAGTCGATCAGTGATCTCATCTCATCGATCTTTTGTCCATGGTCGTTTCCCACACCTGAGCGAGCGAGCGAGTGAGCCAGGTACACAGAGAGAGAGAGAGAGAGAGAGAGAGAGAGAGAGAGAGTGAGAAATGGGGATGGAAACAAACTTTTGGCAAATAAAACGCCTTCTATGGCATTATGGAAATACCGTTAGACAAAAACAACAACAAAAACACGAAACCCAATCAAATTCATAAGCTTACCTACAGCCAAGATCAAAGGGGTACCCCGAAGCAGGTGACCAACAGATCTTAAACAGCAACTGTTGCTGCTGTTGTTATTGTTGTTGCTATTTTTGTTGTTGTTGTTGTTGTTGCTGTTGCTATTGCTGTTGCTGTTGCAGTTGCAGTAATCATTTGGCAGCGATCTATCATTGCCAACTGGCCAAATTATGAGAGATATGTACATATGCTTGACTTGGCTAGTTAGCTAGGAAGTTGTCTGTGAGAACCTTGAACCCCAAAAAAAAAAAATAAAATAAAAACAACAACAAATGATGTTAATGTTGTTGTTGTTGTTGTTTTTAGTGTTGACGGCAACGTCGACACGGCCTTTGAAATACGATTTTTGAATGGAACAGCGTAGACAGTTTTTTTTTCTCTTTCTTTTATTTTTTTGATATTGTGATTTTGATTGAGTAGAAAACTTGAAAAGTCGATTTCGAAGCCGTTGTCGTGCTTTGTTGGCCATGCTGGGTGTTAGTGTTATGGCCAATCCGGCTATCTGACAATTGGTGGCGAGTCCACCACTTCACTCCATTAGACTCAACTCTTTAAGCTACAGCTACAGCTACCGCAACACACTTCCCTCCCCGCCAAAGTGCTGCACCTCAGCATCGCAAGTCAGCCAACACAATGCGAATTTTTTTGTTGTTTATATTTTTTTCGTATTCGTAAAACGGTTGACGGCAAATCCGTTTAGGCGTCGGCCAAGTCAGCTTGCCCACACACACACACACACACATGTGTGTGTAGGGTATGTGAACACATTGGTAATTGCAGGCAGCGCTGAAATCAAAAATTTTACATTATAAATATTATGCTTGCCGTTAGCTTTCTGTATACCCTGTATACCTGTTCCAGCGGGCATTTCAACTTGAGCACAAAATCTATTGAAATCAAATATCAACTCGGATTTGTATATCGAATTTTTTTCCATCGTCACTGTTTTTATTTTGCAATGTCATTTTGAATTTTATATTTTATTTTTTTGGAAGTTTTGTTTTAATTTCGTTTGATTTAAATTGACATATTTACCGTGGTCTCTTTGCGGATACAAAATATTATTTTGGGCATTACGGTTATACACAACGCTATCTACACACACACAGACGCACACACCAATCTAATGCGACAGTTGCTTTTTGCAATTGCCTTTTACTTAATGTTTTACACGCCATTATTTCAGGACAGAAAAGCAGAAAGGCAGAAAGTAACCGAAATAATAAAGAAAAGAAAAATCTAAGCTAATTACGTGACATATATTTGTATGTGTTTGATTATGTGATTATGTGTGTGTGTGCGTGTTAATATGCCAGAAGTTGCAAAATCTTTGGCTTTTTTTGTCTTCTACCTGCACATCAGCCACCTGTCAATGATTCAATGGGAAAAGATCTAACCTAAAATGAATAAAAATAACAAATGGATTGAAAATTTAAACAATAATTAAGATGTTTATTTATTTGACCAGTTTGTTACTAGAGATAAGAACATGTTTGCAATTTTAAAGTTGATAGTAGTTCGGCGTGAGCGTCAAGACGAAGCTCGTCATTAAATCTTCCCGATGGAGCAGTGCCCAAGGCTGGTCGGTTACTTCAAGGATAATCTTCCCCTGATTAATAAGGGACGAAACAGCCTCAGGATATTGGTCATCATCCCATCCGTTTGTCTCGTACATGACCATTGCCATTGTTGCCGTGCCTCCGTGATCTTCGCAGACTCGGATGATGTCTTCCTCCATCGAAATAATATTGTCAGGATTCATAATGGAAGTGATTGCAGATCCAAAATTAAATGAATTTTAGGTTATTGTTAGTTTTTCTTTGCGTCGTAAAAACACGTCTGATTGCTAGAAATCTCCGACCGGAAAGAAAATATTTATTGACACATGACAACTCATCTGATCCCAGTGAAATTTCGATAGTCAAAGTAATCATCGATACAATAATAACTGATTCCAATTGTGCGTGAGTGTGGGTGCTGCCGGCAAATTGAGCTAGACAGGGTCACACTTTAAATGTCGGATATTTGTGCACCACACCAAGAAGCTAATGCGTTAAAAAAAATCAAATAAATTAAGAATAGGGGTTAACAGCTGGGTTCAGCTGGGTATATCATAATCAAGCATACTCGACTATTGCCTTTTTACTTATTTGCATTTGTTCTGTTTAAAAATGCCGCGACAAATTGCACTCAGCAGGGGAGGTCACACTGCCAAAATCAAAACAAATAGCTGCCAGTGTGTGTGTGTGTGTGAGGGCGTTCGCGCTTGCGTGATGGATGCACACCGGATCACACTTTAAATGTCGGATATTTGTGCACCACACCAAGAAGCTTTCATTAGCAAAACATACATATAAATATGCACTTATTTACAAGGCGGGCGTTTTGTACATATTACGCTGTAGAAATTCCGCAAACACCCTTTGCAATCCACATTCGCATTCGACTTCAAAGCAAGGCCGGCACAATTCCCACGCAATTTGGACGCGTTGATGGACTGCCGCCGATTTCGAGTCCATATAAATGTGCACACATAGTTGGAAGACAACAGACAACAGACAACAGACACCGTTGGAGCGAAGCGTTCCCAATAACAGTTATAAGAAACAACAATTTTGCATTCGCATAAATATTGTGAATTGAATAGTCAAATATGAAAAGCGCGCACTTTTTAATCTGTGTGTGTGTGTGTGTGCTTGTGCGTGCGTGTGTGTGTGGGTTGCAATTGTCGTGTTAATATTTACATATGCTCGTATTTACTTGCCAAGCACAGAAATGCTTTTGCTTTGTGTTGTTTTTGGTTTTTCTATGCCCAAAACTGGACAAAGAGCCAAATGGCAATTTGCACGATTCCCCGCCAAAAGATTGCCAGATCTCACGCACACACACACAAACACACATATACATACAAATTCACTTAAACTTTTTTTGTTGTTGTTCGATTTCCGTGTGTTTTCACAGTTTATAATTAATATTGTATTATTATTACATTATATACTAAGCAAAAACACAATTTAATAATTATTTTGTAAATGTTGTATTGATTTTTTTTACTTTTATTATTGTAATAATTATTTTGTGATTTCTTTTTAAAAAGAAATCTATTTCAATCAGTTGTCCAATTAAAATTAGAATCGATTTCATTCAAATGCATAAATACAAAATTAAATACTAAGTCAATGAATATTTAAATTAGTTGTCTAATTTAAATTAACATCGATTCCTTACAAATGCATAAAACAAAATTAAAAAATAAATCAAAGAATATTTAAATCAGTTATGTATATAAAATTAGAATCGATTCCTTTAAAATATTTTAAAACCAAAATTAAATAATAAATCAAAGAATATTTAAATCAATGGTCTAGTTAAAATTAAAATTGATTCTTTACAAATATATAAAACCAAAATTAAATAATAAATCAATGAATATTTTAATCAGTTATGTATATAAAATTAGAATCGATTCCTTTAAAATATAAAAAAAAAACAAAATTAACTAAAATTTGAATCGATTCCTTACAAATACATAAAACAAAAATTACATATTAAGGCAATGGTTATACAAATTAATGTTTTAATATTTGCGAAAATTTTCTTCCTTATAATATCACAAATTAGCTTTAATTATGAGCACTGCTCAATGGCCTATAATGACATTTATTTGGCTGTTAAGCATTTTGACCAAGTTCCTTTGGCAAACATCTTGAACTCTGCCAATGATATGTTAATAGGAAACACGCTCCCAAAAAATGCAAATAAATAAATAACAAACGAATCTGTGGCGAAAATTAAGTACAAAGCTGTTAAATATGAATAACGCTCTTTCCTTTAAGCCAATTTGTTGGTATTATTTTTTGTATTTTTGCACTGTAGTCTCATCTATTTTAAGCCATTCGGTTTCGTTCCCTAGGCACACATTCTTGTTGTTGTTGTTGGTCTTTTTAGGCAATTGCGACAAGCAACATTTGTAACTGTCTCGCGGCGGACAAAGTCGTTTCAGTGGCGCTCTCACTGCGCGGCCCAAAACTCTGTCTATCGAATTTGGGCCGAGTCTAAATTCAAGTTTATAACTAAATATGCGCTTAGCAGGTCCAACACTTTGTCGGGGGGCGGGGGTGAGGTGTGGTGTGTAGGGTGTTGCTGCTCTGGAACCAAACGCGGGGCGATTGGCCTCGATTGCGTTTTACGTTTTTGCGTTAGCCACATTTTTAACAACTTCACCCACATTTAAAATTCGTTTTGGTTTTGGCGTTTTTGGAAAAAAGCAGCAAACGACGAAACCAGTTCAGATTGATTTAGTTTTTGGCAACGGCTCTGTCGTGTCAGCTATTGTTTATGTTGTTGTTGTTGTTGTTGTTATTGGTGTCTTAATGAGTATTCAGCATGCCACAACTCATAATTGAATGTGTACAAGAGATGCAATAGCTGCAATAGCTGCAATATTGAAATAGAATAAAGTTCCTTGATCTGTGAGATCAGCTGCCGCTCGCCACAATCTATAAAAATAAAACATTAAAAAAAGAAAAAAAAGATTGAAGAATTTGCTTGATGTATGACAAATTGGATTTGAGTTCTTTTTTTAGCTCTCAGTTAAAGTTCCCACAGTTTTCACAAAGTGGAGCTTTGGGTATTCATATAACCAAACTGCAGTGCTGCAGTAATGTCCAAACACCCACACACCCACACACACACAGACAAGCACACACACACACATAGTCACATACTGGGTGATCATTGTTGCAATCAGTCGATCAGTGATCTCATCTCATCGATCTTTTGTCCATGGTCGTTTCCCACACCTGAGCGAGCGAGCGAGTGAGCCAGGTACACAGAGAGAGAGAGAGAGAGAGAGAGAGAGAGAGAGAGAGAGAGTGAGAAATGGGGATGGAAACAAACTTTTGGCAAATAAAACGCCTTCTATGGCATTATGGAAATACCGTTAGACAAAAACAACAACAAAAACACGAAACCCAATCAAATTCATAAGCTTACCTACAGCCAAGATCAAAGGGGTACCCCGAAGCAGGTGACCAACAGATCTTAAACAGCAACTGTTGCTGCTGTTGTTATTGTTGTTGCTATTTTTGTTGTTGTTGTTGTTGTTGCTGTTGCTATTGCTGTTGCTGTTGCAGTTGCAGTAATCATTTGGCAGCGATCTATCATTGCCAACTGGCCAAATTATGAGAGATATGTACATATGCTTGACTTGGCTAGTTAGCTAGGAAGTTGTCTGTGAGAACCTTGAACCCCAAAAAAAAAAAATAAAATAAAAACAACAACAAATGATGTTAATGTTGTTGTTGTTGTTGTTTTTAGTGTTGACGGCAACGTCGACACGGCCTTTGAAATACGATTTTTGAATGGAACAGCGTAGACAGTTTTTTTTTCTCTTTCTTTTATTTTTTTGATATTGTGATTTTGATTGAGTAGAAAACTTGAAAAGTCGATTTCGAAGCCGTTGTCGTGCTTTGTTGGCCATGCTGGGTGTTAGTGTTATGGCCAATCCGGCTATCTGACAATTGGTGGCGAGTCCACCACTTCACTCCATTAGACTCAACTCTTTAAGCTACAGCTACAGCTACCGCAACACACTTCCCTCCCCGCCAAAGTGCTGCACCTCAGCATCGCAAGTCAGCCAACACAATGCGAATTTTTTTGTTGTTTAT
Source organism: Drosophila dives (assembly GCA_035042365.1). Classification (NCBI taxonomy): domain Eukaryota; kingdom Metazoa; phylum Arthropoda; class Insecta; order Diptera; family Drosophilidae; genus Drosophila; species Drosophila dives. The sequence goes on along the minus strand of JAWNLJ010000443.1, from coordinate 5,016,375 downwards.
ATTTTTTTCGTATTCGTAAAACGGTTGACGGCAAATCCGTTTAGGCGTCGGCCAAGTCAGCTTGCCCACACACACACACACACACATGTGTGTGTAGGGTATGTGAACACATTGGTAATTGCAGGCAGCGCTGAAATCAAAAATTTTACATTATAAATATTATGCTTGCCGTTAGCTTTCTGTATACCCTGTATACCTGTTCCAGCGGGCATTTCAACTTGAGCACAAAATCTATTGAAATCAAATATCAACTCGGATTTGTATATCGAATTTTTTTCCATCGTCACTGTTTTTATTTTGCAATGTCATTTTGAATTTTATATTTTATTTTTTTGGAAGTTTTGTTTTAATTTCGTTTGATTTAAATTGGCATATTTACCGTGGTCTCTTTGCGGATACAAAATATTATTTTGGGCATTACGGTTATACACAACGCTATCTACACACACACACACACAGACGCACACACCAATCTAATGCGACAGTTGCTTTTTGCAATTGCCTTTTACTTAATGTTTTACACGCCAATTTTTCAGGACAGAAAAGCAGAAAGTAACCGAAATAATAAAGAAAAGAAAAATCTAAGCTAATTACGTGACATATATTTGTATGAATGTGTGTGTGTGCTTGTGTATATGTGCACGTATATGCCACAAGTTGCTTCTGCGAGGGGGGGGTCTATGTTGCAACATCTTCGGCGCTTCCTGAACGGCTTTCGCTCTCTTTTTTTGTTGCCTGTTGTTCTACCTGCACATCAGCCACATGTCACGTACAATGCGCTTTGTTGCATGCAACTCAGTTGCAGCGGCATCGACTTGCGTTATGAGTTGTCCCACTTCTGGCCTCTGCCCGTGTTGGCAAATTCGAGCTAATTGCTTCGACACCTGACCTGACACCTGACACTTCGGGGCCTGTGACCCATGAATGAGAAATGAAAATGCAGAGCAAAAACTAAATGAAAAATTGAAAAACGCCGGATTGAATGTGAGCAGAACCAAAACAAAAAGTAATAAAAATAAAATTGCACAATTATTTAGATGTTAAAATGTAATTTTCGACATTCAAAGTAATCATCGATACAATAATTGCCATTCCAATTGATTAACAATTAACACAATTTTGTGTGAATGCATTTTTCTCAAATCTGGCAACTTTAAGTTGATAGTTTTGGCAATTGTTAATCTGTTCAGCGGTTGACTGTAAATGAGTTCATTTCAAAGAAGTGCAGAGTCAAAACAAACAAAGAAAACATTGGCACGTGCTCCTCTTCCAAGAGTAACAAAATGCATGGTTAAGTAAAGGGGAAGGAGAAGGAGAAGAGGAATGGGAATGGGAATGGACACAATAAACGATTGCCTTGTCGACGCTTTTGAAAGTGAAAATGTGATGCAGTTTAGAAGACGTAAAATCGGCAATAGCAACAACAACAACAACAGCTAATAAAGTCACAATGAGGCAATCGTGGCACTTGTGCCACACACACACAAACGCAGCGTCGATTTGAAATAAAATTTGATTTCGGCTCAGTCCGAATTATCCATGCGCTATCAAACCTGAACATCGATCCATGGAAAAATAAACGGTATGCAAGTGAAAAAAAAGTCAAAATGAGTTGTCCAAAATGGGGGCTATAAATATGATATTTGGTCCATTGCAGCGCGTGTGCTGTGCACAAGGCCAAATGCCCGGCCGTGGGTAGCGCAGCGAAGATGCCAAGACCCATTTAACGCCTCTGGCCAAATGCATCGTGGGCGTCTGTGGCGCTGTCTCTGTCTCCATCTCCATCTCTGTCTCTCTCTGCTTTGTGCACTTTCAAGCTTTACCTTTTGTTCAGTGATAAGAGCTGAGGCTGAAGATGCCACACAAAGAAGACGAGCCCGGGAGACCTCGCTTCGATGCGATGAGCACAACGACTCGGAAATACCCTAGCAGAAAACAGATCAGCAGTAAGAGAAAGAAGATCTATTCATATTGAAATATATATATTCAAATTATGCTAATGCCACGCCCACTTGCAGCCTCAATCAGTTGTCAGACGATGATGCCCTTTTTTGGGATGAGTGCACGAAACGCCTAAAACAATAAACACCAAATAAAGCATTTTGAATTCAGTTTGTCGATATAACTATAAAAAAACGAAGTTATAAAAAACACATCCATTCAAATAATAATAATAATAATAAGCGACACGAGCGAGCAGCGAGGCAACTATTGAAATTGTTCAAATATTCAATTTTTGTAATAAATGTGCATAAATGAATATGGAATGAAGTAAATGGAAATGCAAATGCAAATGTAAATGCATCACACGTCAACACGAGATACGTTGCAGTTGTTGTTGTTGTTGTTGCAGTTGTTGTCTTTGGTTCCTTCAATTCGAATCGGATGGGTTTGGATGCGATCGGATCGGATCGAATCGAATCGGATTGCATCGCATTAATAAAACGACGCGCGCCAACGTTGATGACATAACCCGGCTAAAGACAAACGCCAAACTTGCAATTGCTAATACACACATATATCTAAATATATATATATGTATATAAATATATATATATAGATAGATATAAATATGCAATATGTGATTCTGCTTAAAAGCAGATACGTTTATCTTAATTCATTATAAAGATTCGGCTGATATTTGATATTGATTAAAGTTTAAAAATCACAAATTAAACACTTTATGTTAAATTAAAAATTGAAAATAATATTAAATATCAATTAACTTGTAATAAAAAATCGTAAAAAAAACCAAGCAATCAAATCTATAATATACAAATGCTAAAATAACAAATTGTTGTTGATTCCAACATTATTATGCAATCCAATTATAGAAAGATAATCTGCCAAGTATGGGAATTTCTTCGAGTGACTAAAAACACATATATGGCAATTGATATTGTGATACAGATAATGTAAATAGCTAATACATTTATTATATCTGATGGATTTGCCAAAAATATATATTATTTATAATTTACATATTTAACAGACTATTTCGAATATGAAATGATAAAGATCTGAGTAATTTATATACAGTTAATTGAAATTAATTTACTAATGAATTTTTGCATTAATTTTATAGAGGCGTATTTGCAAATGTATTTCAAAAATGAAATTTCCAAATACATGAAATATGATTATGATTTATTAACTGCACCCAATTCGCAATATGTTAATGCCCCCATCTAGCTGACAAATGCGTTAAGTATCTGTGTCAGAGGGGCGGGGCTGGCCCATTCACCAATTGGTCTCTGGTCTATGCCCAAATGACTGATGAGCGACGAGTGTCTCGCTGTGAATGTGATTGCAATTTTAATTGTGTGTGTGTGTGTGTATGTGTGTGTGTGTATCACTGGCTGAATGGGTGTGAATTTCTTTTTTTATAAATTGGTTTTTTTTTTTTTTTTTTTGGTGGCTGCGTGTCAATTAATTATGCATAACATTGCGGCGCCATCATTCGAATGATGTCTCGTCAGTGTAGCTCCTGTGCCCTGGCCTGGTTGTTCGTTTGGTTGTTGGTTGTTGGCTGCCCGGTCCAATCAGTCCAACCAACTGACGAGACTACACTTCTTTTTGGTGGACAGTGGAGGATGGGAATACGTTCAGTGTACAGCGTCGCCGTCGTCGTTGTCAGCCTAAAAATGCCGCGCTAAATTCTTGAGACGCTTAAAAATAAACTTTTTCTAAATTTTTGTCGCGCTTTTAAATAAGCCAAAAATATTTTTGACTTTCACTTGCAACGTGTCGCATTGCGTCGCAGTGCGTGTTACGCTTTTGTTGTTGTCGCTTTTGTGTCTAATTAATTGTTGTTGTTGCGCTCTTTCATTTGTTTTTAGCACGCAAATTATGTACGGCAAGCGGCGGAGGACTATTTGGCCCGGCGACAGGCGCGCAACAAATCAATGACACGCTCAATGACTTCCGGATTGGCCGGACCGATACTCGCCCTGGGCAATGTGCACTACCTGCCCGCCGCCAAGAGCGGCACCTTCTTTGCCCGCGACAATGTCTCCAACTTTATAACCTGGTGCAGGTGAGTCTTAACCCAAACAATACTCAATCAATCAATCAAATATTTCACACAACATCAATCAGAAGGAGAGAGAGAGAAAGCGAATGAGAGATATTGACTAGAATAGATAGTAAGAGAAAAATGAATCAAGAATTGAAGATGGATGTTAGGTTGATCAAGTAATAAATATAAAAAAACATGTAAAAGACAGACACTGAAGAACCAAGCCCAAACTGATCCCTAATTGGCTGGCTAAAATATACGTATATATAATAAATATTGGTTTATAACATGCATATATATATTCTGTATGAGTTAGGTTCTGCCTTCAAAGTAGTGGAATTATTTGCTATTAAAAATCGATATGTATCGATAATCCAGAAACGGATGCAGTTACCAGTAAAATTAAGCTAAATTAATCTGCGCCAGATATTCGAAATTTGAAGTTCCAGCTCTTATATATATATATATATATATATACTTTATGGGTTCGGAGATGCTTTTTTCTGCCTTTTATACACTTTTGCTCAACACTATTATTCACTTTTCACGGTTTCCAAGGTATATTTCAAGATTTTAACATTAACTGTCAATTGCCAGATTATCTAAATTGCCAGATTATCTCAATTGCCAGATTATTTCTATTGCCAGATTATCTTCTGTTACCTGCACTAAAAGTAATCAATTAATTTTTATTAATTGAACTAAAAAGTGAAAATCAAAATAAAGCAAGATTAAGCAACAGTCCATAAAAAGCAGATGATTTTGATGGAAAGGAATTTGAAAATTTTTTTTATCAATAAAAAAAAAACGAAATTAAACACTGATCCTTAAACATTGAACTGTGCATTTCTGCTGCTCGTTTACCAATTGATTGATTGACATCTGTGATTTGTGATCCTTGCAGAAAGAGCCTTAAGATCATCGAATGCCTGTTGTTCGAAACGGACGATCTGATCATGCGCAAGAATGAGAAGCATGTAATCCTCTGTCTGCTGGAGGTGGCCAGACGTGGCGCCAAATTCGGTAAGTGCAACACAGCCCAATCAAAGATGATCATGATGATGATGATTGTTATGGTAACCTATATGGATAAACCCAACTGATCCATATGTATTACGATATATTTATATATATATATATATATATATATATATATATATATAGGCATGCTTGCGCCGATGCTGGTGCAAATGGAGCGACAAATCGATCGCGAAATTGCTGCCGATAATAAAGCAAACGGTTGCAGCTGCGGCTGTGGCTGTGGTAATGGGTGCAACACCAACGGCTGCGGCACACAAACCGGCAACGGGTGCTCGGAAAGCGGCACCCAAACCGAGACGCCAACCGCCGGCGCCGAATGTGTGGCAGTCGAAACGGATCTGTACGACAGCGATACGGAGAACGAGGATGAGAACGATAAGGATCCGATGCTGATGTACGGGCCACAGCCACAGATCATTACCAATGATCTCAAGAGTCTCGATGAGATGGTAAGTGTGATACCAATATTAATAGAGAGTCCCAATTTCTATTCGAATCCCAAATCCCGACTACTTTTTATGACAATTTTCTATACGTTTTTTGACTTGACAATGGGTGTGTATGTGTATGTGTATGTGTTCGTGTGTATTTCGCTGTTTTCTTTTTTATTTCTTTTTTTTCTATTATTTTTTTTTTCTGCGGACCTCACGATTTTTTTTTATTATTGTTGTCGTTGGTTGTTGTTGTTGCTGTTTTCATAGCTACTTTTCTCATGTCCATTTTTAGCCATGGCTAAGTTTCCAGTTTCCAACTTGGGCAAAACAAATCAAATGCACAAAAACAACAACAAGCAGAAGATAGGAAAGAAACAAAACAACAACAAATGCAATCGATAATTGTTACAAGCAAAAACTTTATCTTTGAGGCTTTTTTTTAAGGGTTTACCTATTGGAAATATTCAGAGATGATGCTACTTAAGATGTTTATAAATCATCAATGTTTATAAATTTATTTACAAATTTCTGAATAATTTTTTTTTTTTTTGTGTCAATAAGAATTCAACATCAATTTTATAATTTGTCAAAGGCATCAAACAATTGGGTAAATTTTATGGGTATTTTTTTGTCTCAACAGCATTCTTATTACTTTTTAAAATTATAATTTTACAGCTAAAAAAAAATTATTATTTTTCTAATGGCAGTTTTTTAAATTTTTGAAAGATATTTTACATTTTTTAAACCAATTTTATGCAGAGTACTTAAGCTGTTTTAAAAAAGATTTAACAATCAAAATTCTTATTAGATAGGCAGATGAAAGGGGTATATCATTATTGTTATCGAGATCTGAAAATACTTTGAGCAAATTTACACATATATTACAAATTATATGGTTTAGGTAGTCCAATTAAATTGAAGTGTTTTAAAAACCATACAAATTAATAACAAGCATTTTGATAGGTTAATTTAAAAAATATTTAAATAAATATTATTCTAAAAATGAAAGCAAAAAATAATGATATAATTAAATCGAATTTGTTTAATATACAAATGAATATTTTAATAGATTTACTATTACTGATTATATGACAGTAAATCCAAAATCCACTTACAAAGTGTATTCAAAATGAATTTGACATGATGCTGGAGATGTGTTCCATTCCAAACAAAATCAAATGCAATCGATTATTGTTACAAGCAAAAACTTTATCTTAGAGGCTTTTTTTTAAGGGTTTACCTATTGGAAATATTCAGAGATGATGCTACTTAAGATGTTTATAAATCATCAATGTTTTTAAATTTATTTACAAATTTCTGAATGGTTTTTTTTTTTTTTTTTGGTGTCAATAAGATTTCAACATAAATTTTATAATTTGTCAAAGGCATCAAACAATTAGGTAAATTTTATGGGTATTTTTTGTCTCAACAGCATTCTTATTACATTTTAAAATTATAATTTTACAGCTAAAAAAAAATTATTATTATATTTCTAATGGCAGTTTTGTATATTTTTGAAAGATATATTACATTTTTTAAACCAATTTTATGCAGAGTATTTAAGCTGTTTTAAAAAAGATTTAACAATCAAAATTCTTATTAAATAGGCAGATGAAAGGGGTATATCATTATTGTTATCGAGATCTGAAAATACTTTGAGCAAATTTATACATATATTACAAATTATATGGTTTAGGTAGTCCAATTAAATTGAAGTGTTTTAAAAACCATACAAATTAATAACAAGCATTTTGATAGGTTAATATAAAAAATATTTAAATTAATATTATTCTAAAAATGAAAGCAAAAAATAATGATATAATTAAATCGAATTTGTTTAATATACAAATGAATATTTTAATTAATTTACTATTACTGATTATATGATAGTAAATCCAAAATCCACTGCTGAAGATGTTGCCCATTCCATCCTCTCCCGCCCCAACGTTGGCGTTTCATTCCGTTCCGTATCGTTTAGTTGCGACTCGTTTCGTTTCGATTCGATTATTCGATTGTTCGCCCGATGGCGCCGGATGTGCCAACAACAATTACAATAATCGCAATTGCGCATGGTCATTGCAAGTGTGACTGCGAGCAGTGCGATTGCGCGACGACATCAGCAATCGCAAGCGACGAAAGCGACGCTGCAGCAACAGCAGCAGCAGCAGGAGGAACCGACAATGGACAACGCTTAAGGATTGAGGAGCTGGCAAATAGACAAACCAGGCAGGCAATCAGGCAGCCAGGCAAATCGGAAAACTAATGAAAAGCCATGCAAACATTTCCTCACGCCGCCAGCAACATTGACATCAATGATGACGATGACGAAGACAACGACGACGACGACGACGGCGACGACGATGGCACAAACAATGCACACAGCTTACCCCAACCCAGCCTGCACCGGATTGTGGCTACCCACCGCATTTGGTTCGCCACACTTTCTCAGCAGTTTGTTGGGATCGACAGCTGCTGCATAGATGGATAAATCGTTGCGCATTTATTGGACGCAGCATGGACATGAACGTGGCACGGCGCATTGCATTTACTGTGGCAACGGCTACCATACAGCGCCACATGCTGCCAAAACATTGTCAGGCAACAACTTAAATAGCAACAATACAATCACTACAACAACCAGGCAACAATAACAAAGTGGCCTGGCGTGCGGACATGCTCAATGGATCGATGGTTGAGTGCCGTGTCTTGGCCTGGTCTTGGCCTGGCCTGGCCTGGCTCTTTGGCTGTGCGATCACTCAGTCAGCCAATCAATTTGTTTGCAGCAGCAGCAACATGCGGCAGCAGCCAAATCAGCAAATAGCCTCAACAACTTGTCGAAAATCAAATGATGTGCCACCACCACAGCAGCAGCAGCAGCAGCAGCATCAGCAGCAACTGTTGCAAGCCTAGCTGCTGCAACTGCAACATCAGCTTACAGCATGCTGCAAACTAGCCACGAATCATTTGTCGCTGCCGTTTGGCACGTCCGCATCGTCGTCGTCGTCGTCGACATTATTGTTGTTGAAGCTGCGGTAGTTGTTGTGCTTCTGTTGTTGCTGTTTTTGTTGTAGTTTGGCAATTTATGGCCTGACCAGGATAACAGCGCCACAGTCACAAGCAGAGGCACAAACATCAGCCATTGCCAGCGCCAGCTAATCTTGCATGCGTCACAGTCAGAGTCACGCCGCTTCACGTCCTCAACTTGCCACACGCCTCTCGTCTCGCTCCCCTCCATCGATTTCACATCAGTGCGCCGCCTGCCAGATCATTTTGCTGGCTTATCGCCATGTTAGATTTATTGTGATGCCGTCTTGCCACAAGGCTACGCCTCGCCTCGTCTCGCCTCGCCTGCTTGCGTCTCCTCTGCTTGCTAGTTGGTCTCTCGTGTCACGAACACAATTTGTATTACTATTTTTTTTTTTTTATATATTTATACACAATATTTGAAGATTTCCACAAATATATTAAACTTTAAAAAATTCAATTTAAAAAAAAAAAAAATAAAATAAAGAAAAAATTGCATAAAAAATAACTACAATATTTTCTCAAATATCTAAGTTATTTATTTATTTATTTGAAAAGAGTTTCAAGTGTTGATTAGTGCAACCATCACTAGATGCACACATTGCCGAAGCAGTTGTGGCACAGTTCCCACTTAGTAGAAGACAACTCCTGCAACAGGCAACAAACAACATGCAACATGCAACAGGCAACTAACTAGCGAAGTTCAAAGGTGCAAATGCGTTTTGTCTGTTTCGCCGCCTCAAAGCAGCTCTTTTGTGGCAAGCTTTACTTTGTGTATGGCAGTCAAAAGGCCTGTCAAAGGCAGCGGCACAGTAGCCAAGTAGCCGACTGGTAGTCACTGCCACTGCCTCCCTGACTCCCAACATAGACAGACACAACCAAACCCAAACCCAAACCCAATCGAAACGAAACGAAACGAGCCAGTTGCTCTGGGGCCTGATCTGTCGTCTCGTCTGTGACTGGAAGCTCTGTGTTTGTCTGTTTGTCTGTTTGCCTGTCTGTTTGTCTCCTTGGCTGTTTGGCTGTTCCGCTCATTTGTTTGATCATTTGTTCGGACAATAGCAGCGCGTGAATTTATTCAGTGAATACAAAGTAACAAAAAAAAAAACAAAAAAAAAACCAAAAACAGGCATTGCGACTTTTTGCCTTTCGGTGGTGGGATCTCTCTTTAATCTTATGCAATGGCCTGGCCTGGCCTGGCCTGGCATGGCATGGCCTGGCCTAGCTTGGCTTGGCCTGCCTCCGGGTCAGCTGCTGGGCCTGCAGCTTGCTTTTGTCCCTATCAAAGACATACAACATTTGACACATACAATTGTTTTGCTTGCATTTACAGGTCAGAGATTTGGTGGAGAAATGCACATGCCCCTCACAGTTTCCCATGGTGCGCGTCTCCGAGGGCAAATATCGTATTGGCGACACCAAAGTTCTCATCTTTGTGCGGGTAAATTAAACTCAATCTTATCTTAATAATATTTATTTATTTTACATTTTTTTATTATTCAATTTTTGTGGCAGATTCTGCGCTCTCATGTCATGGTGCGTGTGGGCGGCGGCTGGGATACGCTCTCGCATTATTTGGACAAGCATGATCCTTGCCGCTGCCGTTCCCAGCATCGCAGCTCCATCCAGGCGCGTCTTATGACCCGCAACACAACCAACTCGGGCAATGGCATTGAGCTGCACAAGGCGCACGTGATATACGAACGGTGAGTAAGGGGTAAGGGGTTGTCACACACACACACAGTTGCTAATACAGATGCAGATACAATTGATGAGCACAATAAGCTCCATTAGGAACTGCCGGAGTAGGTTGCTATTCATTTTCCCCACTCAGACCACAAATCAAGTGGTAAACTGAGAAATTCATCAATGTTTATTTATGTAATTTATATTTATATTTGTGTTTGTTAAAATTTGATAGATTTGTTGACCATATCAATTTGGTTTCTGTGTAGATTATTTCGTTATCAAACACAGCTAATAAAATCGAATTTATCGATTTATTTGCTGTTTTGCTACGGTTTTCTCTTTCTTTTTTTTCATTTCGTTGAGTCAAATAGGAATTTTTAAAATTGATAATTGATAATTAACAATTGATAATTGGCAATTGATATTTGTGCTAAATGCCATAACCGATTTATGATGGACCTATTTGTACAACATTTCCGTTTGGTTGTAACTGTTATTTATAGTTGCATGTGTATTGCTACATGTGGCATGACACAAGGCTACAAGAAAATGTCGATTCCAAAAAAAACAAAAAAAAAATAGTGCACTCAAATCAAATTGAAAAATGATATAGAAGACAACCAATTGGAATGGTTTTTGAATATGCACAAAAGAAGCATTTTTAGAACCAAAACCGGAATTCGCATCGAAAACGCATGTTTTAAATAATTCAAATTCCAAATCGGCATTTTTTTTTAAGATCCAAATAACAAAATTTCAAATGCCGAAGCTGCCAAGCAGCTCCAACCAAAAAACCCACTAACCGCGAAATCATCTTAATCTATTCCTTTGCAGCTCACCACCCGCAGCACGCCGCATTATGTCGTCCGGCACAGTCGGAACTGGAAATGGAAATGTGGCAGCAACTGCAACGGCAACTGGATCGGGAGCAACATCGCCGGCCGCTGGAGCAGTGCAGACCACATTGAATGTTAAGCTTCGCAGTCGCAGTCCGACGCCGCAGCACAAGTATCTCAATCAGACAAATAATAATGCGTTGGCCAATGCCAATGCCAATGTGAGCAGTAGCAACATGGAGCTGTTAGCGGGCTCACCCATGTTGGGACGCCGCTCGATGTCGCCCAGCCAGCGGCGGCTGATCGATATGCGCAAGAAGCAGAGCTCCCTCGACACCTACCACAGGGATGGGCCCAAATCCCTGCCGCTTGCCCCAACCCCTGCCGGCGACAGTTGCGATGAGGCCACAACCGGCCCAACTGGCACATCTGCAACGATCACCAATGGCGCACAGCCGGAGCAGAACAGCAAATTCGAGAACATCAGCGACAATGGCAGCGAGATCAGCGACGAAGGCTATCGCAGCCTGGGCGTCATTCAGTCCAATGCACAGAAGCGCGAGTCCCTGCACAGTCAGGCCTCCATTGAGGACGCTGAAACCAATGGTAAGTTGTGGACCAATAAATATGAACCATCCATAAAGATGTCGATCTATACAGATCCATAAAGATGTCGATCTATAAAATCACTTCTCATAAATTTTGCAACATTTTTCAAATATACTTGTAAAATTTTCAATCTTAAGTTTTAAATAATTTTTTTTTTTGCTTTATTTTGGATTTAGATTTATAAATGAAAATAAATAATTTAAATTATTTTAATAATTTGAAACTCGAGTCAAAATGTTGTATATTTTAATGTATTTTTTAAAAACACCTTTATTAATTAATAATAATTATAAGATTGAAAAATAAATAATAAAAATTTGAAATTTAAATTTCAAACTGGAAGAAAAAATAATTTGAAACGCAAGAAAATTTTTAGTTAGGTTTAAATTACGTTAATTTAAAATTAATATTATGAAGAGTAAAAGTAGCAAATTTTAATTTTTTATTAACTGCTAAAATTATAGCTATTTTATAGATAATGTATAAATGGAGAAGTGATGAAGTGAGCAAATGAAGGGTGTACAATATTCGGCTTGCTTTATTTGCAATTAATTTTGTAATGTATTGAATTAATTTTGGTGTAATTTCGAATTTGTTGCAGCGCGTCTTGATCAAACTTCCAGCGACTCGCAGATCTCACCCACGGACGAGCCAGAACCAGAAACAGAATTAGAACCAGAGCCGGAGACAGCTAGAGAAGCAGGGGTGGAGGTGGAGATAAAGGTTGAGCCATACTATGCCATCTGCGATGCGATGGATGGCCCTCAATCGCTGCCCGCCGTTCTGTCGCTGCCCAAGCCGAGCGGAGCTGCCCGCTACGCTGGCGAGGGACACAGCAGCAAGTTTGAGCAGTCTGGCGTTTATATTGACGATGATGAGATTACGGTGACAACTGATGTGGATGTGCATGTGGATGCTGCCACAGATATGAACAGTGGCAATAAGCTGGCAGCAGCAACGAACCAGCCACAATCGCAGGGCAGTAAAATACCGCGCTCTCCGCTTGCCCAGCGACGTCGTCGTCGCAGCAGTAGCATTGATAATGCCACCTGTGCTGGTGGCAGTCTCCAGGACTTAAGCACACGCCCCCCGCTAAACGGCGTATTCAGTCGCAAACAGCCCGTCTATCGCTCTGTGCGTCGCCCTGCATCAGGCGCCGCCACGTCGACGTCCCCATCCCGATCCCCAGCCACGGCCACATCGACCCTAAAAGCATCACAATTGCCGCTGGTGCGGGATGTGACGAATACGTGGGGTACAAGCAATTCGGCAACGCCAACAAGAAGCAAGAAGCGGCCAACAATCAATGTGGACACATTTGTGCCGCCGTCGGCTGCAGCAACCACATCGGCGTCTCCGTTCGAACGTGGAACGAAGACGCGCTCCTCGCACATCTTGTACGACAGCAATGGGCGGCGGGTACGCGGATGTACAAGCTCACTGACAACGTCACCTGTGAAGAATAATGCCTCATCGCCACTGGCCCAGCAGCTGCTCGAAGCGGCCAGCAGTGCCAAGAACGATGCACAGATTCTCGAGAAGATGAAGACACTGCTCTCCCGCTATGCAGCCGGCAATCAGCAAAAGCAACCGCAGCAGCAACAGCAGCCGCGCCCGAGTCCAAGCAATTGCAATGGAAAGAAGACGGCCGTCTATGAGGATTTCACCACGGCGTGGGTGCACAGCAATGGCAATCTGGAGAGATCCGAGAGCTGCTCGCCGCCGGCAAAGGCACGCTCCAAGCGCAGCTCGGGTGCCTCATCCTGTGGCAGTAACAACTCGGTCGGTGCAGCAGCGGCGGCGGCGATGGTGTCGCCGCGACGAGAACGTGGCATGTCCAAAATACCGGCGCCAGTTCGTCATAACACGGAGCTTTATTAACGGCACGTGCGGACGCCCAGCGTCCGGCCAAAGACCAGGACCAGAACCAGGTCACATGTCAACCAACTTCCAACTGTTTACTGAGAGACGACGACGATCGCAATATGAATTTGAATATGAATATGAAAATGAATATGAATAGAATTGTGAATGTGAATGTGAATGTGGTTGCTGGTTTGAGGGATTCAAATTAGAGCTTAAGATAAAGTTAGGGCCAAGCTGGAATTGTCCGTCTGTGCGGTTGTTCAATTTATCGTTCGTTGTTCGTTTACCCCAATCGTAGCGAACCGAACCGAACCGAACCGATTCAAATGTAATTGAAGCGAATGGAACCGTTCCAAAAAACCTCAACGCATATACAATACATAAAAACATAAAAAATCAAATATACTCGTCTATCTCTAGGAAAACATAATCTAATCAAAACTAAGAAACGTTAGGGAAAGAGCAAACAGTAACTGCCTCATCAGATCCCCCTCAGTTTGAGTTTGAGTTTGAGTTTGAGTTTCAATTTCCTGCTGGCTACATTCGTAGCTGGCTCTCGTTAATTTTTTGTCTGATCACTCGGTGCAAATAGCATGTTGCTCGCTACTCCAGTTCAGCGAGTATTCCCAAGTGCATCCAACCAAAACATTTCCAAATGTAATCCATCTAGTATCTAATTCGATTTCGCTTGAACTGCGTGCCTTCAGAACGAAGAACCAAGACGAAGAAGAGTGCACAACCAACCATTAACAATCCAAATTGAGACTTTAAACTATAACTATACCGTTTCATCTTGTTCTTACTTACCACTCAAGGTATTCTATATTATTTCTTTCGAATAGGATATTAAACTAAGCAACAATTAGTTACACATATGCATTGCTCTCGTGATAGATCTTAGAAGCAACCACATACATAGAAAGCGCATAATTTTCTAGAAGTTTTACGACTACTCCATACACACACACACACACACAAACACACATTTATATATATATATATATATACATACAAAGATGTTGTATATAGGCTGAAAAATAATAATGCAATTAAAGAGGAAATATATCTAAATCCTTGCGTAGAGGAAATAATAAAGGTATCAAATTAGGACTGATTGTTGTGCGCGTGTGTGCCTGTGTGTGTGCGTGTGTGTGTGTGCATGTATGTGCGATGAATTTTTTTCCAGCATAGTCTTAGAAAAAAAGAACATTTATTTTTATACGCAAGCAAAAGCCATCAATGTGAAAAACAAAATCAAAATAATAAGGGTGATGAGAAGCTTTTAACGAAAATTCGATTTTACACATACAAAATACGATATGATAAAAGGCAAAAGAATATATATACATTCGTATATGTACAATATATATAGCCTTAGCTAGGACACAGGAAAAAGTATCCAATAAAAAAAAATAAAAAAAAAACATAGAGTTGAACTAAATTTTTGGTGCTTTTACTTCGAACAGGCGAAGACCGAACTAAATTTCATTTACACCCTCAAAAAAAAAAGAAAAAAAAAACGAAAACAAAAAATTAAAATTCAATTTCAATTAAACTAAATAAACCTATAGCAATGTGGTTGGCGGTCACAAATTGATCAAACGTTAAGTAATTCCCTTAATCGAGTAATTAATTATCACAACACACATATACAAATGCATACTTACATATATATATATCGAATCCCATAACCGTACTATGCTAAATTTATAATCCCCATATAATTAGATCGGGCAAGTGTTCGATTACAGTTATCATTTGACAAAAAAGTATCTATTAATTTTATAGAAATATACGAATACGTCTGTGTATTTGTTTATTATATTTGTAATATTAAATAACCATAAAAATGTTTTTTTTTTCTAAAATAGTTTTTTTTTCGATTTTTGCTTCTTATGAAGCAAAGTTAAAATGTTTAGTACGTCGTACCTTTATTAAGATGTGTACATATATGTGTTTGAATGTATGCATATAAGTATTTAATATATATATATATATACCTATATAGGTATAGGTATAGGTATATATACCTATATAGGTATATATATATATATATATATCCTTACTTTATGAATACGATATTCAATATTCAATGTTTGATGTTTTTTTTATGAATAATATGTATATGATTTCGAGTCGAATTTTTTTCAGTTTTGTAACGTAAACCAAATGTATTTCAAACAACAGGCAAACGTATTTATATGCCCAAAATGTAACACATATGTATTCTCTACTATACTATAGGACCTAAGCTCCTAGCTATATATACAAAAACATATGTAGATCAAATCGAAACGATGACAAATTAATTTCAGCAAAACGACAATTTAATTGTTTACAACACACGCACATTTAAAATATATAAAACAAATATAAAAAGCAAAAAAAAAAAACAAAAAAAAATGATGAATTTAAAAAAAAAGAAAAGTGAATTTGTTGCTGTGTATTGACTTACTGTCAATTTATTATTCTGCTCTCTTATTTTTTTCTTTAAATTTCGTGTGTTTTTTTTCGGATATTGATAAAAAAAACAAACATATAAAATGTATTTTAAATACAATTAAATATTATTAAATCATTTAAAGCAAACTAACTATTAAAAATGGAATAGAATACAAATATGTATGTATGCAAACAACAACAGAAACATTATTGATTTTAATCACAAACGTTTAATAAATAAATACACCTATATACTAGTAAAAAAAAAACAAAGAAAACGAATCAATTTGGTTTTTCTCTTCCTAATTACAATTAACATATTTCTTTCAGTTCATTATATTTACAGCTCATAACCTATATATATATATATATATATATATATATCTGACATATCTTACATCTTGTTAATGTTGCAAATCTCGCATAGCGAATTGGTTGCTTGGTTGGTAAGCCAAAAGGTACTTGGCAAGCGGATCATCATTCATCGTCTGGCATCGAAAGCATTATGGATAATTATAGAAGTGGAGTCATTAAGGACGCTGTTGTCCGTTGTGGCTCTGCTCACCGTCAAAGTAAATTAGCTGGTACATCTGCATCTAATTGGAAATAATCTGGCGACTTTCTCAGCATTTTGACAGCCAATTAATTTATGCATGCATATCCGTACTAAATATAAACAAGTCACATTTTCAGATAACTGCAAAATGTAAAATAAAAAATAAGATAAAAACGCAAACAATTTCGTTTGTTAACTTCGAACTTTATTTTGAACAAGCACGCACATATACTTATTCGATGACAATCACCAAACAAGGTATATTTTGTGTATATAATTATACGGTATTGTGTACTGATTGTTTGCCTTTAAATACTACTTATAGATCGCCCAGATTGCCCAAACCGTTTTCCGCCGGATTGAAACGTGCCTTGTCCTGACTCTCGGTCCAGGCCTTTGCAATCATTTGCTTTGTCTTGGAATCGCCGCTGTTGTACATCTTCTTCATGATGTTGACCAACGCCCCCTCGGGATTCTCATTGTCCTTGGCCAACTCGCTGTCCTGTTTTTGCTTAAGGCGCTTCTGTATCGATGTTAGCGCATCCCAGTTCTGACCCTCTTCGGCCTTCTTAAGATATATCGCCACCATGTCCGTTTTTACCTTGCGATAACTTTTAGCCACATCGATGGGATACAGCAGATTATTGACGGCGAGGCCAAAGTCCTTGCCCTTCAGATTGCTCACGTGCAGCTGCAGCGAGAGATCCGTGTAGTTAACGGTGACAGCCTCCTCGGCGCAATTCTGTACGCCCTCCAGTGTAATGAAAAGTTTCACAAATTTAACGCTCTGATCCCAGCCATAATCTGTCAGATCGTGCAAATAACTGTGCAGTGCAAACAAAATTAATTTTATTTATTATTTACAAAAAGCAAATTGAAATTGGCTTACCGTTTAGTTTCAGCGCCAGCCGTTTGACGTTCCGCTGCCAGGCGTGCCTTGATCTCCAGATTGATTATTTCACGCTCTGCCTCCGCCTTTGCCTGTGTCAAAGCGCCTTTAACACGCGCACATTTTGCCTGCTCCAACAAAGCGGAGCATTCCTCGACATCGGCTTTCAGCTGAAATCAAACGATAGGGTTTATTTTTCCCCTTGTTAAATGATGAATTTCAACTCACCTGTTCCAGGGGCATTGTTGATGTATTCAGTGGATTACTCTTGACAAAAACGTGAGCAAAATTCAATTGTAGTGTAGAAATTTCGAGCAACAATGACGCCGGCTTATAGATGTACTTATTCTTACAACATATCGATACGTTGAATATATCGATAGGCCGCTCACGACCTTTAAATACGCCAAGTTCATGGTTGATTCAAAAATATAAATAGTTGCAATTTTGCTATAACGGCCTAAGCGATAACAGTTTATATGACGTTATTGGAATATAGCTATATATATATATATTCAAATATATATAGATAGATTTTTGTTTCCAGAGGTCTAGTATTCATTGCTGGCAACTCTGATCATTACGGTGCTTTTCCAGTTAGTTTCATTTGTGTGTGTCGTGTGAGATTTGTGTGATTTTGTAAAAATAAAAATAGTTGAATAAATCATGAGTCTGGAAGATGAAAGTTTTCCCGCCGACGAACTATATGATAAGCTGAACGCCCGACAAAGCAGCGTCGACCAATGCCTGCAACGACAATACAGCTTCTTTCTGAACCACGACGAGGGTGATAACTTTGAGCGCGGCGCGTCGCCATTTTTAAATAGCTCGGAGAACACGTGCGCCAGCGATCCCGTGGGAATCGACCACGAGGACACCAAACATGGTAAGCCAAAAATAAGCCAAAAGTAAGAAATTTTGATAATGCCATCCGTTGACGCAGGCAACAAGGTCGATGATGAGTGTGAGGGGGAGGAAGGTGCCTCGACGCATCCAAAGTTAGGCAGTGGGCGGAGTAGCAAAGCCGTATCCTATCAGGACATACATACAGCATACACGAAGCGGCGCTACAAGCACGTGACCAGCAAGGTGCGCAAATACATTGCGGATATAGATGAGCAGACAGCGAAGTCGCGTCTCAATCCATCAAGCACATTTCAACGACATCGCTCAATGCCCGAATCACTGACACAGGTCAAGCTAAACGACGACGAATCGATGTCAACGGCGCACAGCAGCGAGGCGGATACAAATACACGCGACGAGAGCTACGAACGCCTCAGTAACGAGAAGGACACTCTGCAGATGTACAACGATTTTCTGGAGGCACGCCTCAACAAGAAGTCCAATGATCACATCCTTTTGCGTCGCAACTTTGAAGCGGTACGCACCGAACTTAGCGATTGCAAAGAGAAACTCAAGCGTCAATCAGCCGACAAGCTTGCCGTGGCAAATGATGGCCGTTCCTTCTTGCCAACCATATACCACCAGCCAAGCAGGCCGTGCTTGGCCAAGGCTACGCAAACCGACAAACCGCAAACCGACAGCAGGGCCGTTTTGCATACCTTGCACATTTTTCGCTTCTCCGATATGTCGGAAGTGCCACCAATTACGACGATCGCAACTGCTCAGCCACATTCGAATTGTAATTTGACTGACATCACGTTGGACAGCAGCGTTGGTTCCATTGAATTACCGGCGGTTCGCAGGCTTCATTTGCAGGATTTCATTAACAGCGGCTCCCAGATAGAGGCTAACCCAATTGGTAAGGGATATGATTAGTATATAAAATACATATATCTATATTTTTGGATTTCAAAATATATTTTCTTATATACAAATCGATTTTTCATTGTTAAAAAAAAAAAAAAAACACACTTTATTTAATTAACCTGAATCTAAGAACGGCATATCAGATCTGATTCTTTTTTTATTTGCGAAAAACTAAATAATATGATTGATGTATAATCTCTTATTTTTATTATGCAGCAAGCAACGATGGCGTTGATTTTGACGTTAACTTGCCACCCACCAGTTACAATCGTCGCATCACAACAACCACTAACAACTGGACCATGAGCGATCCGAGCAGTAATGACTCCGCCATTGACATTGATCAACATGGTAACAGCTACTGCACCAGCACCCATAGCGAAATTAACGGACTGCGTGCCAACCGAAGGCTGAAGTCGCGCGCTTCTCGCATGTTTCAACGTCTATTTGGGCCGTGTGCCCGTTGCGATGATCCAAAACAGACATTGGATGGCAGTGCCGATGGCAATTATATGCTTATGATTCGTCCGACAAACAATCATTTGCTTTAATTTCTCTCATTTATAGTATTTATTACACCGTACAGTTTTTACGCGGTCGCTTTCAAAATTTGCGTTCGTATTTTTAACCTTTCCAAGTGCTGTAAACAAATTTGTAGTTTTATGTTTAAGTCAGTTTTGTAAGTATTAATGGATTTTGTGTATGCCATGTATTCGAAATATAGATAGGCTATCGTTAAAGTTGTATTCAGTATTTGTAATATTTATAACGCCGTTCAAATTTAACGCTGGCGTTTTAAAAATGTTCCGTTGATTTAAAACCCATCCAATTATATGTTTGTCAGTTTTGTAATTTTATATTAAATTTATGCATGCCAATTATAAACGTGGATTTTAATTATTAATATTGTGTCCTAAAATTTTGGATTATTTGCAATAATGAATATAAGTTTATATTATTGGTAATCGATATGCAAAGCGAGGTGGTAACCCGATATGCCAACAATATGCAACATTGCAGTCAGCTGGTCAGCGTTTATCGCTCGAAGCGTCTGATTATATTTGTCAAATAAATGAAAGAGTAAGTGGAGAATATCGTATGGGGGCGCACATTATTCGATAATACGGCAAGTGGTGCAGAGTGGTAAGTGTTCCCGCTGTTCATATTCGCCAAACATCGTGCGTGATTATATATACGTCACACTATATGCGATTGGCAGCGGGAGCGTCAGCAGAATACGCGACAGAATTTGTTAGATTTAGAATCGAGTAAAAAAGTAAACGGTTCGAAAAACTCAGTTAAATTACAGGACTCAACCATCTCGTTTGGCTGACGAAAAAATAGAAATAAATATTTTTTGTTGTGTTCAATATTTTAATGTGTGTTTTAAGTGCCCTACAGTGCGGGCAGAAAAAAAAACAAAAAATAGGAAAAAGAAAAGCTGTGCGTCAATTGAAAGCGGACAACGGCAACAAAATTTCCAACTCGATACGCTTCCCTACACATCGACAAACATAACCAGATCCACAACCATCTCAGGCCGATGGTGCCATTGGTACCACCAACGACGTCTGGACAATGGAGAAACGCATCAATTCGGGCAACGGCTGCTACGACTACGACCACGAGAACAGCAGCAGCAGCAGAAGCTCCACGGCTTTAATCGCTGCACCGCCATCAGGAACAGCAGCAGCAGCTGCTGCCACAACTCTCAAACACTCACTTGCAACGCGGATAAGCTGCAACGGCAGTGGCAACAAACCGCAAACAGCAACAGCAATCGGCGGCAACTCTAGTCCTAAATTGGCAGCCACATTTCAGGGCATGAGTGTCAATGTGTCAATGCCGCCAACATATACAACATTTTCACCTCGCATCAACAAACAACAACAACTACAAGCAGTACCAACAACATCAACATTTAATCATAAACAGCAGCATAGTCACATCAGCAACACCAACAATGCCAACAGGCTCCTGAAACAGACGCCAGCAGCGACGCTCGAACAACATGCGTTGGGCAACACCAGCAGCAGGACGAAGCCGCGCAACAAAAGCGAAGGTAAACGGCTGGTCACCATTTTGTTTTCTTTTCAATTTGTTTTTTAATACACGTATACATGTGTGCATATCTACACATACGTACATATGATTCTTTTGCTACGGCAGCACTGTCCCTCTGTCTGTCGCTTTGAAATCTATTTTTGTGCACAACTTTCGTTTGCCACTTGGAGAAAAATTAATTTTGTACACACAAAACAGAAAGATAAAATGATGTACCACTTACGATAAAAAAGGACAATGTTTAGATATAAGGATAACGTAAACGATAGAATATAAAAAAGAAAAATTAACCTTAGCAGAAAGTTGAAAAGACGCAAGGAGTGGGTGGCCGGGCACAGGGGTCAGTTAAGTTAAGAGTGGCCATGTTTTACTAACACTCCATATATATATATATATATATTACAGAGGCCATCAGCGATTTGCTGCAACGCATACCGGACATTGGACAGATATTCGATGTGCAGTGTCGGATTGGAAACGGTACATTTAGTACCGTGCTGCTGGCAACGCTGAAGCGCGAGGCACAACTGCCGGATGGAATGCGGCGCAAGTTTGCGATCAAACATCATATACCCACCAGTCACCCTGATCGCATAATGAAAGAGCTGCAATGCATGACAGATATGGGGTATGTAGAAGTACGATCTATCTATCAATTATCAATATGTCATCAGCGGTGTTCACTCTGCTCTCGACTCTAAAGCGACTCCAAACCAAACCAAAATTTCTTAGTTTTTATTTTCTTTCTTTTTTCTTAATTTATTATTTTTGTTTAGAGCGTCACGAGCGACGTCAGCCGTCAGCGACACACATGCATACATACATATGCGCATATACATATATATAGATGCCTATTTACATACGTCATTGCAAGTTATTTAAGTAGCGGATAGCGTTGTTATTGCCATTGGCCCAGCGTTTATTGCACTTTCACACAACAATCACGTGCACTCTGCTCTCTCTCTCGCTTGCTAGCCAAACTTGTAATGTTTGTTTACAAATCATTTGCATAAGTATATATATATATATATATATACATATATATATTCATATATAAAATATTTATTTAGTGTAACGTAAGAGCGATATAATGAATATCTATGTATTTATTAGGATGTGCGCAAAAAGTTTAATTTTGTATGCATATTCCCTGAATAATTATCGATTATACGCCTTGGGCACATTGTGCTTGTTATCGATAGTCTGTGTGCTGCTTGCCCGTATTACAGGTAGTGGCCAATTATCACACAAACGTATATATCTGAATGACTAGCCGATGACGTAGAATAACCGTTAAATACCACTTCGAACTACCTTGAGCAAGGTTATCAGCAACAAATAACGGCTAACCCAAATACCAATTACCAATTTGCTGCCAGCTGTCTTGGATTCCCCCAACCTTTCTCCTTCCACACACTCATAAAAATAATAACAATGATAGCCGGCCGGTCTGTCTGTGTATGCCAGTGAACTAAAGTCTTTGCTCTCTCTTACTCTACCTCTCTATCGCTCGCTCTTTGCGTACATCTATACATATATATATATATATATATATATATATATATATATTATATATATATATATGTATAAATCGTGCTCCATTCCGTTGCCATTCAATTTGCGCAAATTCTGTTGCCCAGTTGCGTCACAGCGATAATAATTACATTTGACACGGGGATACGGATTGGGTCGTGCGCAATTGTGCTGCCTCTATGGGGGAAGATGGGTGGGGCGTGGTGTTCTAAGGGGGAGTTGGGGGTGGTATCTAGATATCTGTGTGAAATAATCACTACTATGACGTCGATGCTTCGCCAGTCGCTGTGAGCGCTCTGGACATCCTCCCACTTAAACTGTAGCAGGCAGAATTACCTCATCTCAATAATCTATATTTCTATATCTATATATATATCTATGTATATTTATATATATATATATATATGTATAGATATATATTTATTTATTTATACTGCTTTTATGGTTGTGGTAAGTTTTTGCTAGAATTATGACGTTAACGACAAAATGTTGCTGACTTATTTGAGAGCCTTATGTGGGCAAGCATAATTGGAAAGATATCTAATGCAAAAATAAGTAAGTTTGGTTAGAATACGAGTGTGACTGGGAGGAAGCATACTTATTTAATGATACATACATCATGATGGATTTCATGTTGACTTTTTGTCACTGCTTGATTTCCTGACTGGCCATTTTGACTTATCTAGTTTACAATTCTCGATTCATTGCAGCGGCACCAACAACGTGGTTGGCATTCACTGCTGTTTGCGCTACGAGGCATCGGCGGCTTTTGTGATGCCCTACATGCCGCACGATCGTTTCCATGATTTCTATACGAAAATGGATGTGCAGGAGATTCGTTTGTACATGCAAAATCTACTCCAGGCGCTGCGACATGTCCACAAGTTCAATGTCATTCATCGGGACGTAAAGCCCAGCAATTTTCTGTACAATCGACGACAGGGTCAGTTTCTGCTCGTCGACTTTGGTCTCGCACAGCATGTCAACGTCTCCCAGCAGCAGCAGCAACAGCTCCAGCTGCATCAGCAACATCAGCAACAACAGCAGCCGGCATTGCGTGCCGGTTTCAATGTCAAGGCTATGTTGAGCAACAGCAGCAAGCGGCCAAGGGAACGCGAAGTGAACGCAAATCAGCAGCTCCAACTGGCGACGACGACGATGGAGGCAACTCTTGGTGGCGCCGTCAAGCGAATGCGGCTCATCGATGATCCGGCGAGCAACTGGAACAAGATGCCGCTCAAGCCGGTCAATTCTGCCATTGCTGCGCAAACTGCCAAGCAGCATCAGCAGCCGGCGCCTAACGAAGTTGACACAGCTGTTTCGGCTAATCAGGCGATGGGTAATCAGCTGCAGATGCCATCACAGCTGCCCAGCAGCACACAGCAACCGGAACAGAGTGCACCATCCGTTAGCAAATACAATACAAATCGCACAGCTGGCGGTGCGAGTGCTGCTGCTGCTGGTGGTGCCCAGAGCAGTTCGAAATGCTTTTGCTTTGCCAATACAACCGTTTGCCTGAACTGTCTTATGAAGAAGGAGGTGCATGCATCGCGAGCGGGCACACCCGGCTATCGGCCGCCGGAGGTGCTGCTCAAATATACGGATCAGACGACCTCTGTTGATGTGTGGGCGGCGGGCGTCATTTTTCTATCGATACTCTCGTCGGTATATCCGTTCTTTAAGGCGCCCAATGATTTTGTGGCGCTGGCCGAGATTGTGACCATCTTTGGTGATCGAGCCATACGAAATACGGCCGTCGCCTTGGAGCGCATGGTGACGCTCAGCCAGCGCTCGAAGCCATTGAATTTGCGTAACTTGTGCCTGCGATTCCGGCATCGGCACGTCTTTAGCGATCAGCGAATGGTGCGCAAATATCAATCGGCCGATGGACGCATCCATATGTGCAAGAACTGTGATCAATACTCCTTCAATTGCCTGTGCGAGGATACCTTGTATGTGACAGAGCCACTCGATCCCTACGAATGCTTTCCGGAGAGTGCCTACGATCTGCTCGGTCGACTGCTCGAAATCAATCCACATAAGCGCATTAGCGCCGAGGCGGCTCTCAATCATCCATTCTTCACGCAACAGCATGCAAGCATCATCAACACCAACAAAACCACCACCACAACCACCACCGCCACCAGCAGCACTGCGCCCAAAGTGGGACGCCAAAATGTCCCACTGAGGCAAATGACGCGCAGGCGCGCCACCAAAGCAGAGCTACAGGCAGATAGAGAAGTATCTGGGCACCAATCTGATGCAGATGCAACTGGAACTGTGGAGCAGCTGCATCCAAATCTAAACAAATTGTGAAAACTAGTCGAAACCCTTTTTACAACCGATAGAATTAAAGTTTAAGTTTTTTTTTTGCTCCAGTGTCAAGCTTTGTATATTTAATATATACATATGTACACACCGCACACGCACACACACATCACCATTGTCATCGTCATGAACACTGCCCAGTTATCATCTAGCAGGCACATGCATATCTTTAGGATTAGAAGGGATCATAAAGCCGAAAACTCAAATTGCCGCAATCGGACGTAACTACTTAAAAAAAAAAATGAAGAAAAATGTATAAGAACTATTTGTACATTTAAAGAATGTTTTATATACAATTAGCAAAAAAGAGTACATGAAAAGAGAAACAAATCAAATGAAAAAAACATACCTCATATTTGTTTTGAGCGCTCATTATTATACTCAAAATCGGTAATCCAAATCGGATTCGATTGGTTTTTAATAAAAACCCCACTATATGTACACCAAAAATACATTATAAAGTTTATAAATATATACAAAAACACACATATATATATATATATATATATATATATATCATATATATATACATATATATATATATATATAATATACACATAAACTTGTTTGGTTTTTTTTGAGGACAGAGTCAAATGATTTATGATGAATTTAGTTAATACACGTTGAAAACATAGAATAGCTTCTAGGTCAGTCCTGAAAAGATTTGCCAATCCCCAATTCCAATTTAATTCAAAATTACCTACAAGCCAAATAATTTCTTTTGTTAGTCCCACAAAAAAAATCTGTGATTTCTGATTTTACAAATATATAATTTGTTTTTAGATTTACAAGTTTCCGTAAGGATAAAAAAAATGTGATAAGAAATTTATTAATAATTAAACTGTAAGACTTAGGTCTGCATTTTTGCTGATGTTGTGGCTTTTTCTGTCTCCTTGTCTTCCACTTTGATCCGTTTGCCCGCCTTGACCTCATCCTTGCTCGGCTGTGTCTCGATGACTCGCTTCTTGGCCTTTTGGTAGTTGCCGCGACCAACTGCCCGTTCCGACTCCTCGATGCTGTACGGCTCCAACTCGAGAGCCTTGAGACGGCGCTTGTGGACCTTGGTGTGGAAATGTGACTGCATCGCAGTGTCATTGATAAAGTACTTCGCGCAATGCACACAATAGAATTGCGCAAATCCCGGCTTGTCCAGATCTACGTTCTGATTGATTAGCTCGGCGCTCCGAGTTTGCATATCTTCATCGATCTGATCCAGATCCCGGCGACGATTTCGCACACGCCAACGCCGCTGCAGATGCGTGTCGCCATAGTGCATCTTCTTGCGCTTCTGTACCATACCCATCCTGATGCGCTTTTGATATTATCTCTGTCTTGGCTGAAAGGAAATTTGCTGCCGATTTGCTTGGAGCTGGCGCTGCACGTTGCACGTGTTTATTTATTGTTTTGATTTGACTCCACGTAGCAGCAAGTGCCAAAAATTAATATGCTAATATGAAAGAGATGCATTCGATCAGTATAAGAAACGAGCAATCATCAATAATAATATTTACCTGCTTGTTCAAAAATAATTTTACTCAGTTTATTGCGCAGTGAATATTAATGTTTATTAAACAAAATTTTATAGGTGCACACTGTTGTTGCGGCTGCAGAGCGAGCAATGTGTACACACTGAACACGGTACTTCAGTTGTGTGTGCACACTTCCCAGACGATCATTTTAAATTTTATTTTCACTATTTGCAATAACTATAACAAAATATTGTCAAATTCACTTATATTGAAAAAAGGTGAGCTTTTTTAATGATACATTTATGCATATACATAAACATTATGGATATCATAAATGAATAAATACTCGATAGCACAACAATCGATTTATATGGCTAATAAGCTCAACAATCGTAGTAGGCTGTGGTGCCATGGCGAAGCTGTAATTTTAATTGTGCGAACAAGTTGTCTGCGAGCGGACGTTGGCTTAGCTTCGATTTCAATACGGTAAAACCAAGTAAATAACACAGTATTATAAAATAAACAATTGCTTAACTTTGTTGCGATAGTGCAACAATGTGGCTCATAAGTCTGCAACACCCATATGCAAATTAAAATTTACTTAATATGTGATTAAATAACATAGCCCCATTGCGGATTTTCCTCAATTATTTTTTTTTGCATTTTTTTTTTGAGTGATGTGGATAAACGAACAAAGTGTTTAAGTGAAAACTGTGAACTGTCAACATTAAACAAGATTTTATTGGACGACGAACCACCTGCAAACATACGTCATTTCGTCGTCTGTTTCACATTGGCCATTTTTGCCGTTTTGAACAGCTGTGCTTATGCATCAGAATGTGCCTGGTACAAAGCGACAAACGACGGATGTTGTTGTTCTTGTTGTTCCTACTACGCGTAAAGTGACTATGTGTGTGCCTGCAACGAGCGTGCTCATGCAGAGATTGTCAAAATCAAAAAAGAGAGAAAATGGAGATTACAAATTATTTTCCTTATTCACACCATTGATTTCTGTTTCAGCTTTGCGGACATTCCTCTTGAGTATATATAAATATATAGATATATACCGGCTTATCCATTCGCAGTATTTGTTTTTACAGTCGCAGCGTCAATACCAGTAAGTAGACTAATAATGGTAGCTGTAGTTGCTTCTGCTTTATCTATATTACACTTAAAAGTTGACAAGCACGGCTAACGAGTCGAGCGGCAAACACAAGTCAATGTTTAATTTGGCTTCTTTGCATTTAAAGAATAGCGGATATATCAGCAATATTGCAATATTTTGGGGTGGGGTGTCTTAACTGTTGATCAATTTTTCGTGCCGCTGCTTGCATGACCCGAAGCAGCCGTTTGTCCCCCAGCCACAGATTTTTTTGTAATCAAAGTTGTGTTTGCTTAGTGCATTTATACATTTACATCGTCAAGTGTGTGTGCATATATATGTGTGTATTGGTATTTAAATCTGTTTTGCTTTGTGATCGATTTTTTATTTAGATCGAGTTGCTTAATTTTTGTAATTGTCTCGAAACTTGAATGCAGCACGCATTCTGACGCAACAGACACATTAACACACACACTTGCAGACAAAAGCTTGTATCGTTTTGGCTTTACAAATGTATGAACGCACCGGCAAATCCATGCACCAATCAGAATCTCCCACTGCCAGCGATCTGCAAGGGGGTAACTTTTTTTTCTCTCTCGCTCTCTCGTTCTTTACTCAGTGTTGCTCAAGCACATAAGAAAATTCACAATAGATAAATAGTGCATTATAAATTCGAACATAAAGACGGTTATTTTATATATTTTAAGTAATAATGAATAATCTTGCATTTCTTAGGCATATGCAAAGGGTTGTTTTATATATATTAAGTATTAATGAATAATCTTACATTTCTTAGGCATATGTAAATCTATATGCATATTCTTTGATATATATATATATATATATATATATATATATATATATATATATATATATATATATATATATATGTGTGTGTGTGTCTTTATACACACTGTCCACAGATATAACATTTAATGCCAAGCTGCTGGTGCCTGTTAATTAATTCAGCTAAAAGCGAAAGTCATTTTTGCTTACACACCTAAAACAGAAAAAAAGATTTTTTTTTAGTTCATTTAACGCATTGCAAAGAAGCAAAGAAAGCTTAAGCCCAAAAATCAAAAATCAAAAACTAAATGGCAGTTACCAAGTCGAAATTCGCAATTCGGCTGATCTTTGATTTTTGTCTCTCATGGCGATTGTTGCCAAATACGAAATCAAATTTACCAATTCATATATAACAATGAAAAAACAATCAGCAGTATTTGTCTATGCAGTATGTAGTTTGTTTATGCTTAATTTATTATTATTTTATTTATTTATTTATTTAGATTGTGATGTTCAAGTATTTATGCTAAATGTTGCCATTGTTATCGTCCCACTCTATTTAATCATATTTCGTCATAGTTTTTAAATTTTTTTATAAAAAGGGAAAAGAATAATAATTATGCTTAAGGGCGACGACATGTGGGAATGCGAAGAAAATACCAAAGCTGCTGCTGCTGCTTCTGCTGCTGCGGAGCATAAAGCCGAAGATTGTATTTCTGCTGCGACTGGTCAGATTATAGCCCAAGAAACTCTTGATATTGAACAGCTGTCGAATCCTATGGACTTAAAGGTAATGAATTCTCTGCCCGCCAGTGGCACAAGCAGGTCACCACAAACGGATCTGCCAGTGCAGGAGGAAGGAAATACCGAAATTAATGAGGCTGCCGAGTATATGCTCGAAGATCTTAATGATTTTGAACAGCTGACGGAGCAGTTGGACAAACCACAAAAGGAAATGTCAGTGGAGGAACAACACGAAGCAAGTACCAAAATTGCTGCGATTGTCGAGATTATATCCCAAATAGTTATGGATTGGGAACAGCAATCAAAACCTTTGGACGAAAAGCTGCTCGCCGGTGGAATAAGCGGCTTACCACCAAAGGAACTGCCACTGAAGGAGGCGCCCAACAAGCAATTCGAAGCTAATACTAGAATTGCTACGGCTTTCGAATATATAGCCGACGATATTCTTGACATTCAACTGCTGACGAATCCGTTGGACACAAAGGTAAGAAGTTCTCTGATCAAGATGGAAGCTATATTTCTGAAGGAGCGGTCGCCCTCAATGCCCCAGAAAGTTGTCAACCGTCTGCTGTTCGATCCCAACTCAAAGACACTAGCTCTGATGAAACGTAACAGGCCAATTGGTGGTATATGTTTTATATCCTTTCCCAGCCAGGGATTCATTGAGATTGTCTTGAGTTCGTTTGTGTCTACGGAACACCACAAGGGCTACAACGATCGTCTGATGGGCCACATGAAGGACTATGTTTGCAGCCAGGGACTGCGGCATTTGCTCACCTATGCCAATACAACTACAAGCCGTTTTTTTCACGAGCAGGGCTTCTCCACAGACATTGGACTCGCTGACACCACCTACAAGAAATGCATTCAGCCAGCTCCCGGTGGGACCTTTCTCATGCACTGCGATCTGAATGATTTCAACGGTCCAAGCACATCGCAGGCCTATAGGGAAAAGGAGAATATTGCTCCCTTCAATTCCGATGCCCAGAATATGGACGCCGTATTAAAATTGATCGTGAACCACGATTCCTCCTGGCCCTTCCGAACACCAGTGAAAGCCACGGAGGTGCCCGACTATTATGTGTACGTTAAAAAGCCCATGGATCTGCAGACGATGCAAGAGCGCTTGGAGCGTGGTTATTACCAAACACGTCAACTCTTTAAAGATGAAATGACTCGCATCTTCACCAATTGTTACGAATTTAATGACCGGAGAACCAGCTACTATCGTTGCGCCAGAGATCTCGAGCGTTTTTTCCTTCGCCAATTAAAGAAATTTCATCTCAACTGTTAGCTTATTTCGACACTATATGTATTGAAATGAATGAATATTAATTGTATCAGTATCTCGATTAATTATGGAACATTTCCTATGTGATAATATATATAATATAATAATATTGCAATTGCAATTTACCAAGTTAAGTTTTAATTATGAGCTAAAACAAAACAGAAATATATACGTATATATTTAGTCAAACATAGGAAATATTTAGATTGCTTGAGTTGTTGTTGCTGCAACTTTTCTTTTTTAGTGGCTTGAACGGGGCAAGCCATAAAGCCATAAGCCCCCTCCAAGTTGGCCATTCAAGCCAGCCAGTTAGACCAGTTAAGATAACAAAACACAACAGACTTCAGGGTTAACAAGGTGGCTATTTGGACGCGCTTCACTAATACTAATGCAGAATGAATTCGACTGACTTTGAACGGTTCTAAATTATGCTCAACTAAAGAACTATTTGATCCAATTTAATTAAGATGGTCTTATCTTGTACTTTTTTATAACTTATGAATTTCCCATAACTTTAGCTAGACGTAGCAAAAAAAAGAAAAAAGATTATAATAATATAAAAAGAAACCCTCAAACTGCTGTTTATTGCGGTTTACTTGTGTTAGACTTTTGGCTGGCTTATTTAGTAAAATACATGGCTCGCTTATATAGTACATATAATTATATTAAACTGATTTCGCATGGGTTTTTTTCAAACCACCAAATTGTGGTTGTTGCTCGTTGCTGCAACGCACATAGAAATCCATTGGGAACTTGTTTATCTTGTCTAATTAATGCCCGGATACGGACTCTTATGTGTTGGGTTTTCTTTTTTTTTTTTTTTTTGTCTTTTCTGCGATTTGCGCAAAATGAAATATTGCAGTTAACATCAAACCTGATTCTTTAGCTACAAACGAAGAGAGAGAGAGAGAAAATGAGGTTTACAAACACACTCGTACAAATGCTTTTGCAATCGTTGATTGGAATACAAGAGAAAAAATAGTATTACTTATCTGCGATTGTATAAATCAACAACAACAATAACTAAGGCAAATGCTAGATGTGCAAATATATTCCATATATATGTATATAAGTAAATAGATGTGACTTGCTGGTAAATTCCCATGTCCGATTCTACGAATTTTGAATATAATTATACACAATTGAATATGAATATGGGTGTATGCACAAGGTATCCCCTATTCGTATAGTCGTATATATTGCGCAGATTGCATGTAGTCCCCCTTCCCCCATTGTTTTACACAAAAACAAAAACAAAACAAAAAAAAAACCGCAAACACAAAAAACCCCTAATGCACCTTATCAAATATTACTTTGTCAGCAATTCAGATATGATATGTGTGTGTGTGTGGGTCTAAATACAAATAAAAGCCTTAATTCAAAATTCACTCGTTGGCTGCAGTTTAAATTTTGTGTATTTTGCGGTAAGCCAACAAGTGATAAAGTTCAATATGTTATTCTTATATGTAATTTTAAGTTGATAATGCTCAAGTTAACGCCTAACTCGCAATAGTCGAACAAGTGCTCCGAAGACGGAACAACTCTTGCATACTTCTAGTAATTGCTATAAGTAATAGTTATTAAAATTAATTTAATTATCAAGTACATAGAACAAATTTAAACATGACGAAAATACTAGAAAGTAAAAATAATCGAGCAAAAGAATTTTGCGTAACTTAACTTAAATCGATAAACGATTTAATTGTTAAGTTATGTTGAGACTGGATGCTGGATGCCATTTCGTATCTCCCTCCTTCACCTCCCCAACTGGCAAATAACGTTGAGGAATTTCATTTAATTTGAGCAACAGCCACAGACAGGAATGCTAAGACAATGGGCAAATGGCATTGCTCATTTTCTTAACTCTCTGTTGTCTAAGCTGTTGTCTTGCCACGCGGGGGGCAAGGTGAAAGGTGGCTCCGAAATGAAAGTAAATGTCTTGTGAACTGCGTCATTTTTGTATGTTGTATGTAATTGAGTTGTGTACTTTCTAGTTGTTGTTGCTGGTCAGAAAATTGACTGGAAACAACGGCGAGTTACAAAATCAAACAGAAACTCCAAATAATCCAAATTTGAATGTGTTATATTTTCCATTATTATTTTTGTTTTTTATTCTGTTAATTCTTTGTTCACGGAACTTTCACCGTAACGTATAAAGTAATATAAAAGCAGTGCCAGATCGCTGTGGAAAGAAGTAAAGAAGGAGATAAACAGAATGGACGCACATGCACATCACAGCGCACCCAGCGCTGGTGTTGGTGAGTACAATAACGGTAGTTGTGACATATGCGAATAGTTCGTTATTAGTTCCACGAACGGAACTGGAACGTCTGCAAAGCATAAAATATTTTAAATTACTTATAATTTAACTTGTAAATAAATTTACGATTGCTTTGGATCAGAACTAATAGACCATTCCATGCATGGGCACGATCATGCCGGCATGCATCACGATCACGCTCACATGGCTCAACTGGATTCGACAACGCTTAGTCCGCCTCTTGCGACGCCTCACGATGATTTGGTAATGGGCGGGCATTCGTCGCATCATCATGGCGGCGGGGGCGGCACCGGACACGGCATGGAGCACATGATGTCCATGGCGGTAAGTGCCAGATTCAAATTACAAATTTAAATACTTTTCGATTTTTTTCGATATTTGATATAATATACGATCGATTTCCATATCGATTTGGATATTTAATATAATAAGTGATCTTTTATTGCTGTTTGATAGTTTCACTTTGGCTATGATGAGACAATACTCTTCTCCTGGTGGCATATTGAGACCATCGCTGGTCTCATTGGCTCCATGATTGCTATCTTTCTGCTGGCGCTACTTTACGAGGGCCTCAAATACTATCGCGAGTACCTGTTCTGGAAAACGTACAATTTGCTTGAGTACCGACCGGTGACGGGACCGCAGAGCAATCCGGAGGCACCACGTGTGCCCTCACCGACCGCCGCAGCAGGCCCCTCGCCCGTGCAGTGAGTGACCATTCTCATTTTTAGTTGTTCAGTTCTTTTCCTTATTCCTATTTGACTACCTGCCTCTTTCTCTGTGCCTTGTTTTGTCTGCTGTAAATATCAATTCTAATGCTTTTCTACATATATATTTTTCTTTCTCTCTCTCTCTCTCGTTCGCTATTTTGTTTGCCGTTGCCGTTTACCGTTTTACCATTTACCGTTACATATTAATGCCTCGTCTCTTGTGTGTATCATACACTATTCGCCACTGCGTCATCTGTACAATATCAAAAACTTGCGCGCCATCGTGTAAATTATGCTCATCATTTAATATCTATCAACAAATGTACAAAAAAAAAAAAACCAAACTTATTTTATAATTATTATTGTTATGATAATTATGAATAACATTCCTTAAAACAAAAAAAATCGTGAAATCTTTCCGCGCCTGCAAATTGATAACGATAACGATAATAATCTGATCTGATATTGCTTTCGCTCCTCTCCCTCATCTGTATTCGTTAAAAACAAACACACGCAACCGTTACCCGTTTACTGTTTGCCCTACGCCAACGCAACAAATGTTCATATTATCAGATACGTTGGCGAAGTTGTGCACAAGCAACCGTAAGTATCCCAAGCGTCAACTAACTCGTAACTCCCATGTATGTATGGATGCCTGTGTGTATGTATGTGTAATTAACGCTCTCTTTCGAGCGTGCGGCACACTTCGTTAGTTGATCGATTGATTTGAAAAAAAAAAACGCGCTTATGATTGGCGATGATAAATTTGCAACCAATAGCAACTTGCTGGTATCGATTACATAATTATCAAATCTTAATTATAGACTGCACTCCTGCGTAACAAGCCTAATTTGCACACTAATTTAATGTTGGAAAAATAATAAAAAAAAAATGTAGTAATGTAGTATATAGTATTTATAGAACTTTGTCTAACCCAATAATAATGCTCGAGTTAAAGTAAATTTCAGAAATACAATCAATTTGTGATTTTCTGATGTTTCTTATGATCGAAAGCACTACCATGAATTAACTATATAAAATAAACTGTATTCTAACTAGTTTACTAATTGTAAAGACAGCCCTATTTTTTTGCAAATGAATTCGATATACACTTATCGATAATCTTTTGATCCGTTAACTTAATTAACTTAAGAGCAACCCAAAAATTGCATTGTTCATAATAATGTTTGTTTGTATATGTTTAATTGTAATATCAGTTACTTTTATTTATTTTAATTTATTAAAATTGTGGGTTGATATGAGTGGGGGCTGCGTTACTTAACCTGATCGTTGAACAATCTAATCATATGTTTAATGTTATATTGGCCCTACACTACAGACCCAAGATGCTGTCCATTAACCATCTGTATCAGACGCTGCTGCAAGTGCTCCAGGTGACGCTCTCCTTCCTGCTGATGCTGATCTTCATGACATACAACGTGTGGCTTTGTATGATGGTCGTGCTGGGCTCCGGAATCGGTTACTTTCTATTCTGCTGGAAAAAGTCGGTCATTGTGGATGTGACGGAGCATTGTCACTAGCAGCGGACCACGACCAGAACCAGGACCACAACCACAACCAGCCACAATCCAACGACCCACTCCAGCCAACGTTGTCTCATCTCTGATGCTACACCCTGATAAGCTGGCGTTCCACCAGCCACAATTTCGGGTTGCAGTCTGATACTTTAATAGTCCCTGTCCTATTTTCTCGAAATGTCTCCCCCTCCCCTACACACAAACACGACATACCCAATATATGCATACATAATTAATACATTTTTAGGTATTACAATTTATATACAAATATTTTTTATCCGTGCTGAATGATCGGGCAACGCATTTGCCAGCACAACAACTTTTATAACTGTGGATTTTTTAAAAAAAATATTGCACCTTGAACACAATTCAAAACAAAAAAATTAAAAAGTAGCTGCTTTTGGTACTCATTTTTTTACCAAGCTACTAACTTTAAGGATAAGTTGAAAGTAAAAAAGCAATAATTCTTTCAAAATTATTTTTTAAAGTTGCCCAAAAAAATATTGTAAAAATTGTAAAAAAAAAAGCACTGAAAGCAAACAGTTAATCATTTATTATTAGTACTCAATGTAAGTTAGTGAAAATTTTCTCAAGTGCTCAATGCTGATTATTTACTTTTGTTTTTCTCATACTATGTTTTTACAAATTATTTACACATCTTTTTTGTAATTATGCTTATACTTATTATACACAATCAACCTGTTATAAAATGAAATGTTTGTAAAATATTTGAAAAAGTTTTCGAAATATATATATTTGTTTTGTATTCGCTCTTGATCCTTATCCTTCTATGAACTTATGTTATTTAATGATGAAAATTCCGTTTAAATTGATACTGTAAAATCACCGAAATTGTTACAAGCATAGCTATATTTACATAGACCATTATACATACTTACATATATATATGTAGAGGACGTATATATGTATATATATATATCGTAGATATTAACTAGAAATGAAAATTGAAACAGTAAATGGAAACATCAAACTTATACGTATACATATTATCTATACAAGCAAAGAAAAGATTACAATAAATATACAAAATCGCTAAAGACAAAATGAACAACTTTTCTTGGTTTTATTTTGCGTTTTCAAATTGGAAGGAAAACTTCTTTTAGTTTTTGTAAATCGGCTTAGCAAGCTGTTTTCATCCTCTACAAAAAGTTACTTTTTATTACTTTCAAATTGGGCTACCTTCGTAAACCTCATACATTAAATGCTGTTTGAGAGAAATTGTATGAAACGTTTGGATCATTTAATATTAATATCTGAAACAAAAAAATATTCTAATATATATATTTTTTCTTCTGCTGAAACAGGATTCAATATGTGGGTATTGAACAAATAGCCTCGATTCATATGGATCCAAAGTCTGGCCACTGTTCGAAATGAGCTTGACGATGCGGATGTTAAAGAATTGCTAAGTTTACTCTCTCAGCTCTCCGAACTTACTGAAAAGTTTAAATGGTTTTTTTTTGTATCTCAGCTTAGCCTCAACGTTTAGCTGCGAGAACCATAACCCTGAATAATGGTAGATGTCCTCCAATCATCTCCGAGTAAGTCAGTTCCGGTCAACCGTTGAGTAAAGAGTAAGATCTCTACTGAGAATGAATTAATCCCTTTTAAGTCAACACTAGACGACATGGCAATACAAGATTAAAACACACTCCATGCAAGCGATCTCCAACAGGTCTCATCACCATTGAAGCATATTCACCAATTGGAATCATAGGACTTACCCATCAAATTTAAATTCAAAAAAGTTTAAAAAAAAAAAAACAAGAAAATTCAGTATTTTGTGCAATTTCTTGCTAAAGTTGATTTTTATTTCGTTCAGTGTTCTTTTCTTTTTTTCTTTTTAATAATATTGAAAAATTATTGCAAGTCTCGAATTTGAATGTTATCATTATTAATATTAATAGTATGTATTAAGTGTAGATGTAAGTTACGTATGTAATAATTAAAAAAAACTTGCTTTAATGACTACATTGTTCATGTTTTTTTCTTTCTTTTTTTATCGTATATTTATTAGTTTATCGTTCGGCAATCAAACATTTTTTACGCGAAGAATTAAATGAAATCAAAATATATATATTTTTTCTAAATACATAACGAAAGGCGATTGTGTCATGACTGCAGGCGTATTATCCATCACAAGCGCTTCATATTACGCGGAATATAAATATTATATATATATATATATTTATATATAGAAATTCATACAAATTTATATGTAGATCATGATTGTGAAAGATAAAACGATGCATATAAAAGAAAATATCTAACAATTGTTATGGTTCTTTTGTTGTGTGTGTGTGTGTGTGTGGATCTGTGTGTGTTTGTTTGTCCTTCAAATTTATATGTGAAACAGACAGAGAAAGTTTGAGATAGAGAGCAATATAAAGGATGTATAAATACATATACAGGCATATAAATACATATTTTTCCATATATATAAAATATATATATATATATACATATGTATTGAGTATATATAAAAATATGTTTATAAATATGCCTTTGTATATAGAGAAAGAGATAGAAAGGAGAGAAATTTAAATTCACCTCGTATCTCATGCTTATTACAGTTAACATGAGTGGTAGATTTACGGTGAGCCCGTCACTCGTTACTCGTTACTGATTGCTCGTTGCTTATTGCTCGTTTCTCGCTGTTCGTCGGCATTTGTCTGTCTTGAAGAAACATTACTGGATGTTGTGGGCATAGCAGTTACCTGGAGAAGATCATCACAGTAGGCACAATCGATCACAACACGGGTGGCGAGAGAAGTCCGCTCCTTTCACAGCTTGGCGTCCATCGTTGATCCTGAAATTTCGGAGAGAGTAGCATTAGTATTATGCACGAAGATCCTATACGGACAGCAGGACATGCCCAGTGGCCTGCACATACATACATCAAAACACATGTACATACATATAAATATGTATTTACACCGCTGCGAGTGAAAGTCAAGTGTAGACTTGTTTTTTCTTTCTTTCTTTTTACAAATTTTAGTGTAAAAGAATATACATATTGGGGCTTGTAAGTACTAGACACGATATTCTCTGATGTCTCAAGTAAATAGTAAATATACGTAAAAAAAAAATATATGTAAAAAAAAATAGGGTCGTAATATGGTTGTTATTGTTGGTTTCTGTTATTCCATTCGGAGATTGGTTTTTTAAGCAATTGTGTTCATTTGATGAACCCACCAGTAAATAAGTAAGCAATATATTTGGGAATTTGACAGAGAGGGCGAGGCGGGATTTGAGATTTCGGAGATTTCTTTGCCTTCTATTAAAACCATTCAAAAGTTCTCTGGCCGTAAGCTGCTTAAGTTCTAAGGTTTCTTAATACGTACGATATTTAGTTATTAGATGTATATACAAAATATATGGAGATTTCGGAACGTTTTGTGTATTATTTAGTATTTTAATGTAGTTGTTTATAATCAAAATTTACCTGGATATATTGGGGACTTGGGGGCGGTGGAACATATACATACATACACATTACACAGTCTGGCAGTCTGAATTACATATCTTGAATGGGGGTCAAATTCGTATAATGTTTGATGGCCTCACACGCTGCCTCGTAATTTGTGGCTGTGGCGGATTGTATTTCGTACGGCTCTCGCCTACCTATATACAGATCGTGTATGCTTTCGGATGTTAAGCATCTACATGCATACACATACATAATATGCTATATATACATACAAACATACGTATGTATATATGTATAGATAGGCATATTATCAGCGTATGTTAGTTAAAAGAAATTTACAAATTTGATTGGTATTTTTGTTTTCAATTGCAATTACCTCTTCTTCTTCTTCTTCTTCTTCATCATCATGATTGACCCGATTGTTCTGCTCGGTTCGTCTAACGTTTCGATAACGAATTGTGCAAGCTCGAATTCGAATTCCACCCAAAATATAACGATCACTGTTTCCTCTCTCATCGTTTCCGATCAATTATTACTTTTCGATTGATTTGCTTATATCATTTTCAATTTTAGTATGTTTGCGGTAAGTATGTACAATCGAAAGTACAACAACTATAAAAATGAAACAAATTCGGCATAGCCGAAGCTACTATGCCCTTTCCAAATAGATTTCGGACAAAAAACTATAAATGATCAAATTGATTAACTGAACATTTTACAATTGAAGTATAATTTACTTTGTAAACTTGTTTTTATAATTAGATTTATGTGTGTAGAAAAAAAAGTAATGTTAGTGGACATCGTGTTTCTATTTGGAATTGACATAAATATTATTTAAAGAAAATGTACCTGACGCACATGCGAGTCTGGGAATGCCGTTAAGTGGAAGAATGTTCTTATCTTGCTCTTGGATGCGCGAGAGTCTTTAGATGTCTTTTGATTAACTTTTTTTTTATCAATGATGAACACTTCCTACTTTATGACTACAGGAGAGAATCGTTTATAGACAGATTGAGAGAGAGGAGAGAGGAGAGAGAGAGATAGAGAGATAGTAAAACGGAAAGAGAGAGAGAGAGAGAGAGAGACATCGAGAGGATTACGTACCTCTGGGCCCTGCAAACCTGACCCTGATTGGGTAGCAATTAATAAAAACGCTGTGTTTGGATCGGAAATCCCTGATTCGCTGAACCGCTGAACCGCGAACCGCGAACCACAAAGAAGCACATGCCATTCCCATGCAAACGCGATCTGTGTGGGTGGTGTTACATTATATGTATCATATATCATAATATTGTATATGCATATACTTAAGATTGATTGGTTGATTTTTGAGGTTAGTTAATTTGTTGTCGAGTTGTAAATACCTGGTACAATCAATTGAACGTATCTCCAATAACAGGTACAACACGGATATACTTTCATTCCCAGCGATCTTTGAGTATTTTCTCTTTGCGTGTGTCTCTATCTGTGTGTGTGTGTGTGCGTGTTAATTGTGTTTGTGAAAACGGTCCTCAAGGAGTGGACTAATAAAAACCATACACCAATCGTCGAATGTTCAAAAATTCAACAAACCTGATTCCATTAGTTCTGTTTCACACATCGATCACGATCACATTGATCCATCTTTCGTGTCTATCTGGATAGTGTTTAACTTCTCAAATTCAATCTGATCTTTTGTTTTATCGTCTCAAGATAATGTCTATTGTATTTTTTTTGGTGGCCTGTTCAGATTTGTATACTGTTCTTGTGTAAAACGAGTTATATTAAGTGAAGATGTGTTCGAACATTGAACATGAAAAATTGCAATTACAATTCATTTCAGTATTTCTTTTAATCCTAGTAAACGTCCTAAACGATATGTGGGAGTCATTCCTATATAGAACATTTGCTACTTCACTACTTCAAGTTACTGATTCTAGCTTAACTTCGAAATTTAAAACGATTTTACACAATGTTCAAAGTTATTTGGCTTCTCTTGCAGGTTTGAGAACGAATATTCCGTACATAATTATGTGTGAACAAGAGGATGAATTAA
The DNA here is from genome assembly GCA_035042365.1 of Drosophila dives. Lineage (NCBI taxonomy): Eukaryota > Metazoa > Arthropoda > Insecta > Diptera > Drosophilidae > Drosophila > Drosophila dives. The sequence continues at coordinate 4,975,866 of JAWNLJ010000443.1, read as the reverse complement.
AGATCACTATGAACAGGATTACATAAATATGTTAGTAAGAAACACGCACAACATGTGTGTGTGTGTGAGTGTGTGGGTATATGCTTGTGGGTGTGTAAATATGTTTGAGAATTCAGAGGATTTCTTTTTTTTGATTTGTACGTATTTTGTTTTGGGATTTGAGTAAGCGATAGTTGGAAATTATACATTCTGTGCCTGTCTCTTGTCTGTACAATTGAAATTCCATTTAAAATTGTTGTTTTTTTCAATGTTTTTTTTTTTTTGGACTACGAGTAGGTGTACGAGTACGATTAGAGTATAAAAAAGTGTGTTCAACTCACCTCTATTCGCAAATTTGGAAGGTTCACACGTGTCACACATGTGTTCCCCTTTTGACTGGGATCTTATATATCTTATCTTTTTTTTTCTTTTTTTTATACAGATTATTGAAATGTGTTATTATTATTTGGAGTACCTCGTTGCTGCATTTAGAGAGACAGTGAATGTGAAAGAGAGTGTTGGAAGAAGGGCAGCGCGATTCGGCGTTTCCAGAGATGTTTTCAGTTGTTTCTAGTTCGTTGTTGATGCTTGTGTGATTTGTTTGTTCTTTCTTGCAACTCCGTCTAACTTGCATTTCAAGAGCTGTTCCTTTTTGATTTTTGCATATTTATTTCTTATTCACTTTTTAAATATATATTTTTATTCTGTTTTTATTATGTTGATTTAGAACTGTTGCTGCTATTGTTGTTGTTGCTGTTGGTGTTGATTTTCTTGTATTGTATTTGGTATTATTGTCTTCGCCACTAGTAGCGATTGCGACTTCGACTACGACAATGCCGCTCTCGACTGTCGTGCCTATAATGATTGTGTCGACTGCGAGTGCTGCTGCTGCTGGTCGTGTTGTGGCTGCCACTCCGTGAATACGAAGAGTGGCCGTGATGCGATGATTTGTGATGATCTGCAACGGTTTCGGTTGAGAGACAATCGGATAAATGTTCATTTTATAATACTTACGGTGCCGTCTATCCGATGATTGTCGATTCGGCGCATAGTCACGACCGCGTTCCCGATAATCAGTACGTTGATCTCTGCACGAATGCAAGCGAGATGGCGATAAAGTTGAAGTTATGCAAATAGAAATAGAGATATTAGAGAAGTTCATTCTAACACTAAACAGGATGTATGAAACACGTATAGGGTGTAGTCAAACAAGCTGAGACGACGCTTAGAATCGAACTGATCTCCATTATACATAAAATCCCAAATCTAAGCACAGTCATAGCCGCCTACCACCATTCCATGTGTTGCAAAGCGAAGCCATGTGCTGTAAGTGCCGTAAGCCTTGTGCCCTCTGTTACTCAACAGCAGCTGAGCCCTCCGCGTCGCATGTTCAAACTTGAACATTCTCCGGGGGGCCAAATATAATATTAATTAATTCCATCTTTTTTAGATATCTTGTTTGTTAAGTGATTGTTGCTGCCGTCATGTTGCCACGTGCGTTTCTTCACGGAGTTTACGCTCTTCTACTGTGTTAGCTCCAGTCATCAAGTCATCCATGTAAAAATCCTTTTTTATAATTCTTGATAATTTTTCGTCATTTTTGCAATATAAATCAGATAGATGATGCAGTGATCGTACTGCTAAATATGGTGCCGATGATGTTCCATACGTTATAGTCGTCTTCTGATAGTGGCTTTCACATCGCTGATTTTCTTCAGTCTCATCGGTGTCTTCTTTTTCCAGTTCCCAAAAGCGCTCCAGATCATTGATGTTTACAGTCATAGCCGCCGTCAGAATCTTTTTTGGCGGTGCTCGAGCAATATTTCCGGAAACTATCCATCCGAGTCGTGTCTTTTGCCCCAATGTTCCATTGATCGTTTTGACTTGACCCATCATTAGTAACGGAAAAAGGTCCACACCAATTATCATGTCAATTCTGCTTGGCATATTAAACTTCGGATCTGCCAAAGTGCGATTTTTCCAGTCTGTTGCAACATCCATATCAATGTTTTTGCTAGGAAGTGCTCTTTGTAGTTTTGGAACTACTAGGGCTGTAGTCCGCGCACTGAATTTACTTGTAAATCGAGGTTTGATTTGTAGAAAAACACTATTCTTTGCCAGCTCCATGCCTTGTGAAAATATCCCCTGTATTTCCACGGACTCCTTGTTTCTTTTCAACCTTAGAAGCTGCGCTGCTTCTTCTGATATCAGAGTGCGTTGCGATCCTCCATCCATCAATGCGCGAAGCTGCTCGTAGTTTCCATCGGCATTCCTTACATTGACCACAGCAGTGGCCAACAGTGTTTCCTGATCATTTGTTAACTTGATACAGTTTACACTCTCCCTTTTTTCATCTTCATGTAGCAAGGTATTGTGGGGCTTGCTACACTTCTGACATCTCCATTCCTTTCTGCACTCTGCCATAGCATGATTGCCCAGGCAACGGAAGCATAGATGCTGCGCCTTTACAAAATCTTTCCTTTTGTTTAAATATGCTGCTTTAAATTTCTGACACCGGTTAATCTCGTGCCCGCCCATCTCACAAAAACGGCACGACTTCTGTTGGCGTTGTGTTGTCTCTTCAACAACGTTTCTTTGCACAGAATCCACCGCATTGTAAAGCTGATTGATAAATTTCAATACGTCTTCCAGTGATTGGATTTCTCTGTTTTTTGTCTTGACGTGTTGCTCGTATTGCTGCAGAGCCTCCGTAGAAAATTGTCGAAGAAGGATTTGCGCAAAAATAACATCTGCAGCATCGCCAATCTTTGATTTTTCTTTTATGATGTATATACTTTCGGTTGCTTGATCTAATAACCTGCGGATTTTTCCCTCGGAGTCACATCTTAATGGTTCCAATTCCAATAAACTGTCCAGCCGGTCAGCGAAAATCTTCCGATTATTTTCGTACCGCTTACAAACCAAATTCCATGCCTCTTTGTAGTTTGCAGCTGAGCCAATCAATAAGTGACTCACCATTGTAGCTGCATCGCCTTTCAGGCACGATCTTAAGTGGTTTAGTTTTATGGTGTCGCTGATATCTCCTCGTTTGTCTATCACCTCGGTAAATAGGCCATAAAAGTTTGGCCAATCCTTTGCATTGCCGTAGAATTGAGGTATATCCACCTTTGGAACTTCTTGCCTCATCGAGAGTGTGTCTTGTCTCGACGAAGATTGTAGATACGGTAGAGCATTACTGATCTTTTCCATCAAAATCTCGGCTTCCCATTTTAGCTCCTCCATATTAAATGCCCTTGAATCGCATTTTTCTTTGACCTCTAGGGTTGCTCTCAAACGAATTTTTATCGTAGCCTTGATATCCAGTAGCTCTTCAAGCGATCGATTAGTCAAGTAGTTTTTGGCTAGATTCATTGCATCCTGTAGTTGGGTTACGCATTTGGACAAGAGACTGTCCGTTGGACTCACTGAACAGTCCCTTTTTACATATATATTTATGTGTATGTGTGTGTACACATTCAATTTATTTTTGATGCTCGCTTGGAAGTTGCCTATAATTTTGTATTGTTTTTTTTCTTTTTGCACTTTTATTTTTCGACGCGCAGTTCAATTTAAATAGTTTACGATTAATGTAAAACTATTTTCAGATTCGAAATCTGAATCCGGCTCGAAGGACCAAAAATTGTATGAAACACGTATAGGGTGTAGTCAAACAAGCTGAGACGACGCTTAGAATCGAACTGATCTCCATTATACATAAAATCCCAAATCTAAGCACAGTCATAGCCGCCTACCACCATTCCATGTGTTGCAAAGCGAAGCCATGTGCTGTAAGTGCCGTAAGCCTTGTGCCCTCTGTTACTCAACAGCAGCTGAGCCCTCCGCGTCGCATGTTCAAACTTGAACACAGGACAACACCAAGACTGACTGTGATCATGGGTCGCCTACTCTTTCTTGATCAGATGAGAGCCCCATCCCAAGTAGATTAGACCCCCAGTTCTTTATGCAAATGAGTACCTCTGTGTATTGTCTACTTAGTTCAAATTACACCAATTGTCACCTACAATTTCTCATAATTTGTTTAGTCTGATTGCAACTTATTCAGCCGTTCTTTAATTCTCAAGTCTATTTCCTATGTTAGTTGAGTTAGTTTGGTTCGTGTCTCAAGTTTATCCTAATCTCAGGCATTTAACTTTGTTACCCCGCAACTGAACTTTAATCTTTAGAAGACACATAATTTCCCTATAGCTAAGCAGAGATCTACTTAATTCTAAAGATTTTCCGCTTTGCCTTACCGTCTGTTGTCGTAGGTGTTGTGAAAGCGTTGGACACGATCATCGCGACGTCGTCGCTCCTCTTCCTCGTGCTCTTTTTGGCGTCGCTCGTTGATTTCGGCGACGGCGTTGCGCAGCTTGGAGTAACCCAAATGCTGTTTGCCCATCAGATGATCTTCGATGCGTTGCTGTGCATCGCCGACAATGAGAAAAGCGCCACAGATTTCGCAGACCTTCATCTGTTTTTCCGGCAACACCTCGTGCGACCAATTTGCACCCGTTTTGGAATCGATTTTATTAGAGTCCGCCTTTGTGTCGTCGCCCGTGGGATTTGTGCTAGCCGTTGGAGATGCGGACCCGGCTACTGTTTCAGTTGCTGCTGGCGTTCCCGTTGCCTGTGGGGTTGCTGTTGTGCTTGTGGAGCTGTCTTCGCCAGCATTATTTGACTCGGCGCTGTCATTGGCGCCTATGCCGCTATTATTGGCTATGATGGGACTGGCCAGCGCCTGGTCACCGCTAGGCGGTTCGCCGGCGTTCGTTGTAGGCGTGATTGTCGGTAGTGGGGCTGCTCGAATCTTTTGGTTTTGCTTGACATTGGCTTCATACTGTTGCTGCAGCGTTTCCTTCTCCTCCTTTAATTCCTCGCAGACGGTCATCAGTTCCTGTGCCTGATCGACATCGCCGCGAATGCCGGCCTCCTCAGCCTCGGCCACCAGCTTGTTGATGCGTGCATTCAGATTGCCCAGCTGCTCCTGATGCTTGGTCAGCTGTTGCAAGGGCGCCGACGGATAGTCGCGCTGCATTAGCTGCAAGCGCTGCTTTCCCTTCTGTATCTTGCGGTCCACATCGTGCAGCATCACATTGCAAAAGCGCAGAAACTCGTCCTCCGTGTGCCGCTTACGCTGCGACGGTCGGGCCTCCTCGTAAAGATGTTTAGCCTCCTCATCGTGGATGCGTGTACATGGACCAAGATCGGCTCGTGTGTTTATGAACAAATCGTGTGGACAGAATTTCACATTGTAGAATTGACAAAACTGCAAATGGACATTTTATATGCGGCCTATGTTAATTGTGAATTTATTAAAATATAAAACAATTAGTTAGACAAATAAATAGACAAGTTCACATTATTGAACCATTTTATATTCACATGAAGAACACATTTGGTATGTAAACAAACTGAACCTCATTTTCCAGCCGTATCACGATTTTTAGCATGCACTGTGCGTCGCCGGCAAAAGCAAAGTAACAAAAATAATAAAAAACAAGTTCAAAGATGAGCACCATAAAAAGTGCAACATTAAAAGAGAGGTGCCTGTGCCAAGATATTCTATTATATCATAGAGAGTACATCTTAGGTAATGCGCTTATACTGAATAATGTGCAACTCACCTCAGAATCTTCCCAGTTGACCGCCTGCCCCGCCTCCGAAGGATGCAAATTTCGGTTGCGACCCATTAGCTCATCGAGCATTTGTCTGGCAGCGTCCACCATTTTGGTTGTGTGTGTGGGTTGCTGGGTGTATATATATATATATATATTTATATATATATATAGATATATATACGTGTGTGAGTGCCTGGCCCAAATCACTTGACTGTCGCAGGTGTTGAGCGAACGCTACAGCTTTTGTTGTTCGCCGCTCGCCCGCTCGCAATTGGCAAACGTGTTCAAGTAAATCGGTATAATTAATGGTATTTCTTTAACAGAGTTCCGGAATCAATAATTCCCTAGTCGCAGCCAGTTCGCACGCTGTAGCGATAGTAATTGACAAAAGACCCGCAATCGTTCAGACATTCCGATAGTGCGTGCCTTGTGGCCAAGAATATTTAAGCTGATTATGATCGATTTGAGCGCGCAATTATTACTGGATCTTATTATTATAATTATTATAATTTATAAATTCTGCTCCATAAATATTGACTGAATGCAAAAGTGAAAAATGCATTCACACAAAACGATAAGAGTTCAAACAATCGATAACGCAAATGCCACTGTCACCGCGAACTGCCGAGAAAAGGCGCGAAAATTAGCAAAACACGCATCTGCCGGCTAAGCAAATAGCATCAGTAAAAACAAATTATTTTTTTGCGCTTACAGTTTATTAGGAGTGCACAAATTGAACGAAATGGATGTGGCAGATGCACAAATTGGCCAGCTGCGCGTTAAGGATGAGGTTGGCATACGCACACAGAAGCTCTTTCAAGATTTTCTCGAGGAATTTAAAGAGGATGGCGAAATTAAATATACACGTCCAGCGGCCAATCTAGAGTCACCCGATCGTTGCACTCTGGAGGTGAGCTTCGAGGATGTGGAAAAATACGATCAGAATCTGGCGACAGCCATCATAGAGGAGTACTACCATGTCTATCCGTTCCTGTGCCAATCTGTGTCCAACTATGTGAAAGATCGCATTGGTCTAAAGACGAACAAGGATTGTTATGTGGCCTTCACTGAGGTGCCAACGCGTCACAAAGTACGCGATCTGACCACATCAAAGATTGGAACCCTCATTCGCATCTCCGGCCAAGTGGTGCGCACCCATCCTGTTCATCCGGAACTGGTACTAGGAACATTCATGTGCCTCGACTGCCAGACAGAGATACGCAACGTCGAGCAACAATTCAAGTTCACCAATCCTACGATTTGTCGCAATCCTGTTTGCGCCAATCGTCGCCGTTTTATGCTCGATGTTGAGAAATCACTGTTTCTCGACTTCCAGAAGATCCGCATACAGGAGACGCAGGCAGAGCTGCCACGAGGCTGTATACCACGCGCAGTTGAGATCATATTGCGTTCCGAGCTGGTCGAGACGGTGCAGGCCGGCGATCGTTATGACTTCACCGGCACCCTCATCGTGGTGCCGGACGTCAGTGTCCTTAGTATGCCCGGAACCAAGGCCGAAATGGGCTCCCGTCACAAGCCCGGCGAGGCCTCCGAGGGCGTCACCGGTCTCAAGGCCCTGGGTGTCCGAGAGCTAAACTATCGCATGGCGTTCCTTGCGTGCAGCGTTGAAGCGACCACCGCCCGCTTTGGCGGAACAGATCTGCCCATGTCCGAGGTGACCGCTGAGGATATGAAAAAACAAATGACCGACGCCGAATGGCAAAAGATCTACGAGATGTCCAAGGACCGCAATCTCTACCAGAATCTAATCAGCAGCCTCTTTCCCTCTATCTATGGCAACGATGAGGTCAAGCGTGGAATTCTGCTCCAGCTCTTTGGTGGCGTGGGCAAGACAACCATGGAGAAGACATCGTTGCGTGGCGATGTCAATGTGTGCATTGTGGGTGATCCCAGCACGGCCAAGTCACAGTTCCTCAAACAGGTATCGGACTTCTCGCCGCGCGCCATTTACACATCGGGCAAGGCATCCTCAGCGGCTGGCCTTACTGCAGCCGTGGTGCGCGACGAGGAAAGCTTCGATTTTGTGATCGAGGCGGGTGCTCTCATGTTGGCAGACAACGGTATCTGCTGCATCGATGAGTTCGACAAGATGGATTTGCGCGATCAGGTGGCCATACACGAGGCCATGGAACAGCAGACCATATCAATAGCACGCGCAGGCGTTCGTGCAACATTGAATGCACGCACCTCCATTCTGGCTGCAGCAAATCCGATTAACGGTCGCTACGATCGCTCCAAGAGTTTGCAGCAGAACATTCAATTGTCCGCACCGATAATGTCCCGTTTCGATCTGTTCTTCATTTTGGTGGACGAATGCAACGAGGTGGTCGACTATGCCATCGCCCGCAAGATTATCGATCTGCACTCGAACATCGAGGAGTCTGTGGAGCGTGCGTATACGCGTGAGGAGGTGCTCCGCTATGTGACCTTTGCCAGGCAGTTCAAACCGATCATCAGCACGGAGGCGGGCCAAATGCTGGTAGAAAACTACGGGCATTTGCGCCAGCGAGACACAGGATCATCGGGACGGAGCACATGGCGCATTACCGTTCGCCAACTGGAGTCGATGATACGACTGAGCGAGGCAATGGCCAAGCTGGAGTGCTCCAATCGTGTGCTCGAGCGTCATGTTAAGGAGGCATTTCGTCTGCTCAATAAGTCCATTATACGCGTTGAACAGCCAGACATTCATCTGGACGATGACAAGCCGCTGGATGTGGATGATGGCATTGAGCATGATCTTGATATGGAGAACAATAGGTCGGCGGCCAATCAGGATGATGGCGATGATGCCATAATGGACACCTCGTCCGGTGCTGGCCAAAAGAAAAAGTTTACGCTCTCCTTCGAGGATTACAAGAATCTGTCAACGATGCTGGTGCTGCACATGCGTGGCGAGGAGGCGCGCTGCGAGATCGAGGGCACCGATACCGGTATGCAACGCAGCGATGTCGTCACCTGGTATCTGGAGCAGGTCGCTGAACAAATTGAGTCCGAGGATGAGCTCATCTCACGCAAGAACCTCATCGAGAAGCTGATAGATCGCTTGATCTATCATGATCAGGTTATAATACCACTCAAAACATCAATTCTCAAGCCCTTCGGCAAAGATTCGATGGGCTACGCCGATGAAACCGAAAACGATCCGCTTCTGGTCGTGCATCCCAACTATATTGTGGAGTAATCTTCACATTTATTCATCATTCACCGGTTTCGTTTTTTTTTTTCATCTCATTTTTGTGCGCCTTTCTTTAATTTGCTCTTTCAGCAAAACCCTTGAAATGCATTCATTGTTTAATGCTTAGTTTTTCACCTACCATATATGTAATTAGTATATAGCTTTAGAATTATTTAACTTTAGGAATAACCGTACTATTAAGCAATTTACTTCATTTTCAACTATGAATTTGTAATATTTTTGTTCTTTGTTTTTACGTTTTGATTGAAATTGAAGTATTCTATCAAATATTTGGAATTTTTTTAGGTTATGTGGCCAATAAATACTATTATTGAAATAAACAAAAATACGGAGTCGAAGATATCTGATGATCCTGAAGAATTTAAACTCGAATCGTTGAAATTTCCAAAAAATATAAATCAATAATTCAATATTTGGTCGACACAAATTACGACAGACACTTCAATTTAGTATTTCTTTTAATTGTACATATGCGTTGGTAAATTGCCTATTTAATCTTAACAAAGGCTAAGCAAAACAAAAATCTAATCATGAACACACGACGCACTCACAGCAATCCGCTGTTCCGTTTGTGTGTTCCGGCGCCAAGGTCTTCCTAATGCTCGAAGGTGTAGTGCTTCTTGCCATCAGCGGGTAACTGTTTGACGGCCACTGGACGGTACATTTTCTTGTCTTCCAGCCAGTAGTAGAGCACCAAGCAGCCTGACATGACGCCCAAAAAGCACAAAAAGTAATAGGATACAGAATAGCGTAGCTTATCCGCCTGCGAGAAGCGATCCTCGCTATACAAATCATGATCAGCTGAAATCTATTAAGTAAACCAAACCAAAACGTCATATTAATATTGCACAGTTGCAGCGTAAATGCATTGACTCACTGGCTCGTGGAAGTTGCGCTTGTGCTCGGGATAGTCATAGGGATAATAGCTATCCTTGTTCTCTATGCCAAGTCCGCCACCAACGTGGGGATAGTCGCCATAGCCCAGGCCATTGTCCACATACGGTTTGTATTCTTCTGGTAGCAGATAGTATTTCTTGGCAGCCGCCTCGCGTTCCTTCTCAGTTTTTGGGTACGGTGCCGGCTTGTAGTCCTTGTTCCAGCCAGCAACTGTGAATTTTTCGAAATAACGGTAAAGCCCATTCGCAACACAGCTCAAAAGTTACGTAAACAAAACAGCAAAACTGGAAACTAAAATGCACTCTACTTACGATTGCGGGCAATCTGAAGCGGCAGAGCCGGATTCGATGCGCTCAGCTTTTTGGCCAGGCACAGAGATTTCATTAACGCTGACATTGTATAGCCGTTGGCGTTGATTGTTTTAGAATTGACAATTTATACACAGCACTTTACTCTCTCGCCTACCAGCAATACGACAGACAGCTGTGACAGCTGCTTCTTAGATATGTGCGATATTTTTATTCGATAAGTAATTCAGCCGGTAATGTAATTATTTTACTAATATTTCCGCATATACACACAAACATTTACCTGTAAATTGACAGTCTTAGTTAAAAGGTTTACAAAATTATTTGTAATCACCGAACTACTCGATACAATGACAAAATAAAATCTATCGATAACCAGTAACTGTACTATCGTCTATCGTGATTGGTGTTTTTGTTGTGTTTGCCTGCCTGGTGCCGTGAAATCTTCGCGGAATTTATATATAGTTGTAACTGCTGTATTTAACTATTAATACATTTAAAAAAAATGGTGCTACCACTTTTGCAGCGCTCCACGCTACGTGGCGTCCAACAGATGACTAAGCCATGGACGAGTGCAGCTTACGCTGTTCGCATGGTAAGAAGATATATTGTTGGATATGCACTTATGTAATTTCCATATCTGTTTTGGCCTGCATTGTCTTCTTGGCCATATTAGAAGGCATCAAGCTGTTGGGAGCCTTGGGACGGACTTAAACTGTTGAAAATCCACACGAACGCGCATAGACATGTCCACAACACTTCCAGTTTGAATCACTACTGGGACATTTGCCGGCATTTCATAATCAGTTACACTCACTAATGGGCAAATTGCATTTATACATAAATTATGTACAAAAGCTAATTCAAACGATACTCAAGAAAGTACTAATAGTCTTAATGACGATATTGGCAAATATTACAAACATTAGAAATGAGTTCTACAAGTTGAGCTGCATTCAAGAAGAAGAAACTACAGTATTTGTGAAAACAATTTACAATAAGAGCCAATTAGACAATTTGCCGCCATCCGTTCATTCAAATGAGAATTTAAAGATATAAATCTAAAAGAAATCAATGAAAGTAAAGTTTAATTAGATATTGAGCTTTTTTTGGAAATGTTGGAATACAATCAAATTGGTGAATTTGATTGATTTTAATTAAATAAATAAAGATAAGGTATGGGTTTATAATCCAAATTTATTCGAGGTATGATTATTATTGTGGAATATCAAAACACATTTGAATATTCGACATTTTTTAAATATGCTGTCTTGAGATTGTTACATATTTTTTTAATATTACCAAATTGTTGACTGACCACAGATATTGTATTACAATCAATTATACTATACTATACTACAAATCCATTCATTATTTAATGAAATTTTTGCTGATTGAGCTCTAGTTATGTATTATTAGTTGAGCTATATTAAATTTAATATCAGAATCTCTTCTCATACATTGGTTTTAAACTCATTTTTTGTGTATACTCTTACTTTTTAAATGTTTACGCAAAAAACAGTGTTTACAAACACAATCAAATTGGCATTTATACAGGTTTTGTCAAAACAAACCGGTTAATTGAATCGGTTGATGAGATTCTAATTGATGTCTAAAACGATTGATGCGTTACCCAAAATTCACACAGATTGGCATCTCACTAAATACCGTTTATCGTTGGCTCAACTATCTCTCTCTCTCACTTGCTCTCTCTTATTAATTATTGTTTTCTTTCATTTCCTTTTAACACTTGCGTGTAGCTCGTTAAACATCTCATGTGTGAATCTAACACACACACACACAGATAAGCGTGTAATCACTACGATTCACAGACTCACACACGCATGAACACATTGCCTCGCTGAGAAGCAAAAGCGCCCCACTTGGTTCGTTCAAGGCTTTATTAAGCACTAACGCACTTTCAATGCGCTGCACTTAAATGAATTTATAAATATATATATAGAAAATGTTAAATGTTTAATATTTTCTCTTATAGGTTAGCTTTTGCTCCAAATAAATGTAGCTTCGTATCTTTTAGTTGTATACAGAGAATATGTAGGGCATTTGAGAGTCGTGCTGGCGCGATTAAGAGTACTTGTTGAGCCAGTTCTTACTTTTGATTTTTCGCCGACGGTGGCAACTTATCTGATTCAATATTTACCCGTTCGCAATCGCAACCGCAGCTATTTGATTTTGAGCAGTCAAAACGGACACAATGGTCAGCTGAGACATTTGCATAATATGCCACGAAATACAACAGAAATTAAATGCCCTTAACAAAAAGAATTCTCATTCACAGGCGTCACAGGAATATCGCGTAGAGAGCGACACGTTTGGCGAACTGAAGGTGCCTGCTGACAAATATTATGGCGCACAGACAATGCGCTCTCAGATCAACTTTCCCATTGGTGGCACGACGGAACGCATGCCAGTGAGTAGCTTAAAACCTAAACCAATTTCATATTCATATTTATTTGTATCTGCATCTAAATTTGTATGGAATACCCATAGAAACCCGTCGTTCAGGCAATGGGTATTTTAAAGAAGGCCGCCGCCGAGGTCAACAAGGAGTTTGGACTCGATCAGAAGGTGAGCGAGGCCATCTCGAAGGCAGCGGATGATGTAATCTCCGGCAAGTTGTACGACGATCATTTTCCCCTCGTCATCTGGCAGACGGGCTCTGGCACCCAGAGCAACATGAACGTCAACGAGGTATGAATCAACGTTGAACTATTTGTTTGTATGCTGTACTCACAGTGTGTGTCCATTTAGGTTATCAGCAATCGTGCCATTGAACTGATGGGCGGTAAGCTGGGCTCGAAGACGCCAGTGCATCCCAACGATCATGTGAACAAATCGCAGAGCTCCAACGATACCTTCCCAACGGCCATACACATCTCAGTGGCCTTGGAGCTGAACAACAATCTGAAGCCGGCAATTAAAACGCTGCACGATGCACTCGCTGCCAAATCGAATGAGTTCAAGGACATCATAAAGATTGGCCGCACCCACACCATGGACGCGGTACCCCTTACACTCGGCCAGGAGTTCGGTGGTTATGCCCAGCAGTTGGCCTATGCCCTCGATCGCATCGATGCCTGCTTGCCGCGCGTCTATGAGCTAGCCCTGGGTGGTACTGCCGTCGGCACTGGACTTAACACACGCAAGGGCTTCGCCGAGAAGTGTGCCGCGAAAATTGCCCAGCTCACCTCTCTACCCTTTGTGACGGCGCCCAATAAGTTCGAGGCACTGGCTGCCCGCGATGCCATGGTGGAGGTGCACGGCGTGCTCAACACTATTGCCGTCAGCTTGATGAAGATTGCCAACGATATTCGTTTCTTGGGCTCTGGACCACGTTGCGGTCTCGGCGAACTCTCATTGCCCGAGAACGAGCCGGGCAGCTCCATTATGCCCGGTAAGGTTAATCCCACACAGTGCGAATCATTGACTATGCTCTCGGCACAGGTGATGGGCAACCAGGTGGCCGTCACAGTGGGTGGTGCCAGTGGCCACTTTGAGCTGAACGTGTTCAAGCCTCTGATTGTGTCCAATGTGCTGCGCTCCATACGCCTGCTCTGTAAGTAGTTTCACTTGCCATCATGCCCCAATCATCTCTTTCAACTCAAATCTTATTAATTACTTATTACAGCCGATGGAAGTCGCACCTTTACCGCCAACTGTGTCAATGGCATTCAGCCCAACAAGGATCGCATTGCAAAGATTATGAACGAGTCTCTGATGTTGGTGACGGCATTGAATCCGCACATTGGCTACGACAAGGCGGCCAAGATAGCAAAGACGGCGCACAAGAATGGCACCACACTCAAGGAGGAAGCCATTAATCTGGGCTATCTGACCGAACAGCAGTTTAACGATTGGGTACGACCCGAGGAGATGCTGGGCCCCAAGTAAAAAACAGCACCAAAAAAAAAAGTCTACTATCTAAGCAAAAAGTGAACCCTTTTTATTAACTGTGTGGATTAAATGCTTGCCGGGGAAACCAAAGTTTCCTTTGTGTTCAGTTCAAAACAGATTCGAGAATAAAAATCATGTTTAAAAAAAAATTAAATGAAATTGTCGGATTATATTTTCTACAGTGGTCGGTTCTAATAATGTAACAAACTGCAAAAATTCAATATTAAAGATAGATAGCACTAATCTTAAACAAATTAACTTCATACTTAAAATAAATCTATTAAGTTCAACCGATTTTTAGAAACAAAATTATTTAGATCATGATTTAGTAAAGACAAAATTATTCGATTACATTTTTCCTTTTTATCATTAAATCGAACTTGAGTAGCTACATTTTAATTTATACACCAATACACCAATGGTCAAAATAATAAGTAAATTATCACGTGATCCTTAGAATTGATTATTTTTTAAGTTTTATTGCAAACTATTATTCAATTTCCCTTTAAATAGTTATTGTGTCCAACCAGAAAGTTTACCCTGATTTAACTGTCAGAATATCTACACAAATACAATGTAGATAAAAAATATATTTCAGTTCAGGTCGAAAATAAGAAACATCTGTTTTAGAAAACTTTTAAATTGCGAATTGACTTAAAACTATGCTCTATCGTGGGAATGATGTGAGGATGCTCGTCGGCTGTCGTCGTTTTGGCACCACACTGTTGCTCCAGTCTAAAAAAAACAATAGCGTAAGTAAGACAATTCTGAATCCTGGAATTGAATCTCATTAGTACACTCATTAGGAGGGCAAGTTTCGCATGGAGCGGGACACATTTGGTGAGCTAAAGGTGCCAGCGGATAAGCTGTTTGGCGCACAGACCATGCGCTCCGTGATCAATTTTCCCATTGGCACCATTGCCGAACGCATGCCGGTAACTCAATATTGATGCCCCGATCTAATTCGATAATCAGCATTTTATTTGATTTTTCTCAGAAACCCATCATCCAGGCCATGGGCATATTGAAGAAGGCCTGTGCGGATGTCAATAAGACATTTGGCATGGACGCCGGGATAGCGGATGCCGTGTCCGCTGCCTGTGACGATGTCATCTCCGGCAAGTACTACAACAAAGGACACTTCCCGTTGGTCATCTGGCAGACGGGCTCCGGCACTCAATCGAACATGAACGCCAACGAGGTGATCAGCAATGCGGCCATCAAGGCAATGGGCGGTGAGCTCGGCTCGAAGAAACCAGTGCATCCCAACGACCATGTGAACAAATCGCAGAGCTCCAACGACACCTTCCCAACAGCCGTGCACATCTCTGTCGGATTGGAGCTTAACAACCGTCTCATTCCATCCTTGTGCTATCTGCGCGATGCGATCCATTGCAAATCGATTGACTATAAGGACATCATCAAAATTGGTCGCACCCATCTCATGGACGCAGTGCCTCTGACCTTGGGCCAAGAGTTTAGTGGCTATGCCCAGCAGTTAACATACAGCATCGACCGCATCCGGTGCTGCCTGCCGCGCGTCTACGAGTTGGCCCTGGGCGGCACCGCCGTAGGCACGGGCCTCAACGCTCCCAAGGGCTTCGCCGAAAAGGTGTCGGCTCGCATCGCCGAGCTAACCTCGCTGCCATTTGTGTCAGCGCCCAATAAGTTCGAGGCGTTGGCTGCCCGCGATGCCATGGTGGAGGTGCACGGCGTGCTCAACACTATTGCCGTCAGCTTGATGAAGATTGCCAACGATATACGTTTCTTGGGCTCCGGACCACGTTGCGGTCTCGGCGAGCTTCAGCTGCCCGAGAATGAGCCGGGCAGCTCCATTATGCCCGGCAAGGTAAATCCCACACAATGCGAATCCTTGACCATGATATGTGCACAGGTGATGGGAAATCAGGTGGCCGTAACAGTGGGCGGCGCTAGTGGACACTTTGAACTAAATGTTTTTAAGCCTTTAATTGTGTCTAATGTTCTGCGTTCCATTCGCCTTTTGGGTAACTCCAAGAATATGTTGTTTTAGTCATCGTCATTTTAATGAATATCCAATTTGCAGCGGATGGCAGTGTTAACTTTAGCAAGCACTGTGTCGAGGGAATTCAACCCAATACAGATCGCATTGCGAAGATCATGAATGAGTCGTTGATGCTGGTGACAGCTTTGAATCCACACATTGGTTACGACAAGGCGGCCAAGATAGCAAAGACGGCACATGAGAACGGCACAACGCTCAAGGAAGAGGCTATTAAGGCTGGAGTGACTGAGCAGCAGTTCAACGAATGGGTTGATCCAAAGAAAATGTTGGGTCCCCATTAATTGTGTGAAAACAGAATTATGTTTAAACTTATGTTTTGAATAAAAATCGATACATTTTTGCGATGTTACCATCGATAAAGCAACGAAAATAGCAGCAACGATAGTGGATAAATCGCAGTGTAGCTTTTACCATTAGCTGACAGCTGATTGGTTTGTCAATTTGCTCGTTTGTTTTTACTGCATAACCGAATTAAACACAAATTCGTTTGCTAAGTCAATTAAATTTTTAGCTTTTTTGTACAATCGAATTAATAATTACTAATTTTCAAGCGGTTTTTTAATGTTTATTTTGTATGTGCTTAGCTAAATTGCTATCATATAAGCCAACCGAAACGAATAAGAATATCGATGTTTAACACAAACTGGTAACAGCGAATCGTCCATAAATATCAAAACAAACACACACAGCCACTTATACAGAGAAAAATACAGACACTGATGAACGACTAGTGACCACTGGAAAATCAATCAGCAAGGCAAGTTAAACTAAACAAATTATCTGTTTGTTGAAGAAGTTCAAAAATCTCATATAAATCATAATATAAACAAATTTTTAAAGATTTTCCCATTTTGAATGTATATATATTTTTATATATATATTTATGCATATACATATATATTTGTAACATAACTGTGACGGCGGCTAATTCTACGACGCAAAACCAAACAGATACCATTCAAGGAAGCAATTGAATCGTGGTATATCGATAGGCTGCGATCTGTGATTACTACTGGCGTCGCAACAGTGCATGGATAACGAAAGCGAATCTATTCCTTGGTCAAATACAAATACAAATAAAAAACAAGTGGGTGAGTCCAGCATTAAATAAAACGACATAAAAAATCAATTCAACTTCGCTTTCCTTCTTCGATAGTCCGATAATTCGATGCCAATCTTCTTGATCTCGGTGTAAGAAGAACAAGAAACGCAAAACAATAAGGGCGATCAGCAGCTGGTAAAATGTCTGTGAGACTGTTAACCGTACGACTGGCTAAACATGGTCGTTACGTTCTACGAAGCTACTGGAATCGTGATATACACACCAACATTTTGGAACAAGACCAGTTAAAGACACGAAGCAAGCGAGGCTTTCCCCTAACATCTGTCAATGTTCTGCGGGTAAGTGTGAAATATGATTAATAAATTCTATGCCTGAATGAACATCGACGGTCAAATCTTTGTGATCCTTGTACTTCAAACAAGAGTGCACAACTTTCAACAACAAAAAAATTATAAAGTACCAAACAGTCGGTCAAGCTTAGATAAAAATTAGATCTTAACTTTCGTTGATCATTAATTATTAATCGTTTAACGTCTTAATGCTAATCTTTCGCAGAACTCAGCGGCAACCCCGCCGCAGACGGCGAATGTGTTGCCACGCTTAAGTCCGAGCCGTCCACCGAATGGTGCCATCTTTCGCTTTGGGCAGCATGCCCGCAAGCTCTTTATCGACAACATCTTGAGCCGTGTGACAAACAGTTACTCGGAGGAGCTGCGTCAGCGGGCCACACGCAGACTTTTTTATGGCGATTCAGCGCCATTTTTTGCATTAATTGGCGTTAGCCTCGCCACCGGTTCGGGTGTGTTGAGCAAGGAGGATGAACTGGAGGGTGTTTGCTGGGAGATACGCGAGGCGGCCAGTCGCTTGCAGACCGCATGGAATCACGACGAGATATCCGAAACTTTGAATAGCAATTTCAATATTGACAAACTTGACGTGGGTCCACCAATAGCCAAGGGCTGTGCGGCCGTTGTATATGCGGCAAGTTTCAAGGAGACTCCCGCATCGGATACGAAAAGTGGCGGCGCACCGACAACATCGTCTTCCGCCAACACATTGAGCAGCTCCACAAACTGGAATCACGAAATGATGTCGCCCTTGCAGAATATGTCGCGATTCGTACACAATTTTGGCGGATCTGTCGATAACATTTATAATTACAGTCAGCCAACGGCAGCCGCCGCCTTTGTGGATGGCCTCACCACGCCAGCTGCAACAGCAGCTGGACAACAGCCACAGCAGCCGGCCGAGGCGCAACGTGGCCTGCCATCAGACTATACGGAAGAGCTTATACAGCCTGCGGCCCATGACCCTACCTCGATCGATCGTTATCCTCTGGCACTCAAAATGATGTTCAATTACGATATACAAAGCAATGCGCTGTCCATTTTGCGAGCGATGTACAAGGAGACGGTGCCAGCGCGTCAGCGTCGCATGAATGCCAGTTCTGAGGAATGGGAGCGTCTATTGCAGCACCAGACATTGACGTTGCCACCGCATCCAAATGTTGTGTGCATGTTTGGCTTCTTTTGCGATGAGGTGCGCAACTTTACCGATGGCCATCTGCTCTATCCGATTGCGCAGCCGCAGCGGATCAATCCGCAGGGATATGGACGGAACATGTCATTGTACTTGCTAATGAAGCGTTACAATCACAGTCTTCGCGGCCTGCTGGACACCAGTGAGCTAAGCACACGCACCAAAATCCTCCTGCTCGCCCAGATGCTGGAGGCAGTCACCCATCTCAGTCGACACGGTGTGGCTCATCGTGACCTCAAATCGGATAATGTGCTGATCGAGCTGCAGTCGAATGATCAGGCGCCGCTGCTGGTTCTATCCGATTTTGGTTGCTGTCTGGCGGACAAGGTGCACGGTCTACGTCTGCCATATGCTGCGAATGACATCGATAAGGGCGGCAATGCGGCACTGATGGCGCCAGAGATCTTTAACACACAGCCCGGACCGTTTGCGGTGCTCAACTATAGCAAGGCCGATCTGTGGGCCTGCGGTGCATTGGCCTACGAAATCTTTGGTCTGCCTAATCCCTTCTATTCAGCTTCGGGCGGATTGGCCCGTGCACAGGGCGAGCTCACTTATTCGCTGAGGAATAGCGACTACAGACATGAGCAGTTGCCGCCACTGTGCGATGCGTGTCCGCCGCTACTGCAACAGCTCATCCACAATATACTTAATCCGAATCCATCGAAGCGTCTTAGTCCGGACATTGCCGCCAATGTGCTGCAGCTCTTCCTCTGGGCACCATCGCAGTGGCTCAAGGCTGGCGGCATGCCAAACAGTCCCGAGGTGACTATCAACCCCCTCTTACTAAAATTCTTGTACTCTTTTTTATATTTATGTGTGTTTATCACTTGCCTTTGCAGATCCTGCAGTGGCTGCTCTCGCTGACCACCAAGATCATATGCGAAGGTCGTCCAAATGGACATGGCATCGATCAGCTGAGCGGCGGTGGCGGCGTTGGTCGTCATGCCTACGTTGAGTATCTGCTCATCTGCAGCTTTCTGGTTCGCGCACGCCTGCGTCGCATCCGAGGCGCTTTAAACTGGATTCAAAATGTGGTGACCACCGTCTAGGCGATGCTGGGAAGAGTTGGACATTTGGGCTGTTCGACACTGTTAATATCCTGTTATAATGAGAAGTGAAAATACGAAAGAAGAGACAAAAATAAAACGTGTGATACCTAAAATATATACTTACATATATATATATATATTTATATGTAAATATTTGATAAAAATAACAAACTTTAGCCGCATACACAACAAACGCTTTTACTTTTTTCATATGCCAACAGCAGTCGAATCGTTATAGCCATGTCCTACTGCCTGCATCCTGTGCACCGCCATTCCCCCTCTACCAGAACTTTATTCCTTCAAATTTGCACGCTTTTTAGTCGCAAACGGCAAACAAATAAATTTCAAGTTTATCAATATAAAAATAGAATTTTTGCATACCACTAAATATCTTGTAGTATTTTCACAAGATTATTTAATTTTTCATAATTGTATTTTATTTATTAAATTATATGTAATATGTACATTACTGGATTCATAGGCAAGACATTTTTAAGATATACTTCCAAAAGTGTGTAGCAAACCCATTAGATCACCAGATTCGTCTAAAAATTGTTTAAGTTTGTCGAAATTCTGGTTGTGCGGATTAATACGAACGAGTTGCGGGCGTAAAGCATTAATTGTGACGATTATGCATCGTTTGTTTCCAAAATCAAATTTATATAATTTCCTATTTTTCGCATCGCAGGATATTACCAGATTACAGCCAAATTGATGCAAGTTATGCTTGAGTATTTCTATAATTTGCTTATTATTGTTGCCCTCTAAATAGTAAAAAAAAAATATTAATTGATTGAAGGCATTGGACATGTTCTTATGCGCACCAAGTATATTATGGAATTGTTGTAGAATTTGTTTGTGTTCAACTTCAACTTGATGCAGCTGCAAGAGTTCGCCATCGAATTCAGCTGCAGAGGCGACTGTGTTTTGCTGCCCTTTGGAATCTTCGATGGCTGCACCAATTTGCTGCATAGTGTTTGTTGTTTTCTTCAGCGCTGTTTGCACGACAGCAAGTCCTCGTTCAATTTTATTGAAAGTTTTATTATTTACAGCCATTTCGACATGAAAACAATTTGATGCGAAATTTTATAAACGCGCGTCTGTTTGCAATTTCGACTATTCTATCGATATGTCAAATGTATGTTACACTTTCGATATCGATAGGTTCGTTAAAT
Source organism: Drosophila dives (assembly GCA_035042365.1). Taxonomy (NCBI): domain Eukaryota; kingdom Metazoa; phylum Arthropoda; class Insecta; order Diptera; family Drosophilidae; genus Drosophila; species Drosophila dives. The sequence continues at coordinate 4,955,056 of JAWNLJ010000443.1, read as the reverse complement.
TCTATGACATTCGCATTTATAAAATAAAATAAAATAACTCATTTTAATTATGTGTCTATATTCTAGATTCAACTATTATTTAAAAAGGTTTTACATTTATCATTGCTTTCAATTTGAACACAGTAAGCTAGCTTTTAACTTCTGATATTATTAGCACAAAGTTATAAACGCATTTAGTATTTTTTTTACTTTCAATTACTATGCAGATTATTTAAAAATTAATATTTATTAGAAACAAAAATGTGGAATATTAAGTTTTGATTAACAAAACCTATAACTAAAATAAAAAATTAAAATATTACAAACAACCAGCAAATATGTGAGTATTTTTGAGCACAATCTTTAATTTACATGTCAAACTGAGAAAAATAAGGAAAGTATTTATTTAAAACATTGTCATTATAAACAATTTGTCTGCTTAATTATTAGGATAACAAAATGTGGATAGTTTCAAATTATGTTTGAACGCTGCTCAGGCAGAGTTTGTTATCGTAGAAGGAGCAGGTTGCCATATGAAGAATTTCAGCACTTGCACCGTCTGCTAATTCCAGATTTGTGATATTTGGCGCCCAGTCGGCGCCATAACAAATGCTCTTGTGCTGATCACTGTAGGTGCCCACCAGATCCAGGGCCGGGCCGGAGGGGCTTATGTCAACGACATGAAAGTTATTGTACATGCAGGCGGTCAGGATGAGATCATTGCGCAACGGATGCGGCTTGAGACGCCAAATGCCGCCGCCTAGATTCAGCTCGGCGAGGCTGCTCTTCATGCGGCGCGTATCGAAAAGACGCAACACCTCGTCGTAGCTGCCGGTAAGCAACTGGTGCTCGGCAACTGAACGACTTAGCAGACAGGTGACGCCGGCGCCATGTGCCCGATTTGTCCAGATGCGATCCGTGCCGCTGATGCGCATATCATAGGCATGTAGGAGACAATCGTCGCCGCCGGTGAATAGACGCTGCGGCGACCAGCGATCAAAAGCGCATGTCCATGCCTCAAAATTGTGCGCATGCCAGCAGTGCAATTGGCTGAGCTTCTGCTGCGCCGTATTCAACTGCAACTGGTGGACATTGCCCTTGGAATCGGACACTAGTAGCTGCACAGCATCTGCATCGTCAGCACATTGTCGCCAGTCTATGGCCAATGCTAGAATCGGTGTCTCTTCGCTCTGCTCCAGCGTCAAACTGGCACGTTTCACCAGTCGCTGTTCGGCTGTGACTAGCTCGTAGATCTCGACCTCACCGAGCCCATTGACTGTGGCCAGCAGCGGGCCGCTCTCTAAGTTGCTGGCGGGCAGCCACTTCATGTCCAAAATGGCTGCCGTTTCAATGCACTGCAGCTGGTTCAGGTTGCCGCTCTCCACGTCGAAGGCATATAGATAGACGCGACCCTTACGGGGCTGCTGCGAATTTTGCGATTCTTGTGGAGCGCCACTTTCAGCATCGGCTTGCTTCGAATTCACCAGCTGATAGGTGCCGCATACAAAATAGCCAGTATGTGCCTCATCCACTGTGCACCATTCCACCGAATCGGCCGAATAAACGGTGTCCACGCTGTGCAACGTCGTAAACTTCATGCTACAATTGTATTTGTTGAGTAAGTATCCAGATTCATATGGCTTAAGAGCGGAATCGATATTTATTAAAAAGTGCAGCTTTCACACAAAATATTATAAAGATATAAGGAGTAAAATAATATTTATTTTAAACTTATTCTGTTATTTTACGAACAAAAACACAGCGGCCGCATGTCTGCCGCTGTTTAACAACACTGCCACATTTTATCGGTATTGTTTGTGTATTAAGAGTATGGTCACATTGTCTGCTGCTCCTTTTGTAAACATTGCAGTGGCCGTTTGGTAATTCAATTGGTAGTTAATTATCGAATTTATTAAGTAGCAGATCCAGTTTCTATAGGCAACAGGCTGCGAAGTATCGTAGCTAAATAAACCGTTTTCCATGCGCTTCTTTTTATTTACAAGTTATTTTAATTTGTCGCAGCTGCATATATATTTTCCAATAACCATATCAATATCATTGTTTTGTCCGATAGTTCAATCCATTGTCAGTTTTTGCCGAGGCGTTTTAGCATTGCAAAATACAAATGCTAATTTAAATAAGAAAAATTAGACCCCCGCTTAATGATTGGGTTTGCTTGTGTGACCGATAATTATCGATGGTTAAGCGATCTTATTGCTCATTAGAATTTATTTGTATGTTTTTGCTACTTTTAAAAATTAATACGTACTTTCTACTTAGTGCTCGGTTTAGGGGCTACAAATTATTATGAAATTTAGGCTTAGTTGTTCACTTTTTCAATTTGTTTTTTTTTTGTTTTCTCTTTGCTTATTACATTACATAAAAAGTTAATTGGTAATCAGTTGACGACCGTTACACTTTCAAAAATTCAAAAAGTTACAATTTCTATACCTATTTTTTTTATGCAAATACATATTTATTTATTAATTTTTTTTTACTTTATTTAGTAGGTTTTTTGTGTTTTGCTTTGTTAGCTGCAAAAATAATGCATACGTTTAGTGCATGTGTATCTGAGTGTGTGTGTGTGTGTGTATTGTGTTTATTGTATGTGTATGTTGTGTTTGCGTCGGTGCGTTTCGTTACGGTTCCTTTTCTCACAGTGTCCTGGTTGGTTTCTATACTTTGCTGCTTTATACATGTTCCGATGCATGTGAAATACGTTTATTGCACGCTATCTCTCTCGCTCTTGCACACAATCCCTAACTCCCTCTCTCTCTCATACGATCTCTATCGTACTCTCTCTCTTTCTCTCTCTGTCGCTCTGTTTCTTTGTTTCTACCGTATCCTTAAAGTAAACAGTTAAGTTGATTTTTAAGACGCCCTCAAATCAGATTTTAAAGAATACAAATGTATATAAACAAATATATATACATATATATATGTATATATATATAGTATTAAAGTTATGCATATCTGCATATATTTCATGCAGCTTATAGAAAAAAATAATAAAATAAAACGTGACTTAAGAATTAAATTTTTTTTTTTTTTTGCAAAACACTCTCTTTGTACAAAACGCCTACATTACCCATCTATATATATTCTATATGTATTTATATGCTACACTAGAAAACACTTGCAACTACTTGATGGGTAGGGGGGTTGGCTAGGGGCAAGTGAAAAATGGGTGGGTAATGGGGGCGGAGTGGGTTAGGTAGGCTGACTCGACGAGGTGTGTATGTGTGTCTGTCTGTGTCTGTGTCTGTGTGTGTGTTTTTTGTGTGTGTCGGTGTGTGTGTGTTTTTTGTGTGTGTCGGTGTGTGTGTGTTGGCTTGTCTATCAACAATCTTATTCTGCACTCACTTTCTCGAAGCTGTCTGTTGCGCCAGCAATAACTAATAAATATATATATATATATCTTACAGAGACATATATATATATATATAGTTAGCTATGTCTGGCGCTGTCTACCATTGATGTTGATGATGCGTTGGCCCCCCTGCGGCGGATTTGCGTTCCTCATTTGGTCTTCATGACAATGATCGGTTCAAGTATCTTAAGCATATCATTATTCTCAGGTGCACCGTTGCCGGGACCACCGGCACCAGCGCCTCCGCTGCTCCCGCCAGCTGCTGTCGTCGTCTGCAGCTTGCTGTAGCCCTGCTGCTGATGCTGACTAAGGCTGACCAGACGCTGCTGCTGTTGCTGCTGCTGCTGCTGTTGCTGTTGCTGCTGCTGATTGATGACAATCGCATCGTGATGCGGCTGGGCTTGCAGGCTTCCGGTCATTTGTTGGAGGTCATGTTGCTGGAGCTGCTGGAGTGCGGCCAGCTGCTGCTGCTGATCGTTGGACGCATCGCCATCCAGTTGGGAGGTGTCCGTCTTGACGGCAAATGAATCGCCGCCAGTATCGGTATCATTGTCATACAGTTGTTCAGCAGACTCCTCCTCCTCCTCCTCGGTTTTGGCATGAAACTCGGTGCTGGCGCTGCTGCTCCGACGTGGTGTATGACTGCGCATCCTTCGCAGTCGCGCATACTCCGCCTGCTTGGACAAACGCTCCTTGCGCTCCTCAACGTTTTCGGTGGCGCGGATTTGGGCACGCATCAGACGCGCACGCTCCGACAGTTTCTGCAATCGAACCGTACGCTGCTCCGGCGATTCATTCGCACGGACCGCCCGCTGATGTGCCGCCATTTTGTCCAAGCGGATGCGTTTCTCATCCTCCGTTTCATATTTGTTGGCGCCACTGCGTCGTGGCGTTACCGCCTGCTGCTGCACAATGCCATCACCATCGGCCGTGGAATGTGCATGGAGCTGATGATGGACATGCTCCATGGACTGGGGGCGACCGCGTCGATGCGTTAAATGCGGCGCGGCAAGCATTTGATTGATCTCCTGCTCCAGCAGCGTATTGGCCTTCAGTTGCTCCTCCTTCACGATCAACAGGTTCGTCTTACGTGGCCTTCCACGTCCCACTTTCGGGAACTGTTGCACCAGGTGCTGCTGCTGTTGCTGTTGCTGCTGTTGCTGGGTTTGTTGCTGCTGCTGTTGTTGCTGTTGCTGCTGTTGCTGGGACTGTTGATCCAGTCCGGTGACAGTCAGCGTGGGATTAGTACCCGCCGGCGCCGACGTTAAGAGATTATATTGGCCGGTTGCCGCTGTCGGACTGCTGCCGCCGCTGGCGTTCGCAAAATGCACGGGGGTAAACGGCGGAGGCACCGTGTTCGGCCCAATGCCCAACTGGAAGCCATTGTGATACATGGGATAATAGGCGGTCGTTGCGGTACCATTGGCGCCGCTGGCGCTTGTGCCACCGCCACCGGTGACAGTAACTGTGCCGGTGGCTGTGGTCCCGCCACTGCTATTGGCCGTTGCCGGGAAGGTGGCCAGATAGGGTAGCTGATTGTATAGCTGGGTCGTTGTCGTCGTCGCCGCCTGTCCGAGCTGCTTAAGCGGCTTCTGCTCCCCGGCGGCGGCCACAATCACCTTGGCCTCGTTCTGGCCCAGTGTAACAGACCCGCTGTTATCGGTCGTCTCGTTGCCGGTCTGCAAGCATCATCCAAAAAAGAGAGAGAATTTTATGTTTCAGGTTATGTTTGCAGGAAGAGCTGCACGAGCTTAATCTTCAGCTTGAGACAGGCAATTCTTGAGAAATAATTACCAAAAAAATACAAAAAAAACAAGAAAATTATTAATTATAAATACAACACACAAAACATAAAACAATTTCGTTCATATTTTTAGATCTTTGTTTCTATTTATCAAACACTCTTCCAAATCATATTTCTAAGCGCCTCTTATACAATTTATATGTATCTATATATCATCTATATATATATACCATATATCTATTTATATGATGTCTTTAGGAATTTTCGAGTCGAATCAAAATAAGTTCAAGTTCTGTATAAAAAATACCCCTAAGAATATTGCACTTTAGAATAGGAAGAAATTACGATTTCAATTCAATTATCCACAAATACAAATTGCCATTAATTTCAAATATTCTAAATCTTTATACAAGTATCAACATATATATAATATAAATATGTATATATTTAAAAATCCTTATATATTCGTTCTCGTCTTCAAATACAAAATATATTTTTCTTTCTTTTTTTTTGAATATTCTCTGCTCATCTTTTGTTTATTTTTTGCAGGCGCGCGTCGCTGGCTAATCTCTGACTCTGGCTCTGATTCTCTGGCAAATCTCTGGCTTTGATTCTCTGGGTACTCTGGCTTTGGCTCTGATTCTCTGGCAAATCTCTGGCTAGTCTAGCGTTTTGATCTGCATACGCACCTGAAGTTCCACCATATTGGCGTATTTCTGCTTATAGAACTCGAGCTGATTGGCAATGCTAAAGTGCGGCATATGCGTCTGCAGCAATTTACCAGTTTTGCCCGGCTCCTCGCCATAGATTTGTTGCACAAATATGCTGCCCGCTTCGGCTGACCCGGTGCCACCGGCAACGCCATCGATTAGCTGCTGGGCGCCCAGCGAGTAACGTGGCTGTTGCTGCTGTTGCTGGAGTTGAAGTTGCTGCTGTTGCTGCTGCTGCTGCTGTTGCTGCTGTTGCTGCTGCTGTTGCTGCTGCTGCTGTTGGGGCTCCTGTTTCAGCTGCATTGTGGGTCGCAGCATGCCGGGCGCTATAAACATATTCTGGCCCATGTACTCGATTGCCTGATGCTGTTGATAGGCAGCCGCTGGGGCTGCTGTCACCAGATGCTGTTGGCCATCGCCGGCAACAGATGCTGCTGCCGATGCTGCTGTCGTTGTGTTATTGTTGTTATTGGTGCTGCTATTGCTGCTGCTGGTTGCAGGCGCTGACGAGACGTTTGCCTGATTTAAATTAATAGTATGCTCATTATTACAATTGGCTGGACCAGCTACGGAGGATGAGGTTGCAGCTGCTGCGGCTGCGGCGGCGGCAGCAGCTGCTGCTGCTGTTGCCACGGCAAGCACCTGCTGCTGCTGCTGCTGTTGCTGCTGCGGCTGCGCGGTCAGTGAATTGGAATTGGTCGAATTGGTCGATGAAGACGACGACGAATTCAGTGGCACGCCTGCATGCACCTGCACCTGTTTGTAAATCTTTTTCTTTTCTCTGACCTTTTTCGCATAGTCGTTCAGCTTTCTCAGTCTTTCCTTGCGCTCCTCCACCGATTCGCTGGCGATGCGTTGACGCGCACGCGCCGCCATCTCCGCCAATCTGTTCTTGCGCTGATCGGCCGTTTCGCTGGCGCGATACATCCTCATGCGCTCGGCCAGCTTGGAGAGTCGTTTTGAGCGCTGATCGGGTGATTCCATAGCGCGTCGTAGGCGCTGACGCGCCGCATTGCGTACCAGACGCATGGCTCGCTCGAGGTCGGATTCGTTTTGGCGTCGCTGGCGATTCGCCTCCGCATTGCGCAGTAAACGCTTGCGGTATTCGTCTTCACTTTCACGCTGTCGCCGCTCGCGCATCCTCTCAGCATTGCGGGCCAAACGGCGTACGCGTGCCTCGGGGCTCTCGTTCCACCGCTGCTGATGATGATGATGATGGTGTGGTTGTTGCTGCTGCTGTTGCGATTGTTGCTGCTGCTGCTGCTGTTGTGTGCTGCTCGAGCTGACGCTGGAGGCGAGTCCCAGCGGTATCGGCGTCGGTTGTTGCTTCAACGAGAGTGGCTGTGAATAAGCGGGTAATGTTATTTGCAATTGTTGCTGATGAAATTGTTGCTGCTGCTGTTGTTGCTGTTGTTGTTGCTGCTGCTGTTGTTGTTGTTGCTGTTGTTGTTGCTGCTGTTGTAGGTGATGGTGTTGCTGCTGCTGTTGAAACTGTTGTTGCTGCTGTTGCTGCTGTTGCAGCTGCAACTGTTGCTGTTGATGGGTCGACAATGGTACCAACAACGCTGACGGATGGTCGATAAGAAGGCGCGCATTTGGACCATTAATTGCCAGCACATGTGTCGCGTACTGTTGCTGTTGCTGCTGATGATGGTCAAGTGTCGGCTCTATCTTTATCCCATTGGGATCTGGTTCCATTATTTGGCAAAGCCTGAACAACAATCGAAATTGTCGTCAAATCGTTGCTTGATCGTCGCCTGTTTGTTTGTTGATCTATATACACAAAAACGAACGATACACAGCAAGGCACTTCCACTGCCGCTGACACTTCCACTGCCACTGCCACTGCCACTTCCCGTCAACAATCAGCGATATCCTGCTGCTCTTGATAATATCGATAACTGTTGCTGCTACTGCTTCTGCTGCTGCTCGGGCGACAAATACGTTGGCGTTTTGGTCGCCGCATTTAACAGCCGTTCTCGTTGCGTTTTCGTTTTTTGTTTTTGTTTGCTGCTTCGCAATTTGGGATTTGTCGTAAGTAGTTATATAAAAAGAAATGCGCCTAAATATCGTTTATCGTAATCGTCTTCGCTGTACATGCTCACACACACACACACACACACTCTGACACACATGCATACGACTGATGTCTCGCTAATTCTCGGTCCGTGTAATGCATATATATATAAATAAATATATATATGTTTTTTTTTTTCTTCTTTTTTGGGTGCGTTTTCGTCTTTAACAACTTTTAGCTGCTGCTGCTACTGTATCTCTCTCTTTTACTTTTTCTCGGTTTTTCGCTTACCGTCGCTGTTCTCTCGTTGTTTGCTGTGTGCTGCTGCTGTATCGGTTTCTGTTTTGCGCATCACCCTTTTTTATAGCAAGTCAATCAATTTGCAATTTGCTTCTAAATATGTTGATAGTTGCTGCCTCAGCTATTTTCCCCTGCTGCTTGCTGCTGCTGCTGCTTATTTTGCTCCGTTCTTTTTGTGCTCAGCTTCCTCTTGCTAGTATCGTCTCGCACCGCCTGCACATGCAAATGTCAAAAATCATTCACAGATGGCAACAAAACAGAATTCAAGTAAAAAAAAACAACGTAAGGTTTGTGTCTCAGCTAAAAACAACGAATTGCGCACCTTTTACTACAGTCTGCTCCGAGTTGCCAGTTGTGCGCTTATTGTTGGCTGCTGTTGTTGTTGTTCTTGTATGCTTTTCTTTTTGTGTTATACGTATGAAGACTATAAAAAAGTTAACGTTGCTTGCTTTACTTTATTTTAATTTTTAACCGTTTCTTTTAACGCTTTTTTTCCTCTTTTATTGCTGTGGCTACTTTGATGCGTGCGCACGTTTCTTCTTCTTGCTTGATTGTAAATGACAATTGGCGCCGCTACCGCCGTCGCCGTTGTGTGCCTTCCAATGACTATACGGTGCTTCCAGTCACTTCCAATCGATTTTTCACATGATTATATGTACACACACACATAGGCAGACGTTCACGACTCACTCGCACACAAACCCACACACACACACAAGCGGAGGTGTCTATATATATGCATTAGCAAGTGTATGTAAGTGTGCAACACATACACACATATGAATGTTGTCCTTTTATAAAAATTTAAAAGCGATTCTCTTACAATTGTTGCATCAGCTGCAAGTTCTTCATCAATTGTACTTTTATTATCTCATTCCGTTTTACCGCTTGGAAATTCTCTGCATACGCCTATTTAAATATACATTATTTCACATTATACGCATTGTATAGCTACATTATGTCCATATTCAGGCATCACGTTTCACATAGTTATCAGTCAAATTGTTCGCGCGCAAATTGTTAAAGTAATTGTGTTTGTTTTTGACAAATGAAACAACAAAAAAAACGCGCTAAATTCTCCGGCTAGCAAAATGCTCCGCCGTTTTCTGTACCAACGCACACAACAACACATTAAAAAATAAATACAACTGGAAATTGGAAGGCAACTGGATGTTTATGTGTGTGTATGTATGCATTTAGCATAAGCGATAGATTTCACTTCCATTGTAATGCTATCGATAGAATTTTGCGCAATTTCGATAGGTCCATACCCATTACGATAATTGCGCGCCACGCCGTTGGCGTTATGATCGATTTCGAAATATCACAAAATGGGTGCAAAATTTGAATTCTGTTTAACATAAGCTAAAAACTAATTTGAGTGTTTCTATTGAATATTAAAACAGGCCATTTAAAAATTGTGAATGCAACTTTATTCAAGTATTCATTTTGTTTTTCGTTTGCTTTTGTGTTGTTTTTTTCTTGTTTGAGTGTGTGTTGTTTAATTTTTTTTTAGTGTACATAGAATATTACAATTACATAAAATGTATTTCATAAAATTACATCAAAACAATATGTTGGAAGGTCTGGGTAAAAATAGTAAGAAAAAACAATTTGAAATTTCGACTAGAACTTAAGTGGTACGTTTAATATATATATTTTTACCTTTCCTTTTTTCGTTTTTTTTTGTATTTTTTTGTTAATTTGCTCATTTATTGTTCTTTGTTAGGGTGCGTGCTTTTTCTGATTGGGTTCTGTGAGATTGTTGGGGTGGGGGCGTGAGGCTTTTAATGTTGATATACCATGTGTTTGTGTATGTGTGTATGTGGTAGTGAGTGTGTGTATACACATAATCCTCTGTGGATTGCTGGTGAGAATAGATTCGTGTCCGCTCGCCCTTTTTTATTGCAGCATGGGAAAGCCACACACGCACACACACACACGTACATACATAGTGGGGATGTTTGTTGCTGTTGCACTTTCGGCGTAAATGTCAAATTGCGTTTTTTTTTGGGAGGTAACTTGAACTGTTAACCGCCAGATGTCGCCACCTGTTGCAGCAAAATAACGGCAATTGCTGATTGAAAGAATGCAATTTTAGTTTGAATATAAATTCAGGTAAAAAATTCTACCACAGCAACAACACACATACATGCAAGCATATAAGTGAGCAAGTGTGCGTGCGTGTGTGTGTAAGTGTATACATATGGGGATGAAGTTAACTATTGCTTTTGGGGGTTTTTCGCGCGTTCTGCGTTTTCCTTCACCATATATGTGTGTATCTCTCACATGTGTGCATGTGTGTGTGTGCTGAATGACGTGCATACATGACTATTTTCTATGTGTGTGTGTGTTTGTGTGTATCTATGTATATTATAATATTTTGTGTTTTGTGTATATATAACTATATATATATATATATATATTATTTTAATATATATCGTACGAATATAATGCATGCATTATAAAAATACTTTTTTTTGTTTTTTTTTTCTTCATCTTTGTTTAAATTTTAACTTAAAAAAAAATTGCCGACACTTTGCTAGCTCCAGAAAAAAAGTGTCATTTCTTCATTTATTATTGTTATTGTTATGATAATTATTATTATTGTTATTATAATTATTATGTATAGCTGCCTGTTGTTTTTCCGTTTTGTTTTCTCTTTTCTAGTTTTAGGGCACTTCCTTTTTTAGGCGCCTTTCCTTTTGTTGTTGTTATTCTCTGTGTGTAATTGTTATATATGCATATGTTTTTTTCATTATATATGTATTATTTATAGATGTTTTCTCTTCTTCTTTTATTCGTTTCCTTTTGTTTTTTTTGCTGTCTAAAACGACGACGTTGCTGCCCCACACATACATACATGCAAATGTATGTGTGCGTGCGTGTGTGTATGTATGTGTTGTGTGTGTCATACATGCATCTTTTTAATGCAGAATTCTTGTACGCCCGCACAATTTGCTGCTGTTTCTTCTTCTCCATAGCTGCGTTTCCATTTACACAGCGGCTTTCATGTTTCTGATTAGATATTTTTTTACTCCTGATTAGATTCGGTCTGTTTTGTGTGTTTGTTTACTTGGAAGCTAGGTTTCTGATTAGATATACCTTTGATTAGATGCTGTTATAATTTTCCTCTATCTCTCTCTCGTTCGCTCCCTTGTCTACATAGGTGTGTCTGTTTGAGTGTGTGTGTGTGTGGGATGTGGGTGTCTGATTGGATGCACCGTCCGCTACTTGCTGGAGCCAGCTCCACAAGTTACGCACTACACTCTGATTGGATTGGAGTCCGATTGGAGTCTGGTGCTGGTTCTGCTTGCGCTTAGTAACCCTTGAGGCGATCCTCGAGCGGCGGCTTAATCACCTTCGGTACACTGGCGCGGGACACGCGCATCCTTTCGGCGGCTTTGGCCAAACGCTTTTTGCGCTCATCGTTCGATTCGCTGGCGCGTCGCAGTCGCTGTCGGGCGGCGTTCTTCATCAGTCTTAAGGTTCTTTGTACTTCATTTTCGTTTTGGCGCCGCACACGATTCGCTTCAGCATTTTTGGCGAGTCGCATCCGATATTCGGCGTCCGATTCCTTTGATCGCTTGTCCCGCATTCTCGCCGCGTTCCGTTCCAGTCGACGTTCGCGCGCTTCCAACGATTCGTTGCTGCGTCGACGCGCTGCTTTCTGCGCCCGCGACGACTGCGGCCCAATCGACAAATGATGATGCAGAGGATGTTGTTGTTGCGGATGCTGTTGTTGTTGCTGCGGATGTTGTTGTTGTTGCTGCGGATGCTGCGAATGTTGTTGTTGCTGCTGCTGAGGGTGTTGTTGTTGCTGCTGCTGTTGCTGTGGATGCGGCTGCTGTTGTTGTGGATGTTGTTGTGAATGCTGAAAACTATTCTCACTGTTATTGTTATTGTTACTGTTATTGCTGGTACTATTATTGGTTGTGCTGCTGGTGACAGCGCCAGAGACGGACGAGGCAGCAGCGGCGGCGTTGGCAGCGGCAGCAGTCGCTGTAGCCGCGGCAGCAGCAGCAGCGGCGGCAGCAGCAGCAGCAGCACCTGTACTAGCACTAGCAGCAGCAGCAGCGGCAACTGTTGTCGTGTAGTTGTTGTACTCTATAAGGCCCCGGTTGCTCGGATACAGATGGTGCATGGGATTCTCATAGTTGAGGTATTCGGGCTTGATGAAGAACGGATCGGAGCGGGCGGCACTCAGCGGCGCCGTTGGCGAATTGAGGAAATATAAACGGCTGTGATGTTCTGTGGTTATGCTACCTCCGCCGCCACCCACACCCGCGGACATTGGATTGGTGGTGGGTGCTCTGCTCTTTGCCGTTGTTCTTGTTTTTCTTGTTGTTGTTGTATTTTATAATATTATTTTTATTTATTTATTTATGTTCCGTTTTGTTTTGAGATCGCTGCGACAGCGATTTGGTTTTTGCGCCTATCGATTGTCTTTTGGCGTTTTTCTTTCATTCGCGTTTTCTGCTAACCAATTTTTCTCGGCTTTTGCTTGTGTTTTAAGTTAATTATTATTTTTGTTGTGGGCGTTTTTTTTTTTTGTTTTTTTTTTTGCCGCGTTTTTTGGCACACAGCACACACAATTTAACTGGGCAAAAAAATGTAGCGAGTAAACAACAAAAGCGACATAACTAATCAATATGGAAAAAAAACTTCCAAATTCTGTTGGAAGCGATTCCACGATATACTTGGTACGTGCATACGTACACACAAACACGCATGCACCAGTATTTCGCATGGAAGCTTATTTCACTCATTTCGCTCATTTCGTTCTGTTTCGCTCTCTTTGACGCTCAGCGACTTCCAGGTTTTTTGGGGGGGCCCTTCCAATTGTCAAAATGTAGCCGGCACGGTTGCAGCGCAGATTTATCCACACAGAGCTGCAAGGGCAAAAGATAATCGATTAACATTGTTTTTAAATCTTGAATTTAAGTTCACTTACAGTTGTTTCATATTTAAATATTAATAAATTAAATGAACTTATAACACTTGCTTAATTAAGCACGATATATTTAAGTTAATTGCCAATTATTTTATATTTAAAATATTTATAAATTAAATGAACTTATTACACTTGCTCAAATAAATATACAAATATTTTTAGCTGTACAGCAATACTACCGTCTTAGGGCAGTTCATTAATTATTTTACACTTTTTATATAATAATGACAATATTTACCATTTTACTAAGATAATTTAATCCATTTTTGTTCGTTGCGCAAATTAATAAATTTTTGGCTAATGTACTTTTACAGAATCTGTTAAGACAGAAGTCGTTATCGTGCCATCGTGCCTCAAAAGTTCTCTCGTGAAAAATAGTTATCGTGTTAATATGAGCAGTTATCGAAATATATGTTGGTAATAATTGAGTTTAACAGTGAGCTAACAGTAACATAATGTAATATCTCAATTTTACAAGGTAACGAAAAAATTTTATTAAATATGACGTCATAAATATATAGTTCTTCAATGTAAATTTAACAAATTTATTTACTTAATGTATTTCTTAAATTACATATATTTTGTCCATTCTAGAAAATATGATTTATAAGACGTGTTCATCAAATCTGGCCATTATTGTAAACTTCAAAAAGCGTGACGTCATTATTCGCGCGCTCTCGGAGATTGCCTCTGAATGCTTAACGAAGTGCGCCACCTTGTAAACATCGTGCATCGTGTGCTGTGATGTTTTTTGTTTTTTTCCTTTTTTTTTTGTATATTGTTTTGTCTTGTTGGATATTTGCCGTGAACGGACGTCTTGTGTTTAGCGCTGCTGCGTCGCAGTTGGCGTATTTTGACTCAAAACAACTCAGTAACTGTAACGACAACAACAAAAGCGCTGTTTAAAATGTGTTTAAATTTTTGAATGAAATTTTTTAATCGACTGTGTGTTTTATGTGTATTATTATTTTTTTCGTGTGTGTGTTTTTTTTTTTGTTGACGACTAAACAAAGTGCAGTTCAGCGATGTGCAGCAGGTGCAAAAGAACAAATTCAATCAACGATTTGTCAACGAGATTTATGTAAGCATAAAAATAAAAAACGGCACCTAACATCAAATTATAAATACATGTATGTAACATGTAATATGTTTGTGTGTATTTACATACACATAAATAGACATTTTTACAAATGCATCGACTACATATGGTCTACATTCAAATAAATAAATAACTATACATAAATAAATAAATGAAAGAAAAAAAATTAATAAATATGCAATACACGAACATGCACTATAAGAATAAAAAGCAACTTTACACATTCCAAATTAATTCTGCTTGTGTGAAAAACTAATAAGAAAAAAGAAACAAAAACAACAACAATAACAATCATAGCAACAACAACGGCAAGGAAACTATAAGCACGCCAAAGCAGAAGAAGAAAATGAATAGCAATTTCGACTAAATAAAGGTATGTACATATGCATGCCTATATGCGCGTATGTATGTCTGTTACGTTTACTTTACATACAAACACCATACTGAGTTATAGATATGACTGAACATTCATATGTATGCATGCATATAAAAATTTATATATTTATATACATGTGAATATATATAAATATATTGTGTGTGTGTTTCGTTATTAGTTTAACTCTTCAATTTATTATTGTTATTGTTACTGCTGTCGTGTGTGTGTGTGTGTTTTGGCCCCGGCGCTGTTGCCTCGCATTTGCTTTTGCCTCTTTCGCTAGTTCTTATTGTTGTTTGCTATTAACTATGCTCACTTAAGCTGAGCCACTGGAATAGTTACGTTAAATCAGCGCGTTTGCTCTCTGTAAGTATGCCTCTGTAGGTGAGTGTCTGTGTGTTTGCGTGTGTGTGCACGTATTTTAACATGCGACAGAGGCAGAGATTACGTTGATAATACCCAAGAAATGTGAAGAGATGTGTGTTTGTGTTTGTATTTGTATTTGTTTTATTGCTCTTTGCGCATTTGATCACCCACATAATAAAAACTAAAACGTCAGGTTAAAACGGACACACATGCATATAATGTACACATTCACATACATACGTAAATATGTACGTATAAATTCAATTAAGTGAAATTTGATGATTGTCAGAAATTCCCAGTTGCACTTTAAATGAACTTTAAATTTAATCAATTTAAAATAGTAAAATTCTAGACAAACACAAAGTTTTAATTTAAATTAATATATACCTTTTGATCAATAAACAAAAAAATAATTATAGAAATATATATAAATATACGTATGCGTATAATTGAATAGTCCTATTATCGCTAAATATTTTGATTAATTTTTAAGTGAAGTTGTTAATTTTATCAAAATATCGTTTTCGTGTCGTGTCATGAATAATTAACCCACACCCGTCCGTCTCTAATGCATCCATTCTACAAACATGTATATGTGTGCGTTTGGGTATGTGTATTTGTATATGTAAAGTTAGTGTTTTCCAGCACAGTGACCTCGCCTTTTCATTCTTTCTTGTAGCCGACTTGTAACTTTCTTAGGTTGCGCCAGTGTTGGAACACTGTTGGAACATTCAATGGCATTTTGAATTAGCCATGCATCGATTTATAAAATCGATTAATCAGCGCACAGCTGTCAACAAACAGCACAAATCTAATACAGTTACCAATTTGCATATATTGGAAGTAAAATACATGTGTGGATCCAATTAGACTGGAATTTGGCAGATTTGCCAATTGCTGCAAATCTAGCCGCGCAGCAGCAGAAGCGATAAAAAAGAAACACGAGCACAACTTGAAAAGGCGCATTCTCAAAGACATTTGCCGCTTTTGCACATTTAGCCATTTTTTTGTTGTCTCTCTTTCTTTCCTTTAATGATCCTTTGGGCCTGCCTTTGTCTGCCTGCCTGGTAGCAACAATAGCAGCAAAAACAGCAAAAACATAGCTTGGCATTTTACGACACATGCAAAACTTGCTATTTAACATTACCATATCCATTTTCCATCCTCTACTCGCTGACTCACACACACACTGTACATGTTTGTAACAGAGTATCATTAAATGCAGATCTCTATAAAAGCATAAAAATACATACATACATACACACACACAGATACATTGTTGTTGTAGTGGTTATTGCGTTCGTTTCATCGATGCAAGCAGCAAATCCAAAACCAAAACCAAACCAAGCCAACAGCAACAAAAACAACCACTAGCAACACATGCATATATTCACACACACGCACACAAACACACACATAGACGCACATGCACAAAGCAAAGCCAAACCAGCAATCCATAATAATCTTCCCGTAATTTATAGTCCAAGACAATTTATGTAATTTACAAATACCAAAAACGAACGAGACGGCAAATGACGGAATGTACACGAATGAGCAGGCAAAGCAATAACAACTACAATAGCTCTGAGAGCGAATGCAACTGCAACTAACGATAATAACAATAACTGAAAAAAAAACACAACGACAACAGCGTACTAAATAAACAATTCAACAAATTTGATCCGAGGCAACACACATACACACACACTCACACAAGCTCGCATACATAGAAACGCACATAAAAATGCATATGAAGAAAAAAAAAATGTGTGCAGTAAGAAAACGTATAAAATAACAACAGTAAGTGCAGCAACTGCAGCGTTCAAACAAACAGCAACGGCGACCGCGAGAGCGACGCTAGCAGCGACTGCAGCGCGTATACAGAAAATGTCGTTCGGTTTATGTTTTTCGCTTCTCAAGTTTTTTGTGAACGCATTAAAAGTAATATGCCGGAGAGAGAGAGAGAGAGAGCGAGAAGGAGCATTATTATTTGTATTTTATTTTATCAATCCCACCGAAGCTTTTAATACGCTGCCCTGCTACTAGCAGGTGCTGCCGCCATATTGAGAAACATCGAATTGAACTTATTCAACAAAATATACACACAATTATTGATAGCGATATTGACAACAGGTGTAATTTTATGTATCTATCTATCTATTTAAAATACAGTCCGTAAGCAAAGTAATGCAACTCATTATTTATTGTCACCTAAGGACAATCAACACAAAAAAGATTGCTTAAATTAAAAATAAAATTTAAATTTAAAAATATAAACTATATTTATTAGAGCAAGAAAACCCCTATTAGATCAATTAAGTTTATTATATATAAACTAGTTAATAGAAAACCAGACGTTGCAACTTGCAAATATTATAAACAATAAAGATGTTGCCAACTTTTGAATGTAGTCAGCTATTTGTGTTTATTATGTAAAACAAACAAAAATTTGCACAAGAAAAATTAAAAAGTGAGTCAATAATATCTCAACTTACTGTGCATCTGTATGCATATATGTGAACATATACAAACATAAGAATTTACATACCTGCATATGCATTGTTATTATTATTTTTTTTAAAGATAAGATCTCAGTTACTTCTTCCTTTTGTGGCTTATCAACAACGTGCATGTCAAAGTGATTATATACACTCACCAAATACTTGTAATAAAAAGAAGAAAAAAACTACATAAAATTATAAAACTTGCACAAACACAGGCACACACACACACAAAGACATTCACTCAAACACAGACATACTTACTACCACTCTCTCGCTCACACATTCAAGCAGAGAGTGCGGTAATTGCATTTATTGCACGTGTATATTAATCGCTCTTGCTGCACTCTCTTTCTCTATCTCTAAATCCGCCTCTCTTTTGATTTTTGCCCGCTTCGCAACCTAAGCCAGTCCCCTGACAGCAGCAGCAACTTGCTCGCTTGCTCACTCCTTCCAGTTAAGAACGAAATGCAATGCAGCAAAAAAAAAGTTTGAAAATAGTATTTTCTCTTGTATGTTTTGTTAGCTTTCTATGCTTCTACATTGTTGCTGTTGCTGCCTAAATGCTTTTGTTGTTGTTGTTGCTTTTGTTATAGGTCACATTTAGGTTAGGGCATTTCAAGTGCGACTTGCTATTGATGTAGTTGAGTTTTCTTTTGCTCTTACTTGCGGTTTAACTTTGCATTGCGTTGCATTAATGACGTCGAACGATGATAATGATGATGAGGCTGAGAACTGGGTGGAGAGTTGCACAGCATAAATACATATATCTATCATATATATATATATATATATATATATATGTATAGGTGAGAGAACTTGCTGGATTTGGTTTTGGCATCATTTATGGCTCTGCCTGCCGCCTGCCTGCTGTGATAAACTTGTCTATGCGCCTGCTACTTTTTATGCGCTGCGTTCTGTTCCCAGTTCCCAGTTTGCCAGTTTGCCCAGTTCTCCCATTTTTGTCGTTCTATGTGTGTGTGTGCTTCTGTTTATCTTCACTGCCGTTGCGCCATTGCCAAGTTTTCGTCTAGTTTTATTTTCTCAACTACTCAGCCTGTCTCGTTCCTGCTTCTGGTATCTTTCTTACCTTTCCATTCCATTCCATTTCATTCCGTTCCTTTAAGCACACCCACCGCCCACACGCATCTTTAGCTATTGTTGGTGTGCAGTTCTTGCTTAACTTTTCACAATACACTATTTCAAAATTACAAAGGAGCGTATACGCATCACAGTCACATTGATTAAATGCTTTCAATTCACAGAGTTCTTTATTATAAATATAACCAGTTATGCCAAATAAATACATTTATATTTAAAATTTCATCGCTCCCAGAAATAAATTTTTAACGTGCGAAAAAACACTTCCTGTGAAGCAAGCAGAGACAGACAGAGTATTGGGTAGTCGTCAAATCTGGCAACTAAGTTGTTACTGGCTTAACTTCTTCTGTTGCTTGAAGCTGCTTTAGCATGTATCTTGCCGCACATTCTCTTCCTACGTGGGTTACATGTTCGTCGTTGCCATAATCATCATCAGTATCATTATCATCATTGGAATTATCATAATCGTCATTATCACCAATGTTTATTTTTGGCTCACTTTGGCGCATTCTTGAAATTCCCCTCCTTCAGCGGAACATAATATTGCGTATATGTGTGTGTGTAGTATATACTTTTATATTTATTTTATTTAATCGCAACTGGCTTTTTTTTATTTATAATTTTCATTGTTTGGCTATATCCATTTTCGATTTCTGCAGAATTATTTCATTTCTCATTTATTTGTGTGTGTGAGAAACATAAACCGAACCACTTTGCCTTTGTATATATAATCAATATACAAATAATTTTGATGACTTTCGTCTGTTACGCGGAAAATGTTTACACAATTTGCCTACGACTCTAAACTAATAAGCGATTGAATATCATTCAATAAACAAATAAACAAATATATATATATATGATTATATGTGCATGCATGCATACATACATAAAGATATATGCAAGCCATGCTATTAAACTCTTTTTGCTTGGTTTTAATTCTGGTTTTGGGACCACACCTATTTGTGCACACACACTCATAACGCATGATGCGATTGTCAATCTTCAGTTGGATCAAGTTGAGTCTTTAATGGCATACACAAATACTTACATACATTTACATCATTGTATGCTCACACAAACACAAACACACACATATAAACACTCAATTGTACTTTTTGTAGGTGTTCAATTTCCACTTCACCAACAAATACTCGCGCTTGCTCTCTCTATCTCTCTCTTTCTGTCTTTCTCTCACTGTATTTATCTCTGCATCTTGATATTTCCACCCACCTATAATTTAATAAATATATGCATATACACACACACACTAAGCTAACATCTCTTCTTCCGGACCCATTGTTATAGCAAGTACATGTAAATTATTGTTCCACGGTGAGACTCTCATTGTCGTGCGCTTGTAATTACCACGCACACACACACACACATATATATATAAATATATATCTATATATATATAAATATATACATATAGCTACCCACTGCAAAAAAACAGATCAATCTTTCACTAAACTTAATACAATTCAAGCAATTTTTAATTTCTGAAATTGATTACCAATTGAATACGCAAACAAGGCACGCCAAATATGTTGCACTCTTTCTAAATAATCTATACCAATATATAGAATAATTATATACAACTACAATGGCCCTTTCTTTTTCTTTGTGCATTTAAAAGACAAATAATTTGACCTTACATATATGGTAATAATTATTATACATCTGCACATCTGAAACACTGAAGTTGCTGTTGTTAAATATTATATCTTCATCTCCTTCTCTATCGGTTCTTTCTATCACACACACGCACACAAACAAAATTCCTGTATGCGCACTACTTTGTCTCTGTTTTTCGCGCATTCTATCGGGTACAAAGAGTATAAGAAGCGTACTGTTTCTTTCAATATATACTTTCTAAGTCAACGACAGCGTTTAAAATTTATCTAGTGCGCGCACACACACATACCAAGCAACAATGTACGCCTGTCGTGTGTGTGTGTGTACATCTATCAGTGCGCCAACTTTGTCTTCTTCGTTCTTAGCGATGTGTTCTTCCAAGTCTTCAGCGTTCTTCCTCCTCTATATCTTCCTCTTCTTCTTTTAGTTGTTGTTGTTCGTGTTATGTTCGCTAGCTGTCCGCAAATATGCTCACAAATATTAAATTGTACGTACCGCCCACAGCCCACCCCCCCGCAGCCACGCCTTGGTAGCACCACTCACCGTCCGTGCGGTGTATAAATTTTCTGTAGAACTGTACAATAGCTAAAAAAAAATAAATAAAAAAAGTTAAAGCACACAGCCCAACGACGACGGCGACAAGAGTTGAGTTAAGTATTAAATGTACGTACACACACACACACACATATGCACGCTAAGTGAGTTGCTTGTGTGTGTGTAAGAGTTGTTATAGTATGGATATGGATAGTAAGTGTAAGTAGCGAGTATTTGTTTTTCTCGTCTCTTCGTTGCTGCTGTTGGTGTTGTTGTTCTTGTTGTTATTATTATTTCTTTAATAGTTGGCTGCGACTACGATTTTAGCACGCTGAAAAGAACTAAAGCAACAAACGGGCCAATAGCACCAGCAACATTGAAACACACACACAGCAGCAGCAACAACAACAAACAAATTTTGAGTTTCTTGACTTTTCTGCCATTACTATTTAGTTGTAAGGCTCTCTCGTTCTCTTAAGTCGTTTGGAACTCTTAGCTGATGCCGGCGGTTGCTGTTTTGTTGTTGCTCGCTCTTTTTCTTTAACTAGTATTATCCATGCTGCACTCTTCTCTTCTCTTCTCGCGTGTACGAATCTTGTTTGTTGTTGTAAATTATAATATTTCCTCATATGTTGTTAACCGCGAGCGACGCTGCCAAAGACGTCGTCGTCGCTGTCGAAGTTGGCGTCGACGCTGGCGTTGCTGTTTTTCTTTACTATGGTTTCAATTTTATTTAATTTTATTTTAAACTCTAAACAAAAGACGTAAAGTTGAGCTGCAGACTCGACTTGGACAACACAATGAATGCTAATGGCTGGGAGAGGGAGCTAACCGAGCGGTGGGGGTGTTGAGGGGGCTTCGATTGAATATACCATATGCGGGCAGGGCATAAATGCAAACATGTGTGTGTGTGCTTATAAATTATACAGATATTCCATACATGTTCCTACATACAAACACACATATATAGTAATATGTAGTTATGTATGTATGTAAGGGTACTAACGTGTATATTGTAGTTATTATATTCAGACAAGAAATAAGAGACGACGACGGGAATTGTACATTGTATGATGTCGTCGTCGTCATCGTCGTACAAGTACTCGTCGTACAAATATGTATTGCAAATTGGTTGGGTTTTCAGTTCCAGTTTCCAGGTCGTTGCTGTTCACTCTATGTTGTATGCGTGTGTGTGTGTGTGTGTGAGTCAATGTAAACGTTTGCGCGTAGTTATTGCATGTTCTTATTTCTACTATTTGAGACTTGGCTGCAGTTTTTCCAGATCTTATGATTTCCTTCTTCTTATGCTTCTGCTTCTTCTTCTCATCGCGATCCCAGCAAGCCGAGCGATCGCATCCAAATTTGACTTAGCAATTGCTGTTTTTTGTGCGTGTGTAAGTTTTTGCGCTCTTTGCTCTCAGTTGTTGCTGCTGCTGTGTTGTTATGCTTGATTTCCATCATTTGAATAGTACAAGAAGCGTTGTCTTTGGAACTGAATCTGGAACTGGACTACAGGAATTTCACATTCCGCACACAACTATTGGAAACGCATTGGCATTTTAGTGTCGATCATCATACAGTACATTTCCAAATAGTTGCTTGGAAAATTGTCTGTTTGTGTTTTTTTAATTACGTATGTATGTTTATGTGTAGTGTATCTGGAATCGGATTAAGGATTTTCGCTTTTGTCTGCGTTGTGTTTTTGGGTAATTTTTAAGTGAAACTTTGCCAAGTGAACTTGTTCACATTTCTTGCATTTTCTTTATGTATTAAATATACATATGTATATACAAGTACGTGAGTGTATGTGCAATTCACATAAAATTCTCTAACTTTCTTAGCTTGAATATATTGGCTCAGCTTGAACACAGCAGCAGCAAAAGTTTTGCTTGTAGTCAAATGGGTAAAATGGGCAGCTGTTTTGCATTCACTTCTCAGCATAGGATGCATTGCCCTTGGCATTTTGCGTACTTTTCTGCTTCTAGCTTATACTCAGTTTCCCCTTTACCACCCCATCCGCCCCTTCCGTTCCCACTCCCACTCCTTTGACCGTCCTTGTTTACCCTTTTCGAAGGCATATATACAAAGAGAGTAGGAAGAGAGGGAGACAAAGAGTGAGATAGAGCAAGGTAGCTAGCACAAGAGAACACATAAATTTATCGTTGTAGTTTCTGTGGCGGTTAACCTCACTTCACCTCTTTCCCCCTGCCAACCCACTTGCCCCTTCCCCTTCCACGTGCGCTCAACGCATCCCTCCTTTAGTAGCAGTCATCCGGCTCATAGAGTTTATTTTATTATTTCGTTTCGTTACGATTTTTGCTATTATTTATTTGTTCGCTTCTCACTGTCTCACAGTCTGTCTCTCTCTCTCTGTGTGTGTGTGCATGTTTTTAAGTTTTGTTTTTTTTTTTTTAGTTTTGACTTGTTTTCTTTTGTGTAATTTTATTTTCGTTTGCGCGCGTGCATGTGTGTGTGTGTATCAAGTTCGTATCTTTGTGTGTGGCTACGACAGTAAGAATTGTATTACCGTTGTTGTTGTTTTTTGAATCTACACAATAAAAAACGCTCGAGTCTCTTATATAGATTGGGTAGCTTGAAGGTGACAAAGAGGGGCCCTGGTAGGGGAAGGGAGGAGGGGGAATTTGTTTGTTTGCTTGTGTGTGTGTGTGTTTATATTGTATGCGTGTTTTTATTTTCTTGAATTCCAATTTTTTTCCTTCTTTTCTTACTTTTATTTATTTAGTTTTCGTCTACGTTTGTTTTTTGTGTTCGTCGTATGTATTTTTCATATATATTTCTCCGACTCTCATTATTAATAAATAGTTTCTTGTTCTCTGTATTCATTTTCAGTACACAAATCGCCGCCACTTCAACCGCGTGACTATTTTTCCGTCGTTTTTTTCCCCGGAACAAAATTAAAATAAAATAAATAAATACATACAAATAAAACGAGGAGAAAAACACAAACACATTTGGAGAACATACGAACAGCTTAGCGTGCCACTTGTTGCGCTACTGTTTCTGTTACTTTTTTTTTTTTCGTTTCTCGTTTTTTGCTTTGCGAAAGGACTCCCATTTCGTGCCCGCGCCGATGTCGTCGCAGCGGGAGCGCGGCTAACTAACGGGAGCGAGACGCCCGTTAAGGAGAAGAATTGGCATGCAGCTGGCTGGCTGGCCGGCTGGCTGCTTACACGCCTCCTCCACCAACGCCTCCGCCTCCACCTGCGCATTCGCCTTCGCCTCCTTCTCATCCAGCAGTAACATCAAGTTGTCGGATTGCGTTCACAACTTAAATTCCATCTCCATCTCCGATTGCAACTTGAACTCGTGCTTCTGATTCGTGGCGGATTCTTCGGATTCGGTTCACCTCCTCCAAAATGGACGCCGAGATATGCAATCCGCAATTATGTCGCATTTGCATCACATCGCACACAAACTCAAGCTCAATGCAAATGATTTCCATATTCGGCGAGGATTCGCTTTGGCAAAAGATCACCACATTGGCGGACGTCAAGGTAAGAACCAATCCCCTAATTACCTGATAATCATAATAATGTAAAGGCAAGAAACCAGATCCCCAAATTAATCAGTTCATAAATCACATCGAATTTGCTGTCGACTCCATAGAAAATAATGCAAAATTACAAAATAAATAATAATAAATATCAACATTAAGAGATATTCTTTAACAATCCCTGTTTAAAATTTTAGACGATTTTTAGGTGAAAATAAAAAAAACGTTACCACAAAAAATCGCTTAATGAAATATAATGCTTAGGTATTAAAATACTTTAAAATATCAAGTACTTTTATTACAATCATAAGTTTTTTAATTTTTATACAAGGCTTAGTTTTGAATACGGATATACAAATGCGTTTCGAATAAGACTATATTTAGAATATGACAACTGGCAATCAGTGGCAACATTTGAAATGCTGAGCAATTCCATTGAAAACATTCGCATTCGAATTCCTGTGGATTATTTGTAATATGCGAATAAGAAGAAGCTGCGGAAGCTGAATTGCAGAAGTTTCTCCTTGAAGTGTTATGTATTCAACTATATACATGATTCTTTATGTATATATAGAGTTGGCTCGGATATTTGTATTAGCATATTTCTTAGAATTCACAACATTTTTTGTTGCTTTTTTTATGATTTTTTATTTTTTCATATTTTTTTTACAGTAACTGACATTAAAAAAAAATCGCTTCGTTTTGTTTGCCTTTGTGTGTTTATTTTTTTTGTCTGATTTGTTTGTTTATTTCTTTGAATCAGTTTCAGTTAAGTTCAGCTCGGTTAGTTTATACATATTTTTTTATACAACTGTGGTCAAGAAAATAGTAATTGGTTATGTCTTATATAAAAGTTCTTCTATTTCTTTATTGTTTATTATAGAACAACAGATGTTGCTGATAATGTTGTGTTTATTCGTAATTGTTTATAGAAGTTTCGATTGCAATAGTTTTTTTACTCAACCCAAAAAGAAACTCTTAATAAACTTGATCAGATTTAAGTATTTTAGCTTATTTCATCAGAGATTTAAGTTATAAATAAGAGGAATTATAAAAAAATAAAAAAGCGTATGAGGAGATATATCGAAGTCTATGAAAATATAGAGTATTTGCATTGTGTAAAGCAGCTCTACTATTATGTTGACCGCAGCTGTATATACGATTAATTATACTACATTGGAATTATACGGTTTACTGAGAAGGAATCATAATTTTGGTATATTTTTTTGCGTGTGTTTTTTATATGGAATTTCTGCTGTTTCTGGTTTCTTGTATTTAGTTTTCTTTCGTTTGCTGCTTTTGTAAAATAATTTACCGTTTGCCGTTTATGATTGCCAGCTTATTTTTCTTCTTTGGTTTGTCCTCTCTCTCTGTCTCTGTCGTACACACACACGTGCCTTGGTTATTTCATATGTGAATGTATAATTCATGTGTTTGGTTTAATTCCATAAATTTTTCTTTTACAATTTTGTACCGTGTTTATTTTTTATTTTTCTGCTGCTGCTTCTGCTTCTTCTTCTTCAGAGCCGCTCTCTCACACACAACTGCGCTCTCTCTTTATGTGTTGCTGTTCCGCACTCGCTCACCGCTGTGGCGCACTCTCTGCATGCGGGACTCATTCACTTAGTCGGCTTAGATGTTCGTTGGCCCCCAATGGGGCGGGACGAAGACGTCGGAGCAGTAGCGGACGGCGACGACGGGAACTCTTTTCTCTACTCCTCCGTCCTCTGTCCACCGACATCGTCATCGGTTGCGGCTGCGGCTGCGGCTGCTGTGCTTTTATTTTATTCCATTCCATTCATGTATTTTTTTTTTATATTTCTTTTTATTTTTTTTTTTATAATAATTTTTCTGTAATTTTTCCTGAATGTGAAATGTTTTTCTGGTTTTTTGCCTGCTCAATTTCAGCAGTTTTATGTGTTATACGTTATTCGTCGTAATTCACTTTATTCATTTTGCATTATTCTCATTATTTTCGTTGCATTTGTGTTTTATTTTAATAACAATAATATTTGTTACGAGTTTTGTTGTTTTGCTGTTTACTTTGTGTTTATGGAGCAAGTCGTTGGATTACTCTTGACTAGTTGGGAACATGAGATCGCAGCAGATTGTGTTTATTGTACTTCATATATATATATATATATACAACACACAAACGCATAAGCACACACACACACACACACACATTAAAAAAAACATACGCCTATTTATACGTTTATTTATGCCTGTATGTATTTCAGTTTATAGCTCTGATAATTCTTAAATAAATAAAACAGTTTTTCCATATCAAGGTTTTTTGTATAACCAACATGAACATGATTATTTATATTTATATAAATATATATATATATATACATACATATATATATATATATATATATATATTTTTGTATAACCAACATGAACATGATTATTTTTATTTATACATTATATATATATATATCTGTAGCTCGATCTATTATTTCTATTTTGTTCATTTAATAAATATCACAATAACAATTTTTATCTAAAAACCTGTTAAGACGTTTATTGTTTCGTTTTTTCCTGTTTTGTTTATGCTTTGGTTTTTGTATCTATTTTTGTTCCTTTGTACGTCTACGATTTAGTTCGTCGACCTATAAACAAAGTCGACCAAACCTTGTAAACTATTCTACATCAAAATGAGTATTAACTAAAAATATAACAAGTAAAAAAAAAAATAGATGAGAGGGAATTATTATCATTATTAATCCATAAATGTGCGGTTTTTTTTTGTTTAATGTGAGTGTTTTTTTAAGGTTTATCTTTAATAAATTTGTAAATTAAAACTTAAACTTAATTATAAATTAACTTATTGATCAATTAAAGCTAAGCAGAACCTTAACACATAATCAAATTATTATTGATTCAGTTTTTTAGTTTATTATTATTTTGATTGTGTGTTTTCTTAGCTTTTAAATTAAAAGAGTGAAATATATTTTATTTATTTATATTTCTTCTGCAGATATTGCAAATAGTAAAGCAATTCATGTTTTATATAAATTTATTTAATTTTAAATTTATTTTTATTTTATTTGGTTTTCTGCAGGCAATAAGCAAATTCGTAGATATAAAAATGTTAGTTTAAAAGCACAGGAAATAATATAATAACAATAATAATAATAATTTAATATGATTATGAGCAACATTAAGTCTTGATATGTATTTTTTTATTTTAAATATTTTAATTTTTATGTCTTCTTTTTTGTGTGTTTCCGCACAGATCGCCAAGAACGACACGTTGCCTCAGCAGGTGTGTGTGAGTTGTGCGAAGACGGCCATCTCGGCGTGCCTGTTCAAGAAGAAGTGCGAGGATGCGGATAACTTTTATCGCCAGCAGCTGCTGATCAAGAAGATCGAGGGGCATACGGGTGAGCCGACAGTTGCCGCAGTCTCACAGGATCACACAGAGACGACGCCGGCTGGCGAGGCGGACACCGGAGCCGGAACTGGAGGTGGGGTTGTTCAATTGAAGAGCAGCGCTAGCAGCAGCAGTGGCAGTGGCAGCGCCAGCAGCAGCGGTGGCAGCAGTAGCAGCAGCAGCAGCAGCTCCGACGACACCGAGGAGGAGGACAACGACAATGCAAATGGCGACGAGATCATCGTGGGCATGGGCATGGGTGGCCTGGATGCGGTTGGCAATAAGATGGATGATGGCGAGCCACAGACACGCCATGCCCAGAATGGACATGTGGCCAAGACCATCACCAATGGCCATCAGCAACAGCAGCCAGAGGATAATGATGATGATGATGATGAGATGGTGCCAGATGAGCATGAGCATGACCAGCAACAACAGCAACAGCTACAACAGCAACACCAGCAGCATCAGCAGCAGCAGGAACAGCAGGATTTGCACGAGGATGGTGATATGCCGGAACATGTGGCCTTCAATTCGATACGCCTGATGCAGGAATATATGCAGCAGCGCATGAATAAGTTTCCCAATGGCAGCCGCACCGAGCTGGATGCGGATGCGGACGATGATGAGGATGAGGATGATGAGGAGATGACGCTGCCGCTAATACCAGAGATTGAGCTGATAACGCCCTCCGATGATGCGCCAATGATTGCTGGCACTGGCACCGATGCGGATCCAACGTTGTCCGGATTGGTTGTAAATGGTGGACTTGCCACCCATGCGGCCAATGTGCGGGGTTTCCAGTGTCCGCATTGCTATCTGAGCTTCGAGATGAAGCAGATATTGAAGGCGCACATGCAGAGCGTCCATGGTGCACCAGCGCCCGTCTACGAGTGCACCAATTGCCGCAAAACCTACTTCTACAAGCGTTTCCTCGAGAAGCACATTCGACGCGGCCGTTGCGTCAAGAAGCGACGCAATCAGACGTGAGTTTCCATCCCATTTCCAAATCCCATCCCTATTGTCAGCAATCTTTATCCACAATTCTTTCTCTCTGACTTGCAGCCGACCCATGCAGTGCTCCGATTGCCATGTCCTCTTTCCCACCGGCCATCATCTGGGATGGCACAAGCGCACCGGTTGCCCATCCAAGGCCGCCAAAATGTAAGTAGAGGAGCAGAGGAGAAGGAGGAAAAGGAGCAAATCGAATATCCTTTCACACAGTTTTTATGTTTAATCGGTTATGCAAATAATTTCAGAAAAGAATTTCGATAACGATAAATATGATGTAAAATATATAGAAAGATTTATGTAATATATAATTATGAAAATTGTTGTAATCTGCCTGTTTATATAGATAGAGACAAGATCTACTGTAAATATTATATATGATGCAACGTAATACTTAAATTTAATTTAAATCTTAACACTTTATTCATAAACATTAAACCTGAAATAAAATAGGAAAAAAAACAGGATTAGAAGTCACCTAATTTATAAGCATGAGTTGTGAACGGAAGGAGGAGTGGATCAATTAAACATACTAGGATTGCACGTCCGGAGATTCAAAGACATGGAAGCCAACCCCAGTTCGACAAAAGATTGTATCAATCGTTGAGTAGCTGAAGTTGTTGGAGCAGATATAAACTCAGAAGGAACAGTTCAGCTACCCCAACTTATATTATTAATAATAATCGTAAAGGTTAATTATAAACTGTGTTTTCGCTTTTTGTTATATATATTATTTATATACATATTCTAAAAATAGTTAAATATTTTTTAATAATAGTAATCAAATTGATTAGATTAGAGTTTAGTTTGGTGGTGGAACGGAATTGAATTGTTTTAAACTTTGTGTTTTGTATTTGTTGCAGGCCTTTGCAGCAGCTCTTCAAGCAGAACATTGTCCAGTTCAACAACTTTCCAAAGCGAATGGCGCCACGCAAACCGCCGCCGGACAATGGTGCACTGCATCTGAACAATCGCAAGTGGGTGCAAAATAAACGCAATTACAAATTTAAATATGTACTGATCTCTCACATTTATCTTTCAGATTGACGCTGACGAACAAGCGCAAGGGACGCACTCGCATCAAGCTGGACGCCAAGAAGATTGCCCTGGCCAAGCAGCTCATATTGCGCGAGGCAACCACAACGGTGATTGCCAACGAGTTGAACATTTCGCGCACCTTTGCCTGGCGACTCCGCAAGAGTCTCGTCAATGGCGTCAGTCTGCACGAGCGTGTCGTCGACCAGGCCACGGAGGAGCAGCAGCAGCAGCAGCAACAACAACAACAGCAACAACAACAACAGCAGCAGCAGCAGCAGCAACAACATCTCCAGCTGCAACAGCAGTTGCAACAGCAGCAGCAACAACTGCAACAGCAGCAACAGCAGCAACAACTGGTAGAGGAACATGAGCGACAGCAACTATCGTTGCCATATGCCCATCTTAATCTGGGGCTTATAAAGGAGGAGCAGCTGGACAGCGACGATGATGAGCAGCACAGGGGCCTGACCATTGACGATGAGCTAATTGCCGATGGCGGCGGCAATGCTGGTGTCGATGGTGAAGCCGATGGCGCAGGCGAGATTGGTGCCGAGGAAACGGCTGGGTATGCCGACAACGATGATGATGTCTGTGGCCTGCTGCACAATGGTTACGATATGCGCGTCCAGCTGGACGCGCAGAGTCCTCCGCTCGCCGATGGCATCGATGGTGGCCTGGAACACGAGCGCCACTCGAAGCGCGGCATCTCCGTATCCCCATCACCACCCATGTTGCCGGCACGCGCCGACGTCGAGGCCTATCAGCGCCTGTTGGCCGAATCCCAACGTTTTCCGCACATTGTCAATGCACAGCAGTTGCAGCTGCAACAGCAGCAACAACAACAGCAGCAGCAGCAGCAGCAGCAGAAGGTTGCTCACAATGGTGGAGCACTGCCCATGTTTACGCGCTATTCTTCCGCCGTTGGTGCGGCCAAGTAAGTGTTGCATGTGTTGCATGTGTTGCACAAACCAGCAGACCCCCATCAATCTTTGCATTGTTTGTTATTAACAATAAATCAGTTTTTAAATATTTAAAATAATCGTTAGATTTATATTGACCAATTTTAAATTAATTTCCTGTTCCCAATTTGTAATTTGAAGCAGTTCAGATTCCAATTTTGATTTGACCAGCTTTTAAATTTACTGTTTTTTTTTTTTTTTAGAAGTGTTCAATATTCAATTTAAAAACTAAAGTTATTCATTCTGCTTCTCTGTTATTGCAATTTATATATATATCTGTCAACTTAATTTAAATATTGCTTATCAAACCTGATTTATTTTTCGTACTTG
Source organism: Drosophila dives (assembly GCA_035042365.1). Lineage (NCBI taxonomy): Eukaryota > Metazoa > Arthropoda > Insecta > Diptera > Drosophilidae > Drosophila > Drosophila dives. Next base: position 4,924,136 of record JAWNLJ010000443.1, on the reverse strand, counting down.
CATTTTTTTTATTTTTTAAGCAAGTGTTTTATTTTTAGCCTTTTCAGCATTTAATTTGTTCAATGCGAATAATTTAGTTAAATATTAGATTTCTGCACATTCTTTTCTTTCGGTTCATTGAACTTTCACATTCAACTGGAGTTCAATTGAATTTTTGGTAAAGTTTAAATTACAAAATTAATGCAGATTATTTTTTTTTACTTTTTGGTTGACCTTAAAGTGGTTTTTAGTGCTGCTTGTCTATTTTAAGGCCATCGGCTTGCTGCTTCTGCTGTGGCACAGAGTTGTCTCTGTCTCTCTCTCTCTCTCTGCCTGTGTTGCACAACACTCAATATGCAATTGATTAATTATGCAATTTATTTTCCAGTCATGCGCTGCCAGTCAACTTGTCCCTGCGCTCCATGCCCCCCATGAACAGCAATGAGAGGTAAATATGATTCATCTATTGATTTATTTAAGCTTCTCTCTTTCTAACACACGCTCTCTCTCGCTCGCTCTCTAGCAATGGCAGCAGTAGCAGCAATGTTACAGCGCCAGCCCAGCAGCAACATCATCATCATCAACAACAACAACAACAACAGCAGCAGCAACAGCAACAATCGCTGACGCAGATTCATCATCAGCCGGGCAAAAAACCGCGCAAACCGAACGTGTTCATCGATGATGAGAAATATGCGATGGCCAAGCTTTTGGTGGCCCAGAATGCGTCCACAATGGAGATAGCGCGTGCGCTGAACGTCTCCCAGATGACGGCCTGGAAGGTGCGCGATGCCATATTGAAGGGTGTGCCGCTCTCCTATCGCAACAAGCGCGCTGAGGGGCGTGACGAGGCGATAGCCATGGGCGCCAAGGAGCAACACCAGCACCAGCAACAACAACAAGAGCAGCAGCAACAACAACAGCAGCAGCAGCAGCATCAGCAGCAGCGTCATCAACAGGAACTGCAGCGCCAGCAGCAGCTGCAAGAATTGCAACAGCAGCAAATGGAGCTGCTCAAGCAACAGCAACAGCAACAAAAACAACAGCAGCGTCAGCAGCAGGAATTACTGCTGCAACAGCAACAGCAGCAGCAACAACAACAACAGCAGCAGCAGCAGCAGCAGCAGCAGCAGCAACAGCAACAGCAACTGCGTCGCACACCAGCGGACACATCACATTATCATCATCACCAACAGCAGCAGCAGCAGCAGCAACAGGGGCGACCCCCACACAATGGGGGCAAACTGTTGCATCCGCGTCGCCGTTTGAAGGCCGCCGAACGGGAACTGAGGGACAAGGAGATCACACGCGAAATACTCGAACTGATCAAGGAGGATAGCAACATACAATACTGGAAGGTGTCCGCTCGCCTGGCGGAGAAGGGCATCAATATATCGCCGTCGTCCGTCTGCCAGAAGCTCAAGTCGATGGGCATTCATCGACGCTGGAAGCCCGGCGATAAGCCACCCATGTTGGCCATCAGTCAACTGAAGGCAGCAACTGCTGCCGCAGCAGCCGCTGCCACATTAGCGGCCAATGGGGCCAATTATGGTCTGCCCAATGGCGTCAATGTTGGCGTTGGCGTCGGCTCCGTTGCCGATGATGTCTTTGAGCAGCAGCAGTTTGATATGGGTGGTCCACATTTTCTCAGCGCTTT